>CM051701.1:3377433-3499933 GCA_028022725.1 Lycodopsis pacificus | reverse complement strand
GGAAGTCGAAACACCTACAATTCACATGAAAACTGGCAACTTGTTTGCGAAACGAAGACCGTTTTAAAGTGATTGAAAGCTCCAGAAAGTTGAGATCATGTGTCAACCAGAAATATTTTGTCCGACAAACCATCGCAGCATACAATCCACCTCAGATTTAAAGGCCATGGGGGCAGCAGGGCTCCTTAATTGAGACAACACTAATTATCATCTCCATGTTCTGGATTAGATCAGTGCTGATTAGCCTAAAACTAGCCTCACACTCACACAGTCCTGACAGAACAGTGTGATCCTCCAGACACTGTCGCTGAAACTTGACACCGTGTGTGTGTGTGTGTGTGTGTGTGTGTGTGTGTGTGTGTGTTACCTCCAGCTGTCTCCACGTGTGTGTCAGGTTGTGTACGTTGCGGTGGAAGTTGCCGGGCAGCTCGGTGCCGCTCCTCTTCAGGGACTCGGCTCGGCCCAGCAGGCTGGTCTTCCTGCTCTCCATCGTCATCAGCTCAGCGTGGCTGCTCTGGAGGACGGAGGACAGACAGCCGTCACACAGGTGGACGGACTTTACAACTGGTGACATTTTGAAACATAACCCTAATACCTTCATTGAAATTCACCCCAAACCCTGAAGTTTAACCCTCAACACACCATAAAACAACCTCCTCAACGACAACGAGGGATTGTAATCATCTGTAAACTCAAATCACATATTCATGGACTACTTTATGTCTTTATACAAGAACTGTAAAGAAACAAGTCAAGTATTAAATGTATTATAAAGAAACAAAGGTTTAATATCCTGCAAAATATTTACTCAAATGTGGATTTTTAAGACCTCCTGTTTCTAAAGCATCTAAAAAAGAGTTGGCTTTTTTTGTAAAACCCTCCGACATGATATCAGAGAACCATTGGTGACCCGTCTGACGCACCTCAAGTGTAAACTAAGCTTAACCTTCCTGACTGGAGGCTGGAGTTCCTCTTTTAAAGAACGTATTCTTGTGGATTCACTGGAGAGCTGACAGGAAACGTGTGGGTAGAAGAAAGGGAGGAGAAAAGAGCTCGATCGGACTCTAAAGATTACAGAACCTTTGTTCCCCGTATGTAGGAAAAACTGGCCTTATTAGCTCGTCATTTAAGTTGGACAAAGTCTACATAACACAGACACACAGATCTCAACCAACTTTGGAAAAAAAAAGAAACCTTGAGAGAGAATTATTTCTTATTTTACTTTAAGTATCAAATGGTTTTCCTGAAAAGCGGCTCTGAAATGTTTCTACTTTTTGCTTTTGTCATTTTGGACAAATCTGTTTCCAACAGTCACTCATCCACATGTTATGTATATTTTAAACAATTCTAATGGTGCCAGTGTATCACAGAGCAAATAGCAGGACATGGACACCATAACAATGAAAACTAATTAGCATATTCCCAAAGATGTTTTATAGCGAACGTAATGTCTTTTAGTCCGTAAATCATGGAATTATTCACAGCCAATATTTTATTTATTTTCTTTTTAATTTCCACCCAAAGCAACTAAAGCATGATTAAGATTGTTATGGGTGTGTTTATGCAACTTCTGTGCACAGAAACCTATTCCGAGCAGTTCCTTATGTTTCCTCAAAATCTGACAAAAAGAGAGATATGTTAGGAGGCATGGTGGAGTTCAGCTCTCTGATATGACTCTCGTCCTCCACAGAAGAGGAAGCTGCTGGAGTCTGCAGGTGGAGAACATTTGATAGTCAAAAGACGGCGTTTTCGGTGGAGCATTCCTTTAACTGGTCTTTCAAAACACACACGCAAGCGGAGCAGATCTGTTTCCTTGATATTGTTGTTTGCAGCTCATCTCGTGATGAAATGTTTGAGGCATTCGTAGCAGTTCTTCAGCACGTCTCAGTCGCTGCTTTGACCGCTTTAAAAAGGTAAAACTGTGGCAGCTGCACAGACGAGCGGGAATCAAACGCAGCAGCAGCGCTCGGCGGCAGACTGCACGAGTCTCTTTCTGGAGACGCTTTTAAAGAAGTGCTCCATTTTGTGCCAGTGAATATCTTCTGGTTTGTGCTTTTGTTTGAGCGCTGCGGTCGGGGAGCTTCTCTATTTATATCATGTGTTCTTCTTCCACATAGTTTATTGATATTTATTGAGCTTACTGTACGTAATGAACTGATGCATTCTTATAAGATATGTATGAGGACTTCATCAACTAAACACAACGAGGAATTTTACCAGATTCAAGTAAAAGGAATGTGATTTTGCTTCCTTACACACTGAATACTGGAAGAAAGAGAAATGATTCCCTGCTGTTCTCGCTTCTTCTGCTTCCCTCCACAAGAAGCTTCCATTGGGTTTTGGATAATTGCAGAAAACAAACTTTTATGATACTTAGACGTTTTGTGATGTTGTTTGAAGCGTAAAGTAAAAAGCTAACGTTAGCCTATATAGGAACTCCACCACGGTCACATGACTTCACGTCTCCTCCACTAAGCTAAAGGAGGACTAGTGTTCTAGTGAGGACGTTTAGTCGTCTCATTTACACTCTTTTTAAGACACCTCTGTCAATCACCGTGTAGCCCCGCCCTAAAGCATCCCCTGCTTTATGGTCTGTTTGACTCTAAATGGACCATCATGTACTAAATGAACATCATGCTGTATTGAAGAAGACTTGAAACTAGAGATTGAGACATAAACTCATGTTTACTGAGGGAATAAATCAAGAGAGAAGTAGAGTCATTTTCTATAGACTTCTATACAACCAGAGGAGTCGCCCCCTGGTGGACACTAGAGAGAATGCAGGTTTGAAGACAGTTTCGCATCGGCGTCACTCGGTTTAACGTAACAATGTTATAAATTGTAGGTAATTCCCTCACGCAAAGTCTGCTGAAATGTGGATTTACAGAGAGCGTTCATAAAAGGGTCAAAATGTCAGCGAGAGAGCGCTCACAAACTTTGAAGGGACGCGCCTCAAAGTCCGTGAGGGTGGAGATCGAGATTGGGCGATTGACTTCAAAGATGAGGCAACAAGAAGTACAAAGAAAGTGACTCATTGACAGGTTTTAGGAATTCATTCGTTGTATTTCCAAATCCAGCGGATGCTCTGATGCTACACGTCCTTCTCTTTTCATTCCTTCAAACTGTCCTTGTTGCTTGATTTCTCTCAATTCTGTCCGTCTTTAATCTTTCACTCTGAACTCATTTCGTCACATCCTTTGTTTCCTCTCTCCTTTTCCTTTCTTCTCTTCTCGTTCATCCCTTCATCATCCTGCCCTCTCTCCTCTTTCACATCCTCCCTTTTGCTTCCCCCTATTTTGCTAAACAACTTGTTTGTGTCCGCTCCACTTTAAAATATTTCAATTCAACTTTTCACATCGTCCGTCATCCTGTCCTTCTCTCTCTCCCTCTCCTTTTTATTTTATCTTGAGTCCTTTCGTCTTTTGCCGCTCTCTCTCTCTTTGTCCTTGTCTGTTCATTTAAAGCCCTCCCTCCATTTTTCAACACTTTTTATTGTCTTTAGTGTAACACTCCTTCAGCCCTCCTCTTGTAATCCATACATCTTCTTTCTCCATCATTCTCCATCCATCTCCTCTCTTTCTTCTCTCTTTTCAGTTGTTAGCGTAACTCTCCTTCGATGCCTCCATTTTTTTTTTGCTTAATTTCCCTCTTTCTTTTTCTCCTCTTTTCATTTTCTGCATCGATAGCTACTTGATTCTACTTTTCCCTTGTCGTTTATCATTACCGCCCGGGCCCATTTGAATATTTAAATGTCTCTTCTCTGACTCTGTGTGTGTGTGTGAGGACATATGCATGTGTGTGTGTGTGTGTTTTTGCTGCGCTGTCATCAGAGAGGCGGCAGCCATTTTTCACTGTCGCCGATTCTGATGGAGATGCTATCGCTCGGCGCTTCACGGCCATCCATCCCCTTCACTTAGCTAATAGCCACGCCGCGAGAACGAGGGATCGACAGCACAAAAAAAGAGAGAGAGAGACGAGTGGAAGGTAAATATGTCGGCGTCACACTCGTCTAACAGTGAGGAAATTATACGATTTATTCGCTGATGGCAAATATTGATTTAAAAGGGGGAAAAAGAGCTGGTGGGGAGGAGGAGGAGGAGGAGGAGGAGGAGGAGTGGGGGTTGTTTTGTTGTTGTTATTGTTGTTTGTTTGAAGGATGCCACTGATCCAAAGTCAAAGAAAAGAAGGAGAGAAAGGACGACAGACACGCCGATTAAAATGCATGAGATCCGAACTTTGAGATAAGTGCTGAGAGAGGGATCTTTGAGAAATGGGACGGTGGAGGGGGGGGGGGGGGGGAGTGATGGGGGGAGGAGGGGGGAGGAGATGCATGGATGGCTAGTTGTGATGTATTCATGCCTCTAGTCAATCTCCATGCAAGGATGGACTGAGATACACAGGCCTGAGGACGGAGACAGAGGGAGGAGGAAGAGGACACGACAAAGACAGTGAAGGAGAGAGATACAGTAAATAAATAGAGTGAAAGAGAGAGATACAGCAAAGAGATAGAGTGAAAGAGAGAGATACAGCAAATAAATATAGTGAAAGAGAGAGATACAGTAAAGAGATAGAGAGTGAAAGAGAGAGATACAGTAAAGAGATAGAGAGTAAAAGAGAGAGATACGGTAAATAAATAGAGTGAAAGAGAGAGATACAGCAAAGAGATAGAGTGAAAGAGAGAGATACGGTAAATAAATAGAGTGAAAGAGAGAGAGACAGCAAAGAGATAGAGAGTGAAAGAGAGAGATACAGTAAATAAATAGAGTGAAAGAGATAGAGATACAGTAAATAAATAGAGTGAAAGAGAGAGATACAGCAAAGAAATAGAGAGTGAAAGAGAGAGATACAGCAAAGAGATAGAGTGAAAGAGAGAGATACAGTAAAGAAATAGAGAGTGAAAGAGAGAGATACAGCAAAGAAATAGAGTGAAAGAGAGAGAGATACAGTAAAGAGATAGAGAGTGAAAGAGAGAGATAAAGTGAAGAAATAGAGAGTGAAAGAGAGAGATACAGTAAATAAATAGAGTGAAACAGAGATATACAGTAAAGAAATAGAGTGAAAGAGAGAGATACAGTAAATAAATAGAGAGTGAAAGAGAGATACAGTAAAGAAATAGAGAGCAAAAGACAGAGATACAGTAAATAAATAGAGAGTGAAAGAGAGATATAAAATGAAGAAATCGAGTGAAAGGGAGATAAGTGAAGAAATAGAGTGAAAGAGAGAGATACAGTAAATAAATAGAGTGAAAGAGATAGATAAAGTGAAGAAATAGAGAGTGAAAGAGAGAGATGCAGTAAAGAGATAGAGAGTGAAAGAGAGATACAGCAAAGAAATAGAGTGAAAGAGAGATGCAGCAAAGAAATAGAGTTAAAGGGACAGATACAGTAAATAAATAGAGAGTGAAGGAGAGAGATACATTAAATAAATAGAGTGAAAGAGAGAGATACAGTAACGAAATAGAGAGTAAAAGAGAGATACAGCAAAGAAATAGAGTGAAAGAGAGCAATACAGTAAATAAATAGACAGTGAAAGAGAGAGATACAGTAAATAAATAGAGAGTGAAAGAGAGAGATAAAGTGAACAAATAGAGTGAAAGGGAGATACAGTAAATAAATAGAAAGTGAAAGAGTGTGATACAGTAAATAAATAGAGAGTGAAAGAGAGAGATGCAGCAAAGAAATAGAGTGAAAGAGATAGATACAGTGAAGAAATAGAGAGTGAAAGAGAGAGAGACAGTAAATAAATAGAGTGAAGGCGAGAGAGACAGAAAATAAATAGAGTGAAGGTGAGAGAGACAGTAAATAAATAGAGACTAAAGAGAGATAAATAGTGGTGTATTATTAGATAAACTACATAAAGGAAAAACACTTTTTATGATTTTTTCCACCACAAACATGGTAATACTTTTTACAAATAGACTTATTTATACATTATACACATCACTATGAATATGGTTTAAGAAAACACATAAGAGCTTTCCAAACACAGAGAAACGAGAGATAAACGCATGACGAAACAGGCGAGAGGGGAAGATGGGGGAGGGGAGGAGAGGGGGAGAGAAAATCAACAAGCAATCATAAGTTTAATTTGGTCTCCATATTAATGAGCACGGAGCTGAAATGTCAGCAAAAATGCAGTCATACATGAAAAACATTTAATGCATTTTGAACATCAGTTTTTTTTCTTCTTCTCTCTTCTCACAGATTCATCTTATCCGCCAAATGAGAGAAGTTTGTCGGAGGCTGCGTAACGGAACGATTTTGTCGTCGCGGCAGCTAAAGTTCGGGGGAGGCGATAAGGACGCATCTTCATCCTCCTTTCTGCTCCTCCTCCTCATCTGTTCTCTTCTCCTCTGTCATCCTCTTCGTTTCTCTTCTGGAACTCTCTCTCCTTCCATCTTTTTCTCCTCTTTAGGTTGTCTACACCTTCTGTTTCCGCTTCCTCTTCCTCATGCTTACTTCCCTCTTCTTCTTTATTAAGGTTGATTCCTTTTCCTGTAGCGATGACTCTCCACAGCAATTACCGGATGATTACAATGTGAAGAAAAGATTGTTGCTTTAGGACATATACTACGGCTAAGGTATATGTAGTTTAAGGAAAGTTTAGGGTAAAAGAATAAACATCTAAACATCCTATATTGGCACCAAGCGGCGACCTCCAGTTTTGAATAGTGAAGGTAATGCTTCACGTGTTAAACCTGCATTCTCTCTAGTGTCCACCAGGGGGCGAGTCCTCTGGTTGTATAGAAGTCTATGAGAAAATGACTCTACTTCTCTCTTGATTTATTCCCTCAGTAAACATTGTAAACATGAGTTTATGTCTCAATCTCTAGTTTCAAGTCTTCTTCAATACAGCATGATGTTCATTTAGTAACTTATGGTCCATTTAGAGTCAAACAGACCATAAAGCAGGGGATGCTTTAGGGCGGGGCTTACTGTGATTGACAGGCTGCATTGGTTTGCGAAAAAACAACATGACGACGGCAAAATTGCCAAACTCGAGGCTTCAAAACATCAGTCCACAAACCAATGTAATGTGCAACATCGTCACTAGATGTCCCTAAATCCTGCACACTACCAGAGACGTATACGGCGTCTCTACGTCACTCCTCCTCAGTCCAGATATGGTCACTTCCTGTTCACTGGTTGCAAAAAAAACAACATGGCGACGACCGTAATCCAAGATGGCGACGACAATGATTGGCAATGACTATAAACCATGTAGTTATCAAATAATAGAGTTCCTAAAGATACTGGGCTGTAAATAACATGAATCTTAATTTTATATCCATCAAGTTAACTGTTAAATTGTATTACCCAACGTGAAGTTGTGAATGTTTTTATTAGCTCGCTCCACAGTACCAAGTATTAGATATCTGTAATAATACTTCTAGTGTACAGACGAGTACCACGAACCACTAACTCCTCCTCCACATCCACCTGTCTCTGCTGTTTTCTTCCCAAACAAAGTGTGTGTGTGTGTGTGTGTGTGTGTGTGTGTGTGTGTGTGTGTGTGTGTGTGTGTGTGTGTGTGTGTGTGTGTGTGTGTGCAGGAGGTACACAAAGAGGGGAGAAAAAACACTGTATGCTTGCTTACATTTGTGTGTGTGTGTCTCCGGTAGAGATGGATGTCCCACCGGCTCTGAAAGAGCAGGAAGTGGCTCTCTGACACCCCATTTATACTGCCAGACACTTCAACCGGTGTGTGTGTGTGTGTGTGTTCAATTCTCCTTCAAAATTCTAAGGTGATTTTTAACAAATGTTGACTCTTTGGGAATAACTTATGTTTAACACACACTTTCTTTAATTTAGCCCTTATTAATACACACACATATCTCTCTGTAAACCCTTCAAATTGTGAAGATTCTAATTACTTCTACTTCTCCACCTTCTCGACGGTGTAAAACTGAACTGAACCTTTAATTTAAATCAAACTCAATCTAAACTCGGCCTTCTGTGTGTTGCTGAGAGTTTCTGATAAAAACAACCCTGCTGTTTGGACAAAAAGATGGTGTAAAAAAAAAAAGGAGACTTTCTCTCTTTTCAAACGAGGCGACGCAACAAAAGACCCGGCAACATGTTTTAATTGTCACCATGGAAACCAGATGAATGAGCCATTTGACTGGCCGGTAAAGACGGCTCGCCATTCAGCCTCGCAGCCTGTCACGTGTGTGTGTGTGTGTGTGTGTGTGTGTGTGTGTGTGTGTGTGTGTGTGTGTGTGTGTGTGTGTGTGTGTGTGTGTGTGTGTGTGTGTGTGTGTGTGTGTGTGTGTGTGTGTCTGTGTGTGTGTGTGTGTCTGTCGCTGGGAGGTCATTAGTACAAAGCAAAGAGTGGGTGACATTTCTACCAGTCTGTTGAGAGAGAGACCGACATGAGAAGGAAACAGAGAGACACATCACAGACATGTTGAATGAACTCACAAACCAATAACTGTCCATTAAAGAAGCAAAAGGGAGAAACAGATCCCTCGGCTGTTTCTGGATTTCCTGATCGTAATATGTGCTTTATTCATACGATTAAAACTGGTTGAAAGTGTTGGTTATTTTACGTTTGGGTCACATAAACGGTTACGAGGTAGTAAAAAAAAAGAAGAAGCTGCAGGTCTAATTACATGTAAACGTCTACTTTTATGATATTATCATCTCTAGCGCCCCCCTCAGGACAAACTGTACTGTCAGGACATGTAACATTTAAGAGAGGTTTATGCAGATATTGAATATAATATTCACCCGAAACTAAGAATCATAGTGTTTTCATTAGCTCAGAAAAAGACATGTATAGCTTCATAGGGAGTCCGCCATCTTGCACCGCCATGTTTCTACAGCAGCCCAGAAGGGACAAACTGAACACCGGCTCTACAGAGAGACTTCAGTGTTTTACGTTATCTGAAGGTGATGCGTTTAGAAACCCGGTATTCAACAGAACCCGGTGCTAAATGATTGAAGATCGTAGTATTGATAAGCCCCGACGTTACTGGTGCTTTTTATTTATACTTTTGGTGTCATTTATCATCACTCTGCTGTTGCAGCTCTATAATGGCTGAGCAAGCCAGCTACCTAACTAGCGGCGGCTGGCTAGTAAGCTAGCTTGCTAATCCCACCATGCTTTAATGCTACACTCTTTACAGACACACAGATGTTTGTTGTCACCATAACAACAGACAACAATCGTCGTTTTCTTTTGAACTACTCCAGTGAGCAGCGGAAACAACGTTCAGTGCCGTTGGACATGAAAACAAGTGAGAGATGAAGTGAGTGTGTGAGTGTTGGCAGAGAGGAGGTTGACTCACACAGGCTGTGGGATGATGCCAGGCGACCTCTGACCCCCTAAGAACCCTGGGAATTCTCTCCTGGCAAAGACAGCGCCAGACAAAACAATACGAGCAGAAGAAGAAGAAAGCGGAGAGGAATTCCAGAAATACTCTCAAAACGAGGATTGTTTTCCTGAAATCCGTTACGCTTCATACCAAAGAATCTTTTATCAGCAAATATCTGACCGCCACAGATTGTTTGTGAGGAGAGGGACGCACCGCTCTGTCACATTCTTCCTGTGCTTTTGTAGTTCAACGATCTGGCAGACCATTGAGTTTATGCTAATCAACAGCCTGAGCTAATTTAAACTATTGTAGCTTCATTAATGCTGATTCATAACTAACTATGTTCACTGTCAGTCCTTAAAGGGCGGCATGGGGGTTAACACGGAGTTACACTGTATAGATTAGTTTTAGTTTAACTAATACTAAAGTTAAACTAATGCTTATCTCAACGGGTCAGAGGCCAGTGAATGAAGTATGTCCTCATGAGTACAGAAGTAAAAACGTGTTTGTGTGTGATGATGACCCCGCAGGAAGCTGGATGGATCTCACTATTCAACATGTGAACAAAGAGCTGCTTTATACTGAGAGAGAGAGAGAGAGAGAGAGAGAGAGAGAGAGAGAGAGAGAGAGAGAGAGAGAGAGAGAGAGAGAGAGAGAGAGATAGAGAGAGAGAGAGAGAGAGAGAGAGAGACAAAGAGGGAGAGAGAGAGAGAGAGGGAGAGACAGATAGAGAGGGAGAGAGAGAGAGAGAGACAGAGAGATGGAGAGAGAAAATAGGGAGAGAGAGAGAAAGAGAGACAGACAGACAGAGAGAGAGACAGCGAGAGAGAGAGAGAGAGAAAAGAGGGCGAGAGACAGACAGTGACCTGAGACGCTCAAAGAGGCCACGCCCTTAATTATTAGCCGTTAGCCTCTTTAACAGGTGAGTTACATACAGTCCTCATGATGGAGATAATATCTACAGAGACAAACAGCATGTTTAAACCTGTAAACATGTTTATTTGGTCATAAAGTTTTCAACATAGAGGTCTTACTGAGCGGGCAGGTGTTGGTCAACAACACTGCCTCTGTTGTTGGCTTCCGTCGCTGTGTGTGTGTGTGTGTGTGTGTGTGTGTGTGTGTGTGTGTGTGTGTGTGTGTGTGTGTGTGTGTGTGTGTGTGTGTGTGTGAATGGAGTAAATGAGAGAAATAGAAGGTCAGATGAGGCCGTCTTAATTTACCCGAACCGGGGACAGAATTCATGAAGCTTCCTCGTGCAAAGACTTTCTATAAGAACATTCTCAGAATCGTGACGTTATTCAAGAATTCCCCCTTAAAGTTAAAACTCGTGAAGATGAAAGTTACGGGACGGAACTATGTGTATGAATGTATTTGTATAACCATATGGTACAGACAATGAAAAAGACGCCGCTGTATTTACGCCTAGATAACGTTATGTTGAGTGTTGATGGAGCTGCTACAATGTTAGCTTAATCCTAGCCGATTAACCGATTAATCCTAGCTCCATTGAGAAAACAAGTATTTTTAAAGTGATTTGCTTGTCGTCTTGTGGAGAGAACTAACAAAACATGAATTCAGACTTTTTACAAATCGGCATCATTATGTAGTTATTTCGGCCACTTTTTGTCCGTTTATTACAGTTAAATCAGTTTATTTTGTGCAGCTGCAGTAAACCAGCCGACGTGTGTCTTGATGAAGCAGACAAGAAGACGTTTAGTTTCCAGGGATATCTGGGACTTCAACAACAAGTACTTATTTCTTCCACGGTTGATGGTGGAACTAAATGGCGTAGTTGATAACGGCTTCTATGGAGATAAGCCACGCCCCCTCTCCGGCACGTCTAGCGCGAATGACGCGAATAACCACAAATGATGTGTTTGGTGTGAACGCACCATCACAATACCCATCCCTACTTTCCACGAATTCCTGCATAAAATAAGAATTATTTATTATTAACAATCGTTGGTAAATGCAACAGGACGTTTTGAGGATTCAGCATTTCTATTGGGTCTGACAGCAGAGATCCAGAGTCCTGTCATCATCACCACTCTCTCATTTCAATGCTGATTATCTCCTCCTCCTCCTCCTCCTCCTCCTCCTCCTCCTCCTCCTCCTCCTCCTCCTCCTCCTCCTCCTCCTCCTCCTCCCTACACTGACAGAAATGTAATAGCATGGCTCTCGGCATGAGTGTGTGTGTGTGTGTGTGTCCAGCAGACCGACCATGTCGCCTAAACGACAGACAATCTTTATTCTAATGAAGAAGGTGCCAAGGTCAAACGGAGAGCAGGGTGATGAATGGAGAACACACACAAACACACACACACAATGTCACACACGCATTAATTGTGTATCAGAGCTCCCACTCACTGTGCAACTGTAATATTGTGTGTGTTGTCATGAGTCTCACACACACACACACACACACACACACACACACACACACACACACACACACACACACAGGTTTAAAAGGAAGCTCTCCCCTTGAGACGACATTAAACATTACTCTCACACACACACACACACACACTTAAACAAACCGTCACAGGAAATAAAATCAGGTGAAAGAACAACTGCAGTGTTTCTCTTTGATCTACAAGTCTTTAAATATTTTAAGACAACGTGACAAAAATGATCAATAAACCTTCAGACTGAGTTTATTTCTCCTGTAAGTGATTATTAATCATTATTTATTTTAAGCTTGAATGTGTCGTGCGTACTGTAAAGTGTTTCCTGTCTGTCTGCACGTTAAACTACAGATGTCTATTTGTTTTTCTATTGTTATTATAATGTAACTACGGAAGCTCTGAGAGGAGAGTGGGAACAATTCGGGTTTATAGATTTACTAAGTTAGATCCAAATAATTTTCTCTCCTGTGAAAAAGTGAAAAGGGGAAAATGAACCGTATTTTATCCTTTTTCAAGGATGTAAAAATGTTTTACAGTCAAACAGGAACGCTTTTAGTCCCGTTTAGAAAATAGTCGTGAACTTCAGCCTCTTGTGGCTGAAATGAGAATTACAACAGAAAACGCTTTAACAAAAAATATTCCTGACAAAAAAAGAATCGCCTGACAACATTTGTATTTGTCATTTTCATCAATGAAACAAAAGTGTTTGGAAAAATTATTCTGGGAAAAATGTTCCTCTGTTTCACGGATTTCAAAAAACATGAACAGGAACTTAGATTATCCATCAAAACCTTGTTTGTTTTCGTTCTTACGTCATAAAGGAGAGAAAAGCATTTAGATCAATGGATCACCGGATTGTTTTCTTTCTCACCGGCCTCTCAGGGCTTCCGTACATATTCATTTTTTGTGGATTCATGACTATTCTTCTTTTACATTGAAACTGAAACCAAACAGTGAAGTAAATTAAATCTAAATGTAAAATCTATTCATCATAATAAGCTTTAAGGTTCTGCTACTCTTAAAAGTAAATATCAAGCAACAAAGGTATAAAAAAATAGTTTTGCCTTAATATCAAGTATAGACTCTTTCACAATAAAGGTATCCTGTGTTGGGGTCTGAGCATATGGCTGCACATGTGCTGTGAACAAAGAAAATCAGGCCTTCCCTTTTGCAAGCAAAGGTTTCATCCTGATTGTGGTTTGATGAGCACCAAACCCCCTCTGAAGGACTTTCACATTAGGGTGTGAATTCCCCCCCCCCCCAAAAAACTATGGTTCCTGAAGTCACCTGAGAGCACCGCTGCAACCTCATTGGCCGAGAGCCAAGACAGCACCAGGACCCCTGTGGTTCAGCCACTGTTCAACAAAACTGACTGCAGTTCACACCTCCACGCTTTTTCCCTTCGACCTCGGTCGAGCAAGGGAGCAATCGCTGTTCTTCACCCTGGACATCCGTCCCTGGGACGCAAGGAGACGCATCAGCTTTCTCCCCCCCCCAGCATCGCGCTGTCGACGAAAGCCTCGAACCCTCACCAAACCCTGACAGGTCTTATGCTATCTTCGCTGGCCGAAGTAGCCGTGTTGTCTTTTTGAGTCAAGGCCCTCTCACTCCACCAGGACGAATCTCTTCCACGATTCCTCCCCGTGTTGTTGTTTTTCTTTTGCGTGCACATTCCGGCAGAAAGAAGCGGAAACCTCCCTTCTTCCCCGATGACTTCCCTTCAAGACCACGCCGTCTTAAGCTGAAGTAAGATCATCCTCTCTGCAGCGAGGATTGATCACGTCCAGCGCCAGCTCCAGAACGAGCCGCGTCAACGGACCGAAACAGCCGCCGCTTAAACAGCCGCGCTGATCTACAAGCCCCACTTTTTCCTTCAGGACAAAGAAAGCACGATTCTCAGCGGCCACTCTCCCCGCCACAAAGAAGCGTCTCCAACGTAAGTTCATTGTGCATCTGGGCTAGCTTAGCTTAAATTAACTTAAAGTTCATTCAAGTTAATTCATGTATATGTTGATATTCCCGTGTTTTTGTGTGTTTCGTTACTATTGCGTAATATCAAGGTATTGCGCAACACTCAGCGGGCCCCAGCTCCGCTCCACTGTGCATTGCCCGTATTCTGTTCGCGTTAAAGACACCGCCGCAGTATACGGAGGTAAATACACAAACCTCACGGACCAGAGAAGTTCCGTTTGTATTGTGTATTAACTGCAGTGACTGTTTTCTTTGGGATTATTTTCATTCATTTGTATTCAA
Source organism: Lycodopsis pacificus (assembly GCA_028022725.1). Classification (NCBI taxonomy): domain Eukaryota; kingdom Metazoa; phylum Chordata; class Actinopteri; order Perciformes; family Zoarcidae; genus Lycodopsis; species Lycodopsis pacificus. The sequence continues at coordinate 3,485,956 of CM051701.1, read as the reverse complement.
CTTTGTGGGATATTTCTCTCTTCATTAACTCGACTCTGTGAGTGAGCGGAGGGCCGTGTTCATCACTGCGTAAGCTGCCGACAGTTCAAGACGACAACGGTATGCTTATGCGTGAGAGAATAACGTACTTATGCTCCTCAGGATATCGCAGCAGAAGTTTGATTTATGTTGACTTACGATTTCTCTCCACCTTTTCTTGGCTCACCCTCCTGCCAACACAGCAGGAGGTGACCCCCTCTCTCTCTGACCCTCTCTCTCACACGTGCTCACACACAGCGACCCCCCCCTCTCCTCCGCCAGTTTGCCCAAGTCACTCGACTAGGCCATCTAGTGGTGGGTCACGGTAGCATCTTAAGGTTCACCCCCCCCCCCCCCCAGTTTGTCTAAGTCCCTCGACTACGCCATCTGGTGGTGTTCAGCGGTAATACCTTAAGACCTCCCCCCTTTTAACCCACAGTCTCACCCCCCTTCCTTTTATACACAGACACACACACACACACACACACACACATACACATACACACCCTCCTCCTCTTTTATTTCATTTCTTTAGATATTAGGTACATAAGATTGTATAATGGCGTTTGTTGATTGCGATATTAATTGATCTGATCTTTTATTATTCTAATTTAATAAACTCCAGTATACTTTAAAGAGCAGTCGTCTGTGATTAATGGTGCATATGTATGTGATGATCTGTATGTTGTAGCCTGCGCTCGGATTCCACACCTTCACTGTCACTGATGAGTGACTACTAATTATGAGACTTAGTTTTATCGTTTGGTTATCGGTCCCTGTTCGCAGGGTGGTGCCCCGTTATTATTAATAATCATTAATAATTGTTATTCACATTAATAATTTTATTGATGTCAAGAATTCAGTTTCTTAAAGCTGATAACTCAAACACAAGCCCCTATTGATCCCAACAAAGTGGTGCCCCGTGTGAGGCTACGTTATTACAGTTATTACAATATATATGCACATTAATCCATAATTTTGAAATATTAATTTTCAAAAAAAATAATTTTTTTTTCGGAAAATTATTATTTTTTTCCCTTCTTTTGAATGATCCACAGTCCTGAAACTTATTTCCCAAAATAGGTAGGCTTTGATCTTCAAAATCTTCTCTTATTGTGAGTTAATTTTTGATTTTAATTGTTGATTTTTAATCTTAATTTTAATTGAACTTTAATTTCCTTTCCAGGTTTAATTATTCGTTTCATTTCGTAAACTAACAGCCAGCTGTGTAGTAGATTTGATCGTTTAGTTTGTAATACCAATACTTTGCTTGTTTTTCTTAAATCCCCTCAAAGCAGTACACACGGCTGTCACAGGCCCAAAGTGCTAAACCACATTAGCATTTTCGCACCTTTGGCTGCAAAGCAGTAGTGATACCCTCAGAGCAGCAGCAGTAGAAACGGAAGTCAGAGAGCTACACGTTTCACTGTGCGCCTGCATGAATAGTAACACTAACAGTAACTAACACCTAACAGTAGAAATCAGTTCAACGCAGAACTAGACATTTCACTGAGAACCGTAAACACTAACAGTTTCCGTTCTAACACTAGGGAATTAACAACCATTGGGAGCCGCGCTCATTAGAGAGAATGACCGACGAGCAATCCCCCATTCCTGGAGCTAAAGCTCCAGAAGACACCGCACTGCGAGATGCGGTGGCTGATGTCCTCAGACTCTCAGCAAGCGAAAGAGAGTACTTTGCGAAATACACTGCTGTCCTATGTGACGAGCAATTAGAGCAGCTGGTGGCTTATGTAAATAACCCATCAGGTAAGCGAGAGCGCCTGATTCAGGAAGTAATCGGCGAAATACTGCTCATCTATCATCAGAAAATGCAGCTGCAAGCTGCCCGCACCCGGGCACAGAGCGACGAGCAGCAACGCGAGATCTGGACACTCCGAACAGAGGTTCAGGAGCTGTCACGCGACTGTAGAGCCCGACAGTCAGAAAATGGTAGCCTGCGCAGTGACCTCAGAGAGGTCAACCTAGAACTCTCTAAGGCGTTAGAGAGCAATGACACACTGAAAGCGCTTCAAGGTGCTCCAGCAGCCCCGGTAGGTACCGCTACCTCCTATCGAGCCCCTCAGCCCAGTCATTTCTTGTTCTCAGGTCCCTCATTCCCCGAGAGCCGACCCATCTTGCGTCTCGACAAACCGCGTTCCCCAACTAGAAGGAGAGAGGACCAACACCAGGTCCTAGCCAGCCTAGGTAGCTTCAAACCCACCTCAGGCGAACGCAATCCTCCACGCAGTTCACGCGCGCGACCAGAACTGACCTCATCCCCCTCAGGGAGGGAGGATGACCGTCGTTACCACCATCGCGAGTATGGAGACTCAGACGACTCGGACGGCCCAGGCCCCATCAACCTTGGAGGCCTGCGTACCCGGCAGATTGAGTCTCTTGCAAAAGATGTAGAGCTCTTCAATCCCGATAATCACGACTCGAGCATCGATGACTACCTAAGGGAGATCGATCGCTGCCTCCTTGACTTATCACGCCCCTCATCGCGCGAAAAGCTCAAACTAGTGTGGAAAACCACGACTCGAAACGTCCACGTTTTCATGGAAACGCTCCAGCCAAACATCCGCGACCGCTATTCATCCCTTTGTCACGCCCTTAGGGAGGAGTACTCCCTGTACACCGACCCAGCTTCTGCCACCCTCAGCGCCTTCGCCATTTCCCAGAGAAAGCTAGAGTCCCCGAGAGACTACTTCAGGCGCTTGAGATCTGCATACTTCCAGGGACGTAACGCCCCAGGGCTAGAAGAAGACCATGCCTTTAAGTCGCTATTCCTGCACAATCTCCACGACCACGTGAGATACGACGTTACCATGCACTGCAGAACGAGTAACCTCACCATGCCAGAGATTAGGAAATATGCGCAACTTGCATGGGAGACACGCGGTCGGCCGATGAATCAGCATGATGACACCGACATAGTCTTGAGCATCCAACAGTCGAGCGACCCCGACCTAGCGATGGAAGACGACGAGAGGCCTTGGCCTAGCGAGCCCTGGTCACCCCCGAGGAACAAACGACCGTGGCGGTTGAAGGACCCACGGGACGGTGAAAGACGCCCTCAAGGGCAACTTCAGGTAACACTGACTCGCAGCCCACCTGACTAAGCCGAGTGATCTCTCCCCCTGCTGCCAAGTCGACGTGGTAGGAGGGGGGGGGAAGAGAACTGAGCCCACTTCCGGAAACGACCACTCCCAATTTCGCACCTCGTTCTTCCACCTTCTTGGGCGACCTTGTCCGCAAAGGCAATGCCCGTTATGTATATATCTATACATATTCTTCAGTCTTACTGGGGGGTCATAACACTCTTGCTCTACCCGACTCCGGGTCAGAAACGAGCCTCATGTGTTCCCCCATCTTTTCGCATACACCTCTAGGGTGTCACACCCTTAGAGGCCCTTTTCGAGCACCCTCGCTCGTAAAATCTTTTGTCAACTAAGCCTTGTTCTCCTGCTCTGTCAGCATGATCCACCTCCAGCTGGTTCAACGAAGCCACCGCCTTCTTTCAGCCGAGTCACCGCCCGGGCCTGTCTAGTAGCCAGTGCCGTAGGTAACTGAACTTGACTTGCGCGCCGGACCTGTCTCCATCTTTAATTAGGAGGGTGGGGGGAGGGAGATATCACCAGCCCGCCATGACACACTCCAGAGTGAAACTGTTCGCGACGTTTCCCTGAGTGCTGACGGTAACCTGGGGGGTATCCACCCTCGCCACTTGAACAGCACGAGGGGGGTGGGCTCTGTCAACAGAAACTTAGAGAGATGCACTTCACAGGAAGTACACTCTAATTTTGCCAGTGTCGAAACCAACCGGCCGAATGGCGGCTTACTTATTGACTACTAACATTTAGCTGCATGCCTCAACTCACCCTGTAGACATGCACTAACTGCTAACACATCCAACTTGAACCAGAACAGTTGCATGACCTGAAAAACGTTCATTGTAACTGTAACCTGATGCTCCACTCTCATAACAACCCTTTGCATGCTTTATAGACTCTACCAGAAGTAACCAAAGAAGACATAACCTAGGCCGCAGCAGTCAGATTTATCCCAGAACCTCATCCGAGAAGGCTCAGCTACCAACAGCTTGAGCAGCGAAACCCCAGCCTAGCTGGTCACACTAGCCGTGTTATCAAGATCTGTAAATCTGCTACCACTACTGTTATGCAACCTTCACAGGTACACCTGGCCTATAGTCTTAGCAACGCAACTCCAACATCGATAGATTCAAAACTTAGACACAGGACTCGCTCTAAATCTACCGATTAGAGAGAGATAGACGCACACATCATGCACTCATAGATCCAGAAATGACAGACTAAACTGATTCCCTCCTATTCATAACACCACGTAGGCAACCTACGACTGCTCCGCCGACGGACTCCAGTCCTGTCTAGGAGTTGAACCAGTAACCACTGCATTCCCCTCACCTGCTTCTTGTCTTTCTATTCTTTCCTTCTATCTCTTTTGTGTTTTGTTTTGTTTTATTTGGGTTGTTACTTTCTTTGACACTATGCCGCAATGCTAGAGTATCACGACATCATAATAGCGATTGAATTATTTGGGAATAATGTGTTGCTCACCTATGATTTGAATTGTGTATGATAGTAGATGTAGGTAAAAGTAGTTAAAGTCATCTGCCCAGATGCCACTTTAGTCATCTGCCCAGATGCCAATGAACCATGAACTTGAACGCTATGAACCTTGAACTCTATGAACTTGAACACTTCCTGTTTTAACCACTGCTTTTGTCTCAGGAATACTTGGACTGTCTCACCTCTTCAGGTTTCCCCAACACATGGATGCACGTGCCAGCCCTGGGTTTGCTCTAAAGACCGTAACCTGCATCCCACTCTTCAGAGCAAAGGGGGGATGTTGGGGTCTGAGCATATGGCTGCACATGTGCTGTGAACAAAGAAAATCAGGCCTTCCCTTTTGCAAGCAAAGGTTTCATCCTGATTGTGGTTTGATGAGCACCAAACCCCCTCTGAAGGACTTTCACATTAGGGTGTGAATTCCCCCCCCCCCCAAAAAACTATGGTTCCTGAAGTCACCTGAGAGCACCGCTGCAACCTCATTGGCCGAGAGCCAAGACAGCACCAGGACCCCTGTGGTTCAGCCACTGTTCAACAAAACTGACTGCAGTTCACACCTCCACGCTTTTTCCCTTCGACCTCGGTCGAGCAAGGGAGCAATCGCTGTTCTTCACCCTGGACATCCGTCCCTGGGACGCAAGGAGACGCATCAGCTTTCTCCCCCCCCCAGCATCGCGCTGTCGACGAAAGCCTCGAACCCTCACCAAACCCTGACAGGTCTTATGCTATCTTCGCTGGCCGAAGTAGCCGTGTTGTCTTTTTGAGTCAAGGCCCTCTCACTCCACCAGGACGAATCTCTTCCACGATTCCTCCCCGTGTTGTTGTTTTTCTTTTGCGTGCACATTCCGGCAGAAAGAAGCGGAAACCTCCCTTCTTCCCCGATGACTTCCCTTCAAGACCACGCCGTCTTAAGCTGAAGTAAGATCATCCTCTCTGCAGCGAGGATTGATCACGTCCAGCGCCAGCTCCAGAACGAGCCGCGTCAACGGACCGAAACAGCCGCCGCTTAAACAGCCGCGCTGATCTACAAGCCCCACTTTTTCCTTCAGGACAAAGAAAGCACGATTCTCAGCGGCCACTCTCCCCGCCACAAAGAAGCGTCTCCAACGTAAGTTCATTGTGCATCTGGGCTAGCTTAGCTTAAATTAACTTAAAGTTCATTCAAGTTAATTCATGTATATGTTGATATTCCCGTGTTTTTGTGTGTTTCGTTACTATTGCGTAATATCAAGGTATTGCGCAACACTCAGCGGGCCCCAGCTCCGCTCCACTGTGCATTGCCCGTATTCTGTTCGCGTTAAAGACACCGCCGCAGTATACGGAGGTAAATACACAAACCTCACGGACCAGAGAAGTTCCGTTTGTATTGTGTATTAACTGCAGTGACTGTTTTCTTTGGGATTATTTTCATTCATTTGTATTCAACTTTGTGGGATATTTCTCTCTTCATTAACTCGACTCTGTGAGTGAGCGGAGGGCCGTGTTCATCACTGCGTAAGCTGCCGACAGTTCAAGACGACAACGGTATGCTTATGCGTGAGAGAATAACGTACTTATGCTCCTCAGGATATCGCAGCAGAAGTTTGATTTATGTTGACTTACGATTTCTCTCCACCTTTTCTTGGCTCACCCTCCTGCCAACACAGCAGGAGGTGACCCCCTCTCTCTCTGACCCTCTCTCTCACACGTGCTCACACACAGCGACCCCCCCCTCTCCTCCGCCAGTTTGCCCAAGTCACTCGACTAGGCCATCTAGTGGTGGGTCACGGTAGCATCTTAAGGTTCACCCCCCCCCCCCCAGTTTGTCTAAGTCCCTCGACTACGCCATCTGGTGGTGTTCAGCGGTAATACCTTAAGACCTCCCCCCTTTTAACCCACAGTCTCACCCCCCTTCCTTTTATACACAGACACACACACACACACACACACACACATACACATACACACCCTCCTCCTCTTTTATTTCATTTCTTTAGATATTAGGTACATAAGATTGTATAATGGCGTTTGTTGATTGCGATATTAATTGATCTGATCTTTTATTATTCTAATTTAATAAACTCTAGTATACTTTAAAGAGCAGTCGTCTGTGATTAATGGTGCATATGTATGTGATGATCTGTATGTTGTAGCCTGCGCTCGGATTCCACACCTTCACTGTCACTGATGAGTGACTACTAATTATGAGACTTAGTTTTATCGTTTGGTTATCGGTCCCTGTTCGCAGGGTGGTGCCCCGTTATTATTAATAATCATTAATAATTGTTATTCACATTAATAATTTTATTGATGTCAAGAATTCAGTTTCTTAAAGCTGATAACTCAAACACAAGCCCCTATTGATCCCAACACCTGTGTATTGATATTAAGAAGTAAAGTTATGTTTAAATTGAGGGTTTGTTTGAGGTCATGGAAATATGGAAAGCTGACGATAAAAAACATGTCGAGTCCCTTCAAAAGGAGAAAGTTACTCTAAATGCATTTACTATTTCCATCAAGTCCGTTTGTTGAGAACCGGAATCACTTTATTTTCTTAACTCTTCATTCTGAAGCTGTTGGTCGTTTCGTGAGTCGCATGTTGTTTTAGAGGGAAACCGACAACCTTGGTCTGACATTGGCTCCAAGCTCGTCGTCAAACTCCACTTTTATTTCTGAGAGATTCCTGCTCATCCCTGTCCGTGTGTGTGTGTGTGTGTCAGTTTTCACTCAGACGATGTTCCTGGGAAGCTGGGAGTCTCAAGAGAGAGAGAGAGTGAGAGAGAGAGAGAGAGAGACAGAAAGACAGACAGACAGAGAGACAGACAGAGAGAGAGAGGGGGAGGGAGAAAGTTGGCGAGATGCTGCTGAGTCGTGTCTCTTTGTTCTAAAGCAGATATATCCCCGACTTTATCAAGACTGACAGAACAAACGCACAGGAAACAGCCTCCCACAGGACACATAATCCACACACACACACACACACACACACACACACACACACACACACACACACACACACACACACACACACACACACACACACACACACAGATGAGAGAGACAGCAAACACACTAAGACACACTGAGGTCTTAAAAGTGTGAAAACACACACTAAGAAACCTAAGAAAAAGTGCAGAGACACACGTGAAAATGAAGATAAACACACACACACACACACACAGGTGAGAAAGTGAACACACCATGGTATGAAGATGTACACATCAACACACACACTCAAAGATACTGGAGATATAACACACAACTTTGAAAACATGGGTGTGCACTTTTAGAGGAAAAAAAAGCATACTTACTGCATCGACACACGTGAATGTACACACACACACACGCCAACAAGCAAACATAAACACGTCTCATGACAACACATGAGGATGTGTTACCTTCGACTAGAACATATAAAAGTAATCTGCTGAAGAAGAAAATGAAGACACAAAAGACACAACAAGGTGAAAAAGAAGAAGGAACAAAACAAACGCTGTCCTCTGTATGTCACGACGGCGTATTCAGGCCAAAGTAAATAAAAATAAATAAATAAATGATAAATAATATATTAAAAAAACGTAAATATTCTCTGAGAATACAAACTCATAAATATATGAGAAAAAAAACACAGAAATTGTACAAAACCGTGGTAAAATCAGCCTGCATCATATTTTGTTGCTCTTAAATAGTGTTATTACGGTAAATATGTCTTTCTGAGCGAGGCGAAGGTCCTGAAGGACACAAGAAGTAATTTTCTGTCTCGTCTCAATCAGTGGTTTTAAGGTGAGTTGTAGATTTTAGGAAGAGTAACGGAGCATTGATTACTTTGAATATCGGCTGAAGAGAAACCAGTTGATCTCATTTGCATTCGTAGCTTAATTTGCGAAATGAATGAGGACATTTTTAAAGACCGCAAAAGACGTACGTTATGTACTCCAGTAACGGCACTTCTGTAGTTAACCCAAACAACAACAACCTTTTTCTAAACCTAACTAAGTAGTTTAGTCGTCTAAACCTAACTAAGTCGTTTTGTCGTCTAAACCTAACTAAGTAGTTTTGTTGTCTCAACCTAACTAAGTAGTTTCGTTGTCTCAACCTAACTAAGTAGTTTCGTTGTCTCAACCTAACTAAGTAGTTTAATCATCTAAACCTAACTGAGTAGTTTTGTTGTCTCAACCTGAGTAGTTTTGTTGTCCAAACCTAACTGAGTAGTTTAGTCGTCTAAACCTAACTAAGTAGTTTAGTCGTCTAAACCTAACTAAGTAGTTTTGTTGTCTCAACCTAACTGAGTAGTTTAGTCGTCTAAACCTAACTAAGTAGTTTAGTCGTGTAAACCTAACTAAGTAGTTTTGTTGTCTCAACCTAACTGAGTAGTTTAGTCGTCTAAACCTAACTAAGTAGTTTCCTGTGGAGATGGAAGTCTATTTTGAAAAGACTGTAGTCATGTGACGAAATCAACACGTGTTGCTGGACGCACGAAAGAAATCGCACAAAAGAATGAGCAACTTTCTTCGTAGGATATCATACAAACCGATATATGAAGATATGCTGACGACACTTCTGAAACTGTGCAAGTGTGCTTTCATGTCGTAAGAGCTAGACTGCATTTATTCAACAAAAACGATTAGTAATAGTGACTTTTAAAGACTTCTGACTACATCATTTCTGTGAAGAACTAAGAACCCGTCCGTCTCTGAGCGACTTTAAACATCAGGAGGAATAAAATGTTGCTGCTCTGTTGTGTTGTGTTGCTCAGCTGAGAGATTTAAAGTAACGCTTCTTTGCTTTTCTTCTTACCAGGCTTCAGTAAACAGACGCATCCTGACTGTTAACAAAAATAAATGCCACAAATCCACAAAGTTTGGAAGCATGTCTGTGAGATTTCTGCAGGTCAAAGGTTAAACTCACGTTTCTACAAACTTTGTTGTTCGTGTAAATCTCACTTTTATTATGTTTCACCTGCTCTTTTACTTATATATCTATATATATATATATAGATATATATCTATATCGGATGTGACTTCTGGTTCACCAACTGGTCAGAGATCTGTTGTGTATTTTGTGCATGCTCATAAACATGACAGACGTCTCTTTAGTGGCACTTTCAGCACTTACTTAAGCTCAATAGTTTCAGCTTATTCATGGTCACATGCAGTGAGAATGCTAGATCTCTAGATCTAATATTTAAATATAAGATACCTAATATGTTTTAAAAGAAAAAACATGCACGCAAACATGAGAATCTGAGATGGAAAAGAGTGCAGAAGTTAAAATAATGGGATAAAATATAACAAATATAAAATATAAAATATAAAGAGGTGTGCAATACTTTAAATGTGAAGCAGACGATGTTTAAACTGTATAAGCCTGCACACAAACACACACTAGAAATCACACAAAAACCGACTGAGAATATGAAAATATACAAACACACACACACACACACACACACACACACACACACACACACACACACAGAGTCCCAGAGGACTTCAGCTCTCTGCTCGTATAACAAGCTGCGACAAACGACAAAACGCGACATCAGGACGTCTGACCCGGGAAGAGCTCGACTCAACACATCCTGCCAGACACACACACACACTGTACACACACTGTACACACACACACACACACACACACACACACACACACACACACGCACACACACACACACACACACACACTGTAAACACACTGTACACACAGCGAGGCAGCACCAGCAGAACTGCTGGTCTCTGGAGAGAAGAAGAGGGAATATCACAAGAAGAAGGAAAAGTGTGTGTGTAGGCATGTGTTTGTAGGGGGGTGTGTGTATGCGTGTGTGCGTGCGTGCGTGCGCGTGTGTGTGTGCGTGCGTGCGTGTGCGTGTGAGAGAGATTGTCCTGATCTGCAGGACTTTCATGGAGGATAAGGAGAGATTTTTGTTTCTTTTAATGGTTAAAGTCTCTTCATTCCTGTCTCACTCTGATCGTACTGAGGTCTCACATTCCTCCATCTTGAATTACAGAAACACATTTGATCTTTTTAGTTACTCATCCTATTATTATCTCCTTCCTTTGTTTTTTCCTGAATGGTTAATGAAAGATTTGAAAAGGGATTTTGGACAAATGATAATTTAATGATGACAACAACATATTTTCTTTTGATTTTCCTCCATTCTTCCTCTCCTCTTGTTCCCTCTTCCCTTATCTCCCTCCTCTAGTTTCCTCTTTCATTCCTTCCTTTAATTCTACATTCCTTCAATCTCTCTTCCCTTAAATCATTCCTTCTTATCCTTCTTTCACTTACTTTTTCTTTTCCTCTTTCCTTGCATTTTTAAATCATTACTTCCTTTACGTTTTCTGTCAATAACCTTTAACCTGTCTTTCCAGCCTTTCTTCTCTGCATTCCTTCATGCCATTGTTTCTTCCTTCTTTCCTGGTTTTACAGTAAAAAGGCTGGAAGTGTTGTCAGCACACAGATGTTTGCAGCAACACATTTCTTTACTTATTTCTTCCTCCTCTTTCTCTGTCCTTCTCCTCTCTCTCCCTCTTCCTCCCCCTCTCTCTGGATGGAGGGAGCGTTAGCAGCACAGCGAGGATTGCAGCAACAATTACATGTGAAATTAGCCTCGCCTCATAGCCTGCAGTGTAATTCCAGCCTTCTGAGGCGTGGCAAAGTCATCTGTCTCTAATTAAAGATTCCCTCTCTCTGCCTACTCACCCCCCCCCCCCCCCCCCCTTCTCTTTGTGGGGGTGTCGGGGCTTAAAGGTGCGTTCACAAACCTAATTCTCTGCAGGTTTTAACAGGTAAAACAAATTATTTCCTGCTTTTAATCAAATTTATAATTATTTTCTTCTTCATTATTTCTCCATTCTCTCATATTTTCTGTACTTCTCTCTACTTTCTGACTATTGGTGTTTTGTTATAATGTGACTTCAGAACAATAGCTGCTCACCTTCTTAACAACCAATGATGGACAACAAACACCGCGCAGACGACCCCAACAAGCACAAAGAGTAAATATATACGTCAAAGTAGCCGGTATCACTCGCTAACGTTACGTGTTAGTCAAGGAACAGGGCTAGCAACGTTAGAAACAGCTAACGTTAGCTACCGTTAGCATCGAATGAGGAGTCTGATTAGCTCATGTTGGTGTAGTTAGCGTTAGCGTTAGCTCCTCAGATGCTGTGGTGAGGTCTTTGTTGAGGACACAGACTCTATTCAGGAGGAAACTCATTCAGCAAAAGTGCAACATGCAACTCAGATGATTCACACTAGAACCAGCGTTCTGATGAGAAACTCTGTTCGTCTGTACGAATAAAGTTGTATTCGTATTGTTTTCTCTCTCTGTGTTCATCACTTCAGGGTCTCTCCTTCTGGTTTAGACCAGAGATTACCAGACAACCAGTGAGAACACACTCTGTGTGTGTGTGTGTGTGTGTGTGTGTGTGTGTGTGTGTGTGTGTGTGTGGCTTCAGACAGAGCTCCTCTGTCGCAACCACACTGATTGGTTTTGGAAAGCCAGTTAATGAGCAGGTGTGTGTGTGTGTGTGTGTGTGTGTGCGTGTGCAGCCCAGCGTTCCATCAGAGCACCATGGGCTATTTGAAATGGGAATTTAGCGGCAGGGATACACACACACACACACACACACACACACACACACACACACACACACACACACACACACACACACACACACACACAGACTGTAATTAGTTGGACTCCACTGGAAGCAGCCACAGGGAGAGAAAGTCGTCTGTGATGACTTAATGCAATGAAATGTTTTCAAATGAAACCTTGAGTGATTCTTTTGGTGCGTTATGTATCCGTCCCTCCACTGATCCACATCTCACCTCCTCCTCTTCCTCCTCTCAGGTGATCATGTGACCAGGGTGTGAAATGAGGAGGTGTGTGTGTGTGTGTGTGTGTGTGCAGAGTGGGAACAGCCGGGTATTTCGGGTAAACGTCTGCTGTCGCTCAGAGAAAGCCGCTCTGTGTGGAAACACTGACATTCAGATTTTTCAGCTGGATAAACAATAATTAATAAAAATCAATTAAATAACATCAGCTGATTCTGAATCGAAACATGTCGACTGTTTTCTTCTGCAGTTCTTCCTCCGGCTGTTTTTCATTTATAATTTAAACTTTCACTGATACCGAATGCGTTTCTACACGATAAACACATCAAGTGTGTGTGTGTTCACTGTGTGTGTGTGTGTGTGTGTGTGTTCACATTATGTCCGTGTTTTAATGTTGTATCTTTATTAGCTCTGTGTGTGTGTGTTCATTTATCTCTGTCTCAATGAAAATATTACCATGTCAGTGAAATACCACACACACACACACACCCACACACACACACACACTACACTTCTGAGGAGTGAGCATTGGCTCCGCCTCCTGTGGGACTCAGGGCCAGTGCCTTGATCATCAATTGGCTGAACTACAGGGGCCTTGATGTGTGATTGGTTGACAGCAGCTACAAGGTTTGATGCTTGTTTCGTCTCCCTGTGGACTCCGCACACACACACACACACACACACACACACACACACACACACACACACACACACACACACACACACACACACACACACACACCATCTGGATACAACAATCAAGGAAGCACAGATGAAACACACACTGAAGGAAGTGAGAATGAAGTGAGCGCACGCACACACCTACAAACAGTCACACGTACAGTGATATAAATAATAATGTGAATAAACACGATGAGAACGAGGATGGTCATCACTGTGTTTCCTCACATAAAGCAGAAGAAAACAAACATACACACATTCAGCACAGGTCACAGGTCGTAGCTGTATGAGAGCAAACAGGTCGTTGAAGCTGCAGAGGTTCAGATGTCTTAAAGTTGAGTCACTGTTGGCTTCTGAACATCACGTCTTTCAAAAAGCAATACTCACAGATCATGATGCAAACTTCCGCAGCCTGATGCATGAACATAAAGACCGTCACATATTTTACCTGCGTACATATGTTGGAATAAAAGTGGCAAATTGGCACCCAGCATCCTGCAGAAGTGATTGTTTGCTGTTTGATCAGTTAGATAAACTTCCTGCTAGTTGTTTAGTGAAGAATCATTTCAAATCATTATTAATCTTACATGTATTTTGATTAAATCTACGTCCCCTTTATTCATGCAGAATAATCCCAATGAGATTTTAAATCTCATTTCCAAGATGGCGTCATGAACCTTTTACACGAGCAAAGACACAAACTTAAAGAATAACAACATTCGGTGCTACAACACATCTTTGCTCCTGTGTATGAAATCATTTTGTTTTAAATGTCGTCGTTTCTCTGAGTAATGTAGCTGGTTTGTCCACACGATCGGAGGATGAAGCTACTTTGAGTTGATGAGGAAGAGTTTTTGTCGTCGGTGGAGAACAGAGAAGAAGAGAAGTTTGTGTTTTTATATGAGAAACAAGTTTTGTTCCACTTGGCAGCAGATAAAGAAGTCGAGACAGAAGAAGAGTTTTGTCCCTTTTCTAAATCAATAAAACACCGTTGACCACAAACTGGAGGGAAAGTTTTGAAATCACTGCTCCGTGTTGTGGACACACACACACACACACACACACACACACACACACACACACACACACACACACACCTGTATCAAAACACACACTCCTCCTCTCCAAGGTTGATAAGTGGCTCCATCTAACATCACAATAAACAGTAGAGCCTCGGCCTGCCAAGCAGAAACAACTGTCAGCCCAGCTTTCCTTTTTCCGGAGGACAAACACACACACGCACACACACACACACACACACACACACACACACACACACACACACACACACAGACACACAAACAAACTGAAACAGGCAAAGATGCACACGTACACACTTGCTCTTTCTCGGTTGCATGTCACAAACACTCACACAAACACACACACACACACACACACACACACACACACACACACACACATACACACACACACACCTCCGAAAAGAACAACTTTTGTCGGGCCTTGGCGTTGCCTGGTTACAGGGTCGAGCCCCTCCAGCATCTCAGCGGAGCACAGCGAGGTTCTTTAACGGTCACGTTAGAAAAAATAAAAACAGAGTTTAGAGCCTTTTTCTTTACACACACACACACACACACACACACACATTCACGCAGACAGTTCGTGGTGAAATCTCCCAGCATGCATCTGTTCTGCCCGTGTTCACATGACACTTAAAAACACACATGTTGGTTAATGATGTGGTCTGTGATAAATCACTTCAAAAGCTGCAGAGTTTAGATGAATCACTCAGAAAACAGACGTGTTAATTCATGATTGTATTGATTGTGTGTTGTTACACTGAAGAAGACCAGGAGAGGTGAAGAACACTGAAAGGAGTCAGATCGTGAAGGCGCTTTCAGGAGGAAGCTACGAAAATGGCGGACAAAGCGCCGAAGACAGGCAAAGATATTGAGACGAAACGGGAGTGAATCTGGTGTTTTACCGTAAACTCCCGTTGAGCTGCGGAGGAGGAACCAACTTAAACCCATGTGATGTTTCTGCTTGATCAATGTCTCTGGTAGAGACCTGTCAATCACAGTAAGCCCCGCCCTAAATCATGACTTGAAACTAGAGATTGAGACCATGAACTCATGTTTACAATGTTTACTGAGGTAATAAATCAAGAGAGAAGTAGAGTCATTTTCTCATAGACTTCTATACAACCAGAGGAGTCGCCCCCTGGTGGACACTAGAGAGAATGCAGCTTTAACACATGAAGCTTTGGCTTCACGCCTCAGAACCGGAGGTTCCCGCCTGTGTACAACACGCCTACATTGTCAAGATGTTTGGTTGGAAACACTAAATGTTAATAAAAGACAAACTAATAAATATGGGAAAATATGCCATGAGGTTAGAGGGGTACTGGTTCTGATACTGACTGCAGATCTCTTACTGATACTGGAGTGTAATGACGCGTCTTTTGCTTGAGTAAAGGACACTTAGATAAAGTAATAGTAATAACTAAAATCTTAAAAGTGACATATATATATGAATAGCCACTCATGAGCAGCTTACAGTACACAGCGTGTGTGTGTGTCTCTGTTGGAGGACAGAACAGTATGAGAGCGACCTTGCACCGGGCGAGGAGACGCTGTCGAGCTCCACATCAATATTTCAACAGGAGAGTTGACACATCAAAAAAAAAAAAAAAAAAAAAAAAGAGAAAGAGAGAGAAGAAGAAGAAGAATGGCCAGCGATTCCAGAGTCATCTAAAATTCATGCGCGCATCATCGCCGCCATGAATATTCATACGGAGATGAATATTTAAGTGTGACTCCTATGGAGAAATTAGGTTCATCTTTACACTTATCAATAATTCGCAGACCAGGTGAGTCTCATCGGGCCACTAAATAAATCATGTCTTCACACACAGAAAGAAGAAAAAAAAAGTTTGGACGAAGAGAGCGAAAGAAGGGAAAACAACACAAAGTTACGTGTTGGTTCGCAGCAGTGCCTTCTGGGTAAAGAGAGAGTGCGATGTCAGCAGAGTGAACAGCTTGGCAGTCGTTTTATTACTTTACTGCTGTGTTTCAGGGGTTACAGAGTGTATTTTACGCAACAACACAGTCTCACGGCAGTCCGTTAAATAGTCATGAACGTTGTGTGAACGGAGACAAATTGTCCGTTTGTTCCGTGTTACTTGGAAGGACTTTTTTTCGGGATGCAATTCCGTTATTATTAAAGTAGTTAGGCTTCACACCAAACGCAACACGAATGTCGCGTTACTCGCGGGAAGATTTGTGATTATTCGCGTCATTCGCTCGAGATGTGCCGGAGAGGGGGCGTGGCTTATCGCCATAGAAGCCGTTATCAAACACGCCATTTAGTTCCACCATCAACCGTGCAAGAAATAACCTCTGTTCCTGCTTAGTACTTGCTGTTGAAGTCCAGATATCCTGGAAACTAAACGTCTTCTTGTCTGGTTCATGACATCACCTGCAGGAATATCAACTGTGTCACGCAAGACACACTTTCAACAACGTCAGGACGTCAGTGATGACGGGACGAGCATCTCAACGCTGACACCATTAAAGACACATCATTTGAATGAGGTGAATTCATTCGCGCCGCCCATCAAAACTATGTCTCTCCATTTGTATTCAACCACCAGACTTTGGACATTCATAAAATGAACATAAAATGATGGTATATGGACATATGTAAAGTTAAATAAGCCGTAAAACTTGATCGATGACAATTTGTCAGACGAGTTCATTTTGCATTGGATTACTTCATCTGGTTTGATAAACAGCTTTTTAGAAAATGTAGTTTTCTAGAGCGTCGGAGCTGTAATGCAACAAATATCTATGATTTCTGTGTATGTGTGTGTATGTGTGTGTGTGTGTGTATGTGTGTGTGTGTATGTGTGTGTGTGTGTGTGTGTGTGTATGTGTGTGTGTGTATGTGTGCGTGTGTCTACATGTGTGTGAAGGACAGAAGAGGATGACTCAGATCTCTAATCGTAACACATGCTGTTCTCCTTTCTGACTCATTTGGCTGCAGTGAAGTCATTACACGAACACACACACACACACACACACACACACACACACACACACACACACACACACACACACACACACTTTACTCTGGTATGGTTATGAGGGATGCTATGCCTTGTAATCCCATTCTCCATGGTAAGGATGAAGAGAGTGTGTGTGTGTGTGTGTGTGTGTGTGTGTGTGTGTGTGTGTGTGTGTGTGTGTGTGTGTGAGATTGGTTGGAAAAAGGGGGAGGGTGGGGTGTAAGGAGCAGCGAGGGGAGGGACGGGGGGGAGACAGACAAATTGATGGATGAATAAGAAGTGGGAGGACATCATTTCCTCCAGCTGGCTCTGTGTTTCTACATATTTACACATTGTGATTAACAGACGGTCCGCCATGTCGGAGGCAGAGGTGGCTGATGGGAGATTTGTGACATCACAGCGAAGCCGACGAGCAGTGATTTTCAGCATCTAAAAGGTTGAACTCAAAGAAGACATTTCTCGACATAAAACACAATGACGGACGGCGCGTGTCTCGTGCTGCCGGTCGTCTTTTGGATTCTCAAAAATATGAATATGCTGCAAAGCATGCAGTGTGTTCAGCAGAGAGCTTGTTTTGGTTAGCTTACCTTGAAAACAGACGTGTAGGCTGCATTTCAAATGCTAGTAAACAAGCCTCGGCCTGGTGCCAGACATCAGACACGCAGCCTGCATCTCTAAAAAAGGTCTGGGGACGTGTGCTCATTGATTCATGGGAGAGAAACAATCAACCAATCAGAGCTCCGTATGCGGGATTAAGCGTGACGACGTCATCTTCCTGCAGACGTAGCGAGCTAGCCTCCGGAATACATCCATCAAACGGATGATCGGCGTAGACGACATTGACTCAGCTGTGCAGACAAACTGAATAACAACTCTAAACGAAGTATGCACGTTTTTGTTTTTTTTCAATCATAGTGAAAAACGTAAACTGTGCTTAGCAACCGCTACCACAGCATCTGGGTTCGCTGAGAGTGGCTACTGATTGGCCGGAGCGATCACTCTGCATATCAGGCTGAAGATTTGGTATAAAGTAAATCACAAATTTGCCTCAGGGGGCTTTAACATCTGTACAACATACGACATCCTCTGTCCCGGGACCCTCACATCGGAACAGGAACTCCCCAAAATAAAACCTTTAACGGGGAGAAAGTAAAGGAGGAAACCTCGGAGAGCAACAGAGGAGGGAACCCTCTCCAGGACGGACCGGGATGTGATAGCTGTCATGTTCACACACGCAAAACCTAAGAAACAAAAAAGCTTCCCAGTTAAAGTTGCTCGATACTTGTTTCTTTTGGATGAATACATTTTCAGACGACACAATTAAGACTCCTGCACGCTTCATGTGCAGACTCCGGTGACTGCACATCCTCCTAAAGATCGTCCCTCACAGTCGTGTGCTGATGTGACAGCAGCCGTGGTTTTATTAAAGTGTTCGCAAAACAATCCATCGACTAAAGGCTCCACATGTCTGCAATCTACCAGCAAACACAGCAGAAGAAGAAGGTCGCGAAGAGGAAACTAAACAAGTCTCCTTCTGACCATCTACAAGAGGAGCACGGAGAGAGAATTATCTTTCATAGTTCTTTCATGTCAGCTGGTGTCGTCCATGTTTCAGAAACAGCTGATCGGTCATGTGAGTTCATGATCCTAAAGCATCAACTGCATTTTTGACAAAAAAACACTTTAGTCCAGCGTAAACATGCACAGTTGAGGAAGTTTTATAGAATTTCCATACAACTTAAAAACGTGCTTAAAATATGTGGAAACACTTTAAGAAAAATAAAAGACTCGGAGTTCTTGAGTCTCATCTTAAAGTGCATTTTATCCTCTCGTCGCCCTGCCAGACAACACTGAGGCTCAGTCTGCAGGTTTGGATATTTGGAGAGCCAATCCTCTCAGGCGATTGGAGACATGAGCCACATTGGAGGCGGAGAAGAAGAACAAACCTCAGAACACTGACGTCATTAAAAAGCCCGTCAGTGGAGTTAAAGCGCACGTCAGTCATCGGGAGGAACGTTCCTGACCTCCGTCAGACACACGACACAGCTCGTCTTACCTTGAAGAGGTGATGTCTCTGCTCCTCTGACATCATCAGCTGGTGACTGTCTGTTACCATGGCGTCCATGTCCATCAGCCAATCCCAGAGCTCCTGGTACTCGGCTTCAAACTCCTGCAGACTGAAGACACAGAGAGAGAGAGAGAGAGAGAGAGAGAGAGAGAGAGAGAGAGAGAGAGAGAGAGAGAGAGAGAGAGAGATTATTGAGTTGAATTATTGGTGTAATTCAATTTTCTTTTCTCTTTTATTCACATTGTGTTTCCTCCATGTTCTACTTTCCGCTGTTTCTTGTATTATTGTAATATTGTTTTGTCCTGCGGCGACAGCAGACACATATGCGTCTTGTTATGTTGATAAAAAATGCGGCTAAAAATGCAAAGTGGAATGAGAGAGAGAGAGAGAGAGAGAGAGAGGCAGACTCACTCAGAGAGAGGAACTCAAACTGAAATATTTGATTTACGTCTTGTTCCTCGACTGCGTCCGGCTTCTCTTGTGAGGACAGAACTTCCTGTGATGCTGATTCTGCAGGTTTGCACCAAACGTAAGGTCGTGAAAACTAAACGTGGCGACGTGGTTCAGTGCAGCTTTCTGGATTCCTGCAGTTTAGGGGGACGGTTGTGGTTCCTACCTCTCTTTTGAAAACACTAAATCAATCGAGCGTTTACTTCTTCTTGTGTCTTGTTGCTTTTACACCTGTGGTTCACTTCATTTAGTCTGGCCACTTTCCAAAAACCGACATTTACCCCCACTTCATGCAGTGATTGTCCGAGGTAGGTTTGAACTCTCGAGCTCTCCTTTTCAGTCTTTTTAACAACTATTTCTGCCACTTTGTGAGTGCAACACGATAAACGTCTTCCAGGAGAGACCGTCTAAAGAGAGCACCACTATCAGCCTTCTTCGAAACAATTACTGCGTCTTCTTGCAGACCTCTGTGGCGGCGTTTCAGCCGGCGGTTTGGAAGAGCTATGAACGATTTCGCCATCGGACACGTCGCACAAACAACATCTTTTCCGGCAATCGTTGAACTGCAACTTCACCTCGTCTGTCAAAAGTACTGAGACACGACGGACAAGGGGTCGAACCGGATACAAGAGAACGAATGTTCCCATTTATTCACTGCTTGACTCAAAAGTCGGATTGTTCTGGCTGCAGCTCCCCCGTTGGATCTGGTTGTGGACTCTCTGGTCAATGCTCGTGATTCCACCAGACAAAATAATAATGAGCATGAATGTACTATTACTGGACTTGTGAGGGAATACACTTTGTCTGCAGGCTACAGCACAACAGAGCAGGAAACAACAACAATAAACACAATTAATACAGACCAAAGAACACAACCATGAAACGAGATTTTAACACAACCATTAAACGACGTACTCGACTTATTAAGCCCATAAAACACAAATATCAAGGAAAAATGACCAAATCAACTAAATCTCGGTTCCTTCAGAGTCAGTGTTAGACGTGTCCTCGTATAACGGTTCTTATCATTTTTTGTATGTTTTCCTACAAAAGTCCAGTTACACGTGTCAATCTCTTTTTACTTCTTTCCTCTGTACTTCCTGTTTCATCCTTCCTCCTCCTCCTCCTCTCTTCCACATTTCACCTCCACCTCATTCTCCCTTCCCTCTCACCCCCCCCCCCCCTCCCACATCCTCTCATATTGTCCATATTCTTTTGTTCACCTCCTCTTCCTCTTCTTCTTTTCCCACATTATTTTGCCTCCCCCTTTTCCGCCTCACTCCTCCCACTCTCACCTCCTCCTCCTCCTCCTCCTCCTCCTCCTCGACACAGGATCACATCAAATATTTATGCTGCTGGAACAGGGGCCGATTGCTCAAACACACACATTACTGTCAGCCGTTTTGTTGAGGTGTGTGTGTGTGTGTGTTTATTATTTATATATTCGGGGGTTTTCGGTCTCGGCGGGGATCGCCAACATGTTTCTCAACATTAGCAGTGAAATTGTTTGGAATTCTCCGGTCGCTGACGACGACAGTTTGACAGCTCTGTCAGGCCCGCGGCGTTTCCGCGACAACACTACACACACACACACACACACACACACACACACACACACACACACACACACACACACACACACACACTGCATACACGCTAGTCGCTCACGAAGACACGGTCTAAAGCAAACACATGAAAACAATGACTGAGAAACACAAAACAACCCAAACAAACGCCCACTGATAATAACATGCACACACACACACACACAGCTACCCAGAATGCAACACACACAATAAACAAGTACATGCACACACAGTAACTTGACCTGCCATCAAAGCAGAGACAGCAAACTATGAATGAAATTAAGGAAACAAGAGAAAGAAAACAAACACTTCCTTCTCTTCCTGTTTCACTTTGATTATTCCTGAAGCTTCAGACTGATTCACTGATGCTGAACACAAAACATGTTTACGCTTTTATACCTTTAATGTTCTACCCATAATTCCCTCACACATTACCGTAACCCTCAAACTAAGTCGTAATCCTTATAAAGACATTTGGAGAAGTGAGAAACCAGAGAAAATGTCCTCCACAGATTTCAAAATGTTAAAATGTTCCTAAAATGTCCTGACTCTCCAAAAGTTCCTTCAATTTCCTGGAAAGTCCTCTTCTTACCGAATGTCCACACTTATTCAATATTTCGTCATCTCTTTTCCAAAATTGTCCACAAAATTCCACAATTTCCACATGTACGATGATGTGACTGCCCCAAAATGTTGTCACGTCCAGAAACCTCCTCACTTTCCAAACTGTCCACATTTCTTAAAATCAGAATCAGAATCAGCTTTATTGTCCATGGACTTTGACTCCGGTTTTCACTTTGGTCTCAACGTACATACACAAGTTTACAAATAAACAAGTTAAAATGTTATTGCCTTCCAAAACTATCTTCACTTTCTAACATGTCTTCACTTTACTTTTCACGCTTCCACGTGTCTCTCAACTCTTCTAGCCGTCTCTCAACTCTTCTATCCGTCTCTCAACTCTTCTATCAGTCTCTCAACACTTCTATCCGTCTCTCAACTCTTCTATCAGTCTCTCAACTCTTCTAGCCGTCTCTCAACTCTTCTATCAGTCTCTCAACTCTTCTATCCGTCTCTCAACTCTTCTATCAGTCTCTCAACTCTTCTATCAGTCTCTTAACTCTTCTATCCGTCTCTCAACTCTTCTATCAGTCTCTTAACTCTTCTATCCGTCTCTCAACTCTTCTATCAGTCTCTTAACTCTTCTATCCGTCTCTCAACTCTTCTATCAGTCTCTCAACTCTTCTAGCCGTCTCTCAACTCTTCTATCAGTCTCTCAACTCTTCTATCCGTCTCTCAACTCTTCTACCCGTCTCTTAACTCTTCTATCAGTCTCTTAACTCTTCTATCAGTCTCTCAACTCTTCTACCCGTCTCTTAACTCTTCTATCAGTCTCTTAACTCTTCTATCCGTCTCTCAACTCTTCTATCCGTCTCTCAACTCTTCTACCCGTCTCTTAACTCTTCTACCCGTCTCTTAACTCTTCTATCCGTCTCTTAACTCTTCTATCAGTCTCTTAACTCTTCTATCAGTCTCTTAACTCTTCTATCAGTCTCTTAACTCTTCTATCCGTCTCTCAACTCTTCTACCCGTCTCTTAACTCTTCTATCCGTCTCTTAACTCTTCTATCCATCTCAACTCTTCTATCCATCTCTCGTAACTCTTCTATCCGTCTCTTAACTCTTCTACCCGTCTCTTACCTTCCCGTCTTAGCTAACCCCGTCTGCACCTCTTCCTCGCTCCTCATCATCCTTTCCATCCCTCCATCAGTCTTCTTGTCAGCTACATTGAAATAAAACACATCTCCACCATATTTTTATTTCCTCCTTCTACTACTTGTTCTTCCCAACTCTTCCCTCGTCTCACACCTCCTCATCCTTCCACTGCGAGTGATTCTCACTCAAATAAAAACGAAACAGAGAAGAAGAAAGCAGAGGAAGCGAGCGCTGCTTCCTTCCCCCGAGGCGGCGTTCCTCATTATGCGGCGAGCAGAGCGGCCCTTTACTGACTCAGACAGATGAAGCAGATACAACACTCGCACAGATTGTTTTCTCTTGTCGTTTGTCGTTTCTCCACTCCCTCCTCCTTCCCCTTCCCCTCCCCCGTTTCCGTCTTGTTCTCATACTAATGTTAACTAAACGCTTTGTAAAACAGGATCTCTCGGGGCGCGGAAGACGAGAAAACAGACAAATCGGTGAGGAAGGAGCGACGTGGCGGCACTGCGGGGCTGCGTTCAACACCGGGACAGTTACGGAGCGTTTGAAGTGTCAGGTTTGCTTTCTGTCACGCAGCGCTGACGGAGCGCGTGGGAGTGTTACGGAGAGCCGTTCTGACATTCAGTCACTTGAGGAAACTCGAATTACAGGAATCTATTATTCACTTATAGCTCGTCATAATTCCAGTCAACACTGGATATAATAAAATGTAGCAGGTATCATGTGAAATTGTGCAAATCTAAATATTGGAGAAGGATATAGATACCTACATTAGTTGCGGAGACATTTCACAAAGTAAATATGAAGTTATGATGGCTCAAAATGTAATTAAAGCGAGTGTACTGCAGTTGAGCATTGACCGTCATACTCAGTTTGAAGTCCAGCTCCAGCTGTGCGTGGTATGACGCTGCGCCCAGTGGGGAGTCGGTCAAAGACTAGTTACACTGGGAGGCTCCCAGTTGGACCGTGGACACGATGTGAGGATGGTGTTTGGTGTTTCTCCTTTCAAAGTTAAAGAGTGGTTGACTGAAAATCAGTTTCACTCTCTGCTTTAAAAGTTACAAGCCTGTTGCACCTTTGACCGGATGTGTGTAGTTGGGTGTGGTCGGATGATGTCACGGTGTGCTGACGCAGTGTGGAGTACACTTCCATATCACCGCAGCAAGGCGAGGGGGGTAAGTAAAACCACAGAGGTCAGCAAAAACAGGGCTTTCAGTGAACCCTAAAAACCTCCGGCAGGATTTAAAAGCATGTTTTCTCAAAATAATCGCCAAATCTACAACATTTATCACAACCAGAAACTGTAAATAAAAAGTCTATATTGTCTGATTTTCATCTTTCCGACGGTCCTTGAACACATCCTGTCAGAAAAAGCTTAAAATTGTGATATTTCATCAAAAACATTGTATTCTACATGTCTCATTTAAAATGTCGCCCCAAATAAACATTTCGTCTTTACCAGATTCTGTAAAAAACATTAAATTCTGAGCTCATCGGTGCAACTACGAAGCCGTGATTGACTCAGTTGAGACCAACGGTCACATGACAAAAAGTTCGTGGAACTTCGACTGAACTGCTGCTGAACAGAGAGCGGAGAGGAGAGGAGGGAGCACGTAGAGCCTCCATTATGTTTTACAACATTGACTTGGAAAAATGTTGGATGTTTAGATTCTATTGCTTTCGAATTCTTGTGAAATAAATTATCCATTTTTTCTTTTTTGATTGACGTACCTGAGCAAAATCTATGATTTGTGAGGTCTGAATTAATTTAAAGAATGTATTGGAGTAAATTCTTATACTTCCATTGAAGCGTTATTGACGCTGCAGAGCCGTCTCTCATTGTCTGTTATGAATGTTGTCGAATGCAGGTCAAAGTTCACCCATGAACTTTACTTTGCCCATGAGCAACACTTCTAATTGCAGAGATTCATTAGAACAAAGTGAATTTGCAGCAGAATTTTAAATGCTGAAGTGACCTTTATTCTGTCGGTTGTTTACACTTTTATGTATTTTTTTGACTATGAAGCACTTTGTGTCTTTGTTTTGTAAAGTGCGACACAAATGATCATAATTACTTCAAACTGAATGTATATTTTTTGATAATGACCAGGTTTTAGAGCAGACCTCTTGGTGCTCAGTACACTGTTGGTTAAAACACATGCGCTCTCTCTCTCTCTCTCTCTCTCTCTCTCTCTCTCTCTCTCTCTCTCTCTCTCTCTCTCTCTCTCTCTCTCTCTCTCTCTCTCTCTCTCTCTCTCTCTCTCTGCTGCAGCAACGGCGATAGCAGCTGTAACCACTGTCTCTAATTCATCATCCGCCATACAGCAGAAGGGAGGAGAGAAGGGAGTGGGAGAGAGGGGAGGAAGGGGTAAGAGAAGATGGCGGGGGGGGGGTGGAACAGGAAAGAAGAGAGAAGAGGAGAGGGTGGTAAGGAAGGTGAGAAAAGGTGGGAAGAAAGTAGGGGAGTCAGAGTCGAGAGAGAACAGTAAAGAGAAAAATGGAGGAAGATGGCAAAAGACAGATAAGAGAGAAAGGAAGTAAACTGAGAGAAAAGGGCGAGAGGAAAAGGAAACATTAGAATTGGGACGCGAGAAACAGAGATAAAAGTTAAGAGAAAGAAATGAGATAAAGGTAAAAAATGAATGAAAAGAAGACACTATGGACGGTGAGGATTTTGAGGAAGAGGAGGAAAGGAAGGAGAGATTGAGGGAAGGGGGGGGGAATTAAAGGTTGAATGAGTCATATTGGCAGTCGTCACCTTTCAGTCAGAGACTGTTGGATTTATGAGGTGATTCACTAACACTCGTCTTTTTTCATCCTGCAGACACTGAAACCAAACCATCAGTGAGCAGCTTCACAGCTCCACCTGCTGTCATTCATTCATTCATTCTAATGGGTTCATCCTGCAGAGACACTGAAACCAAACCATCAGTGAGCAGCTTCACAGCTCCACCTGCTGTCATTCATTCATTCATTCATTCTAATGGGTTCATCCTGCAGAGACACTGAAACCAAACCATCAGTGAGCAGCTTCACAGCTCCACCTGCTGTCATTCATTCATTCATTCAATGGGTTCATCCTGCAGAGACACTGAAACCAAACCATCAGTGAGCAGCTTCACAGCTCCACCTGCTGTCATTCATTCATTCATTCATTCTAATGGGTTCATCCTGCAGAGACACTGAAACCAAACCATCAGTGAGCAGCTTCACAGCTCCACCTGCTGCCATTCATTCATTCATTCATTCATTCTAATGGGTTCATCCTGCAGAGACACTGAAACCAAACCATCAGTGAGCAGCTCCACCTGCTGTGATTCATTCATTCATTCATTCATTCTAATGGGTTCATCCTGCAGAGACACTGAAACCAAACCGTCAGTGAGCAGCTTCACAGCTCCTCCATTTATCAATACATTTGTATTTCATTCCCCAAAGACATTAAAAAACATATATGTTTGGATCATTTTTAATGTATAGAAAATTGGTAAAAAACCTTTTAAAAATAATTCATAGAATGAATTATAGAATTTATTGATCTGGTAGTTATTTTTTCTTCTAGAAGACTTAATGTTATATTTAACTTAATTACTAATCAATGAAAATAAATGATTCAAATGTAATACAAGTGGTTAGGTATTGAGGTTTTTATCTATCTTTTCTCTCTCTCCCCCAATTAAATTTATTTTGGCTTAAATTCAGAATTGAGGTATTTTGCGTGAGATCAGTAAATAATTCAGTCTGACCTTCATTTTCTTTACAACTGAACCAAAACCAGAAATCTCAACTGAGCTGAACTCACAGCAGAAAAACAAAAACATGTAACATCCAATTATTTCCAAACTCATCCCACACACCGCTGCACTGGACACACACACACACACACACACACACACACACACACACACACACACACACACACACACACACACACACACACACACACACACACAGATGTAAATCAGCTAATATATGAATAACCAATTACTGTCCAATACATTCGAAGTAAATTACTGAAACATTACACTGCAGCCACAGAGGACTGAAAAACACAAACACAAACAAAACAAGTGTTTTCCTTCACAAGTGTGCGCTTGTGTGTGCGTGTTTTCTCGCTGTGTATGTAAAGCACTTATATTTCTTTAATTTAAATCACAGAAGACAGCGCAGTGCTGCCAAAACTGCAATTTATGCTCAATCAAAACAATGGATTGTTCTGTGTGTGTGTGTGTGTGTGTGTGTGTGTGTGTGTGTGTGTGTGTGTGTGTGTGTGTGTGTGTGTGTGTGTGTGTGTGTGTGTGGACACACCACATCCTTCATGTAAGTGACTGTGACGACACCAAGAAACTCTGGAGAACACAACATACGACAGACTCAGAGTGAACAATTTAAGCTTCAGTTTTCATTTGCATACACACGACTTTGTGCATATTTCCATTCAATGTGTGCGTGTGTGTGTGTGTGTGTGTGTGTGTGTGTGTGTGCGTGCGGTCTGAGTGTGAGTGATAACCGCGGAGGGAGGCTCCTCGAAGTCGGGGATGAAACACCGACAGGCAGCGTGACCAAAGACGGCGCTCGCCGAGCCGAGTCTGGCCACACCAGATTACTGCTGTTAACACTCACACTCTGTGTGCATGATTACATTCTACTGTGTGTGTGTGTGTGTGTGTGTGGGGGGGGGGGGTCTGTGTGTGTGTGTGTGTGTGTCACATGTTATTGTGTCTCGCTCTTGTTTGGCTCTTCTTCTGTTGGTTTCTATATGTATTGCTGCTGTTTTGAGGGTTCAGAGAACACTCTTGTGATTGAGGGCGTCTGACGTGGATGAATGGATGAATCTTTGTTCACACCTGAAGGACAAGAGCAGTACTTTACATGATCACACCAACCGACACTGTTTTATGTGACAAACATTTCTTCTACGAGGAACTTTAATTTAGTGTTGATTCTGTTGGTCCCTGTGGACTAAACTGGTAGTGTCTCTGAGCACCAGAGGAGGAGGAGGAGGAGGAGGAGGAGGAGGAGGAGGAGGAGGAGGAGGAGGAGGAGGAGGAGACGCTGCTGCTGCTGCCGGGAGCTGAGCTCTCCTCCGGAGCTACGGATCTGGGTCTGTCCACGGTGGACCGGTCTCTGCTGGAGGATCTGGGTCTGTCCACGGTGGACCGGTCTCTGCTGGAGGATCTGGGTCTGTCCACGGTGGACCGGTCTCTGCTGGAGGACCTGGGTCTGTCCACGGTGGACCGGTCTCTGCTGGAGGATCTGGGTCTGTCCACGGTGGACCGGTCTCTACTGGAGGATCTGGGTCTGTCCACGATGGACCGGTCTCTGCTGGAGTCTGAGCTGAAGGAGTTTCTGGTGAACCTGCATGATTTCATCTGGTTTCACCAGAATCCGACCCGGTGGCTCCGATGACGAG
The DNA here is from genome assembly GCA_028022725.1 of Lycodopsis pacificus. Taxonomy (NCBI): domain Eukaryota; kingdom Metazoa; phylum Chordata; class Actinopteri; order Perciformes; family Zoarcidae; genus Lycodopsis; species Lycodopsis pacificus. Next base: position 3,457,564 of record CM051701.1, on the reverse strand, counting down.
CATCAAGAATAACTCTATAGAAACAGACCATCTTCTCTCTGATGGTCTCTTTACTGATGGAGGTCTGATAGAGGATCAGGACTATACTGAGACTGGTTCAGGACCAGATACAAGTTCCTCACAGTTACTTCAATTTGATAGAATCAGGTTGGTTGTTGGGTCAAACAAACACAGGACTTTCACTCAGGGGACCGGCGTTCATGTCCCGTGTGAAACCAAAGTAGTGACGACGTTAAACGAGACGCTACATCACGGAGTCACATGATGCTACGTCTGTAGCTGACGTTACAAGTACGTAACGCAAACCTTCAAGATTTAATTCAGGATCCACTATCGTGACCGGCTTCTGCCTAAGTGGGAGAATATGAGGAGTTGGGAGGAGATCAAGTCTAACGTAGACGTACCTGTTGTTCCTCGCCAGCTGAGTGTAGTGCCTCCTGCTGGCCGACGAGGGGTAGTGCAGGCTGCTCAGCTTCACGGCCATCTGCTCTGCCAGGGCGGCTCGCTGGGCTTCACACTGACCGGGGATCAGCTCAGCCTGGAAGACACAGAGCAGGACATACGGGCGTCAATCACACGACATGCTGTAGATATTCATGATCCCCAACACGGAGGCTGGTTACTGGGAAGAGTTCACGATCAAACATGTTTTATTAGTTTTTATTTTTTTAATTGTCGTCTGGCTAAACCTTTATATCTCATTGACCCCTGACCTTTTCTTTAACACCACCTATGGGACAAACACAAACCGCTAGATGTAATGCACGATGCAGCCTGTAGGGGGGGGGGGGGGCTAACAGCAGCTTTTGAAGATTCATCAGTTTAAATAAAACAAATAAAACTGAATCTGAACCATTTTAGTAATTTTCAAGAGTTGGAATAATGTTTGGTTGCAAAGATCACTGCTACGAACATGAAGCAGAATATCAAAGCTCAGTCGGGTCTCATCCAGTGTTTGTTCATCCACCTAATTATGGATGAAGAAGTTCAAAGAAGAGGAGCCCACACAGGAAACTAGAAGTTAACAATGGTGATTTTGTCTCGTGACGTTCGTACTTTAATAAAAGGCATTTTTCACATATATCTGCGATGCTGACGGGTCAGTGGAGCTTTTCACTTCACAGTCAAACGACTTCATTTGCTCGTCTGTTTCCCTCTGAAACAGACGACTGTGCACACGCCAGTGAAACGCACAACGCACGTGCAGCGTCGTCTGGTTCCATTCCTGACTGTAACAGCAATATTTAAATATCACGAATGCAACACATTATGAAAACGAAACATGTATTTTGAGATGCACGTTGTGCTGTTTCGTGTCCTGATGTCTGATACAGCAACTAACGGCAACCAAAGGCCGAGAATCGGTTGCAAAGCGATGAGCCCTGAATGTGGTTGGAGCAGAATCGGAGTAAAGCAGCGCAGCGACGTGATGGTGACGTGCTGCCCGTCAAGTCGTGTCGATTAGCTGTTTATTGCGGACGGATGAGATTCAGATGTGCCATATTGTCTGACGGACGCGGCCTTTAAAGCCCCAACAAGCCACTAGAAACGCACTCCACGCTTATCCTGCGCTCTCATCTCGGCTAACGGACACACACACACACTCACTCATACATCCATCCATACGAACATGCATACGCATATGAATGTATACACACACACACACACACGCGCTCACAAATTACCCATAAAGCCACAAACGCACATCTAGCATGAAGCACAAATTACCTCTCATACACAAACACACACCCTTCAAACCTGCTCAAATGTTCCCAGAAAGACACACACACACAAATAGACCATGAATTGCTCCACACTCGTGAAAAAAAATCTAAATAAACAGGCACACACATCACAGCGAGTCGCTCTCGGTATCCAGACACAATCATATAGAGGCACTCAGCGCGCCGCTCACATGTAATTGCATACAAACTATATGGAGATGAGGCTTCAATTGAACCAATGAAGGCAGAGTGAGAATGTACAAACAGCGACACACACACACACACACACACAGAAATATGACCGCCGCCTTTTTTTTTCCCTCATTCAGTAACAATCTGAATAAAGTGTCGTCGCGTTCGCCGTCCGATCTACTTAGCGGACTCGCGGAAGGATCTGGAAAGGTCATCCAATCTGTGGGAGGCAGAGCCGCTCAATCAGAGAGCTAATAAACAAACAGGCGATACACAATCAACAGGCTGTGTGTGTGTGTGTGTGAGAGTAGCTTTTGTTTGTGTGTGTTGCTATTACAGAAATGAAACTAACTGGAAGCTCTCAGAGAAAATTTTTCTCACTTTGTGTAAATGTCTCTCCACTTGCATTCATTACTGGTCTCTTGGTTGCGCTCGCTGGCTGGTTAGTCCGTCACTGAGTCAGTAAATCAGTCCAGTTGTTCATTAGCTGCTGAGATTGTTCTTTTCGTTTGCTAATTCCTTCCCTCGTGCGGTTTGTAACTCTGAATGTGGGACCACTTCCTGTGAGGTGGGCGGGACCTTTATGAGCAGCTGTCACGTGATCAGCTGATCAACCAGAACGGCGGAGGAGACAATATTTGTTTGATCTCTGTGAAGTTCATCTGTGGGAAAATATTCGCATTTCCAGCTGCAGGTAAGACATTAAATAAAAACCAACAAAGATACAATTAAGAGTGAGATGATGGAGAAGCTGCTGGTACCGCCGTGCATCACAGGACACCGAGATCACACGTTACAGTCACAGACGGTCACAATGAAGGACTTTGCAAACGATGTCGATTAAACACTTCAATCACAAGCAGCAGGTGGTCAGCTGAACCTGTTGTGACGAATAATTAATATTCTTTCACATGGAATATTGGTCATCGTGTAGTTTTAATGTTGACTGAATCTTTGGAACTGTAAATGTAGATTCGGCGTTTCGTGGCCACGACGTCGGTGAGAAACTCGTATTTATTCAGTTCCTTTTTTACGAGGTTTGCAGAGAGCAAGTGAACGCATCTTCTGGTTGTAAATTACTTTTTCATTCTGAACAGCTGACTCAAGCCGGAATGAAACACACACACACACACACACACACACACACACACACAGTGATGTGTTGGGCTGATTCCCAGTCTGAAGGATCAAGGATTTCTGTCAGAAATTATTTCTCTTCAAACTAGACTCATGGCTCCATCTGCTAGTGTGTGTGTGTGTGCGTGTGTGTGTGTGTGTGTAGTGAACTGTAAACTGGATCAAAAGTAAAACAAACTGCTTGTGCTTGATTTGCTCAGTTAAGCATTCTCTGTAATTGTGAATTTCTCCCCCATATGTTTGATGTTTATTTTATTTATTTTATTATTATCTAAATGTTTTGTCTTAGACAAGGATGTGTGTTTAAAAAATGTACATATTTCAGTTACACATCTGACACACACACACACACACACACACACACACACACACACACACTGAAGCAAAGCCTAATAAGCCACTGAAGCAACAATCATCACACATGACGAAGACATATTTGTGAGATGCTTCCAGAGGAAAAGACACACACACACACACACACACACACACACACACGGTTGACTGTGTGACTTGTGTTGTTTTTCTGGTAACAGTTTACTCATCATCCTAAACATCTGGAATACGATTGTTGACGATCAGACAGTAATCAGATATTCAGTTCAGCCAAATTATCGGACACTCAGTTTCTACATCCTGTACACTGATACAGGAAGTGAGCACACACAGAACATCTGCGGGGAATTGTCTATATTTCCAGGATTGTGCGTGTTGTCCCATGTGTGTGTGGGTGTGTGTGGGTGTGGGTGTGTGTGTGTGGTATTTTGAATGTAACGGCTTCACTGTTTCCAGTCTTGTCTTTAACGCTGCTGATAGACACAAGAATCAATAAGAATCTGCCTCATTTGATGAATATGTAGACCGTCCCCTGACACACACACACACACACACACACTGTAGATCTGCTTGTGTGTGTGTGTGTGTGTGTGCTGTTCTTCGATGGGCTGAATCAAGTCATTTTGCGGCTTTTTGTTTACATGTCAGGGCCAATTTACCCAGCATCCCAAGAAACCCTCACAGGCACATCCCTCGAGGGGTGTGTGTGTGTGTGTGTGTGTGAGCCCATTGCATGTTTACATGTTTCAAAAATGTATGTGTGTGTGTGTTTTGCTGGAAAGCTTGCTGGTTGATTTGCTGCAAAGAAAATGTGCCCTATACGTGTGTGCATGAGTCCAAATGTGCTTGTATGTTTGTCCGTTTGTGTGCGTGTGTGTGTGTGTGTGTGTGTGTGTGTGTGTGTGTGTGTGTGTGTGTGTGTGTGTGTGTGTGTGTGTGTGTGCGCGTGTGTCTCCTGGGGTTTTCCCGGGGCTGTAACTGCCAATCAGACAGCAGTGTTGGGACTGAGAGCTGAGCAGCAGCAGCGTAGACACACTTCAGGATCTGCTCTTCAACACGACTCATTAAAAGCAAACCATCAGATAATAAATCAATACACTGATCAATAGTCGAATCAATCATGTGACCGGAGTCAGATCTCTGCTGCACACGGTGCAAGTGGTCTCCGCTGTGCGTCCTGTCCGTCCAACAGCTTCATGTGAAGGAGTTGTTGTGTGACGATTGTTGCCGGGAGCGTCGCCCAAAAAACAGGTTTGAAGAATCCTCCAGGTGTTTGTCACATGGAGGGAAAGTGTGTAAACGTTTCCACCAGTCAGCTGGTCCTTTAAATACGCTGGTCAAGATCAAGCTCTCTGACATCATCACTCATTATTAATATTCAGAATCTAGTTTCTGAATTAGTTCTTATTCTGAATGGATCATCTTCAGGTTGCTCTTGTGAATCCACATTTGACGGCAATTTCTTTGGACATCAGTGTGTGTGTGTGTGTGTGTGTGTGTGTGTGCGTGCGTGCGTGCGTGCGTGTGTGTGTGCGTGTGCGTGTGTGTGTGTGAGAGAGTCTCAGGCCAATACTGGAGGGGAGATATTCCAATAACATGGTGTTTTTGTCGTGATAGAGCGGAGCAGTGGGTAATGATATAGGATCAATAATGTATATGAGACGGCTGAACACACACTCGCTCGCTCGCTCACACACACACACACACACACACACACACAATGTGTATTTTCTGAATTAATTCATATTCTGAATGGATCATCTTCAGGTTGCTCTTTTGAATCCACATTTGACGGCAATTTCTTGAGACATCAGTGTGTGTGTGTGTGTGTGTGTGTGTCTTGTCCGCAGGCTGGTTGTGTTGTCCAGATGTTTCTGCTGAAGTTTTCATTTGCAGCTAAAATCAACTAAACAATCCTCCTCCTCCTCCTCCTCCTCCTCCTCCTCCTCCTCCTCCTCCTCCTCCTCCTCCTCCTCCTCCTCCTCCTCCTCCTCCTCCTCCTCCTCCTCCTCCTCCTCCTCCTCCTCCTCCTCCTCCTCCTCCTCCTCCTCCTCCTCCTCCTCCTCCTCCTCCTCCTCCTCCTCCTCCTCCTCCTCCTCCTCCTCCTCCTCCTCCTCCTGTTGAGGAGGAATTTATAAAGAACATATCATCAGAAACAGCTGTAGAGGCCGACGTTCTTGTTGTTTCTCTCCGTTTATCTTCTAAAGAAACATTTGGGTATTTTTCATCCTGGATCTTATTCTAATAACAAATGAATAAATACTGAAAGTAATTATAATTAAATATAATAAATATAATAATAAACACGCTGTCTGGATTAGCTACTGAAGTTAATTGCAGAGGGAGCTGCTTTAGACTTAAAGTCATTGTTGTGCAGCTGACTGTGAAAGAAAATCCTTCAACTTGGAAAAAGTCCTAATATGGTCACTTCCTGTTCACTGGTTGCAAATAAACAAGATGGCGACGGCCGAAACGTTGAACTCAAGGCTTCAAAACCAATGAGCGAGTCCACTTCTTATAAACGGTCCATGCTCACAGCTCACACAGGCAGAGTGAGTAAACTCCTCCAAACAAGAACACAAATCAAATATGTTTCAATATGTGTTGATGCTGCAAACATTTGGCATCCACCTGCCACGGTGTCAAAGGTCGTATGTTGTTCACTGAAGATGCTGATTTGGCTTCACTGATCCACATCACCACCTCCCTCTAAAACTCCCACAATCCCCCTGTGATCCCGTCTCACCTCCAGGCCCAGCTCTCTCCTGTCTGTCTGCGACCTCATCGCTCAGTCGCTCTCATCAGGATCAGATTTTTTTTTTTTTAATGTTGGTTAATTATTTCCTAATTAGCGTGCGTGTTAATTAGAATAGTGGCTAATGTGAATTAGCTGTATTAATGGGAGCTGCTGTAACACCTGCCCCCAGCGCCGGGCCAGACGTCTTCATCTCAAACCATCGTCAGCTTCCTGACGCGGATTGTTGATGGAAACTGTAAGAAAAAACATCTTCTACTCGTTATGGATTACAGATTTGATATTAAAGGGTGGAGTTTTTGTAGGAAACAATGTCAAATTTATCTGGAAATATAAAAACATGACATTGGATTTCAGTTCAGTTCTGTCTGTCTTTTGAAGTTCTGACTCGTCATTTAGATAAATTAGCTTTAAGGCTCTGAAACCATTTTAAGAATAGTTTGTCTTCATTTTGAAGCTTTAATTCATTGCACGTATTCAAAGATGTTACATACAGGAGACGATGTAGTCGTCGTCACGTCACTCGTTGGTTTTGTGGACGTTTTTAAATCTCGAGTTCGGCGTTTCGGCCGTCGCCATCTTGTTTTTTTTGCAACCAGTGAACAGGAAGTGACCATATCTGGACTGAGTGACGTAGAGACGCCGTATACGTCTCTGGTAGAGACCTGTCAATCACCGTGTAGCCCCGCCCTAAAGCATCCCCTGCTTTATGGTCTGTGTGACTCTAAATGGACCATCATGTACTAAATGAACATCATGCTGTATTGAAGAAGACTTGAAACTAGAGATTGAGACATAAACTCATGTTTACAATGTTTACTGAGGGAATAAATCAAGAGAGAAGTAGAGTCATTTTCTATAGACTTCTATACAACCAGAGGAGTCGCCCCCTGGTGGCCACTAGAGAGAATGCAGGTACATGTGGAGCAGTAGAAGACTTCAGAAACCTTGTCGTGCTCAAAGGCACTTTGGCAGTCACCGTCTCTCCTATTCTTGTTTTTTTTTAAACAAACGCTGGTTGATTTTTATACTCAGGGATTCAGCAGCATTTTAGCATCTTAAACACACACACACACACACACACACACACACACACACACACACACACACACGCACACACAGGTCGCTGACACGTCAGACAAAATTAGCTGATCTCCCAGCATGCTCTAGTGATGCAGACCTAAAACACTATTAAGAAAAGAAACGACAACCGACCCAAAGAAAGTGATGATCACCTGAAAAATCAATAACATCTCTTCAGTCCCTGCTCTCACACACACACACACACACACACACAGAACAATGGAGTGCATCAGTTAACGACACAGCAGCATGCAGGAGGAAACGTCTCTGATTGGCTCAGAGATGCTGAATGACAGACAAGGTCAGGCTCACTTCATCGTATTCTCGTTTCTACTCACAAACGAAGCGATGAGAAAATAACTTCTGGTAAATATTGTGTGGAGGATGGACGGAGGAGAGCAAAGAGAAGGAAGGAGAGAGGACGAGTGAAGGAGGAGGGAGAGAAAACATCTAAAGTCTCCAGCAGCGTGTTTAGTCATTTATTTAGTGTTTATCTTCTTCTGTCGATTCATCAGAGAATCAGAGAAACATTAGAAAATGTATTCTGTGTCTCTCTCACACACACACACACACACACACACACACACACACACACACACACACACACACACACACACACACACACACACACACACACACACACACACAGCAGCTTTAGGGTCTCATTAACGTTGTTTCAGTGATAAATAACTTGAACCGGTCCAGCAGGTCAGATTACATTTCTCTATATCTCTTTACTTTCTGACCCTGCTGCTCCTGTGCGTGCGTGCGTGTGTGTGTGTGTGTGTGCGTGCGTGTGTGTGTGTGTGTGTGCGTGCGTGTGCGCGTGTTATGGGTTACGACAAGTGAAAACACATTTGAGATGAGTTTGGAAGCAGATATACATTTAAAGAAGTGAAGAAATAGTTTAAATTAAATGTTATACTTTTTTTAAACTCGGACAACGTTTAAAAAGTGACGACATTTTCAGAAATGAAACGCATTTACAGCAAAAAATAGGACGTTTTAAAGAAAACGTCTTTTGCCGTTTGTTTACAGATGAAAAGTCTAGTTCAGGGTAACGCTTTTAGGTTTGGGTTCAGGTTAAAGTTAAACACATGATGTTAATGAGAGTCCTCATGAGCTGGTAACACGTGTTTGTGTTACATCCCTGAAATTATAAAACATAATAGAAAACATTACAATCCATCGTCAGCAGAATTCACGGAGCTAAACATCATGCTGATTCCTCCTGCAGCAGGTAGACTGACCTTGTGTTTCATTTACTGATAATTACATGGGTTTTTCCCCACAGAGGCTTTAATTAGAATGTTAGAAATATTGATTGCCTCTATCACCTCCATCCCTCCATCCCTCCATCCTTCCATCCCTCCATCCTCCATCTCTCCTCCACCAAAGTGTTTGAAAATCAGACAGAAACAGAGACAAGGCAAAGAGAGATAGAAGACGCGGAAAAACTAGAATATAAAATCAAAAACAACAATAAATATTCTGTAAAATATGTTTTATTTTACTTTTCAGAGCCTGTTTCATCGTCACACTCGGTACTGAACACAGAACGTTAGCGTCTGCATGTGTATTTCAGATGATTTCATTATTAAGCTTTGAAATATGAAATATGATGGATTAAAAGAGACCTGGAATCATTGAGGAGAAATCCAGTCATTCATGAATTGGAAAACATTTGAGTTTCTTGACACTTCCAATACTAGCTTAGTTTAGTCGTATGCTGAATGCTAGAAGCTAACAGTTGAGCTGCTAACACCACAGTTGCACTAATTTCACTTTATTAATAAATCAAATGCCTTCATGTAACTTGAACCAAATCAACTGCAGCTCTATGGAGCGTTTTATCCTCTTTTTTTCTATCTTTTCTCATCATTTTTTATGTATTTTCCAACGAAATTCCAGCAACGCGAGTCAATTTCCGCTCGTTAGACGCAGTCTTTTCAAAATAAACTTCAAAAGAAACAACTTAAGTTTAGTAAAGAGGTCGTGGTTTGAGTAAAAAATAACGACAGAAGAGAAGTAAATCAACGTGTTTCTTCTCATTTCGCACCATGAACAAACAGCTGGTGAAAGATACGAACAAATCTACGAACAAATTGATCCACAAATGACGCTGCATCGTTTGTCACCGGTTTATCTACGAACGCTGGATGAGACCCGGCTGGACAGTTAGACACTGACTGGTGAACATTGGGGAGATGTTCAGCCCCAAAGAGCACAATAGAGATAAAGGAATACAGCTTTAACGAACTAACTTCAGTAAACAATCTGCCACACGTGTGTTACGCTAAACCACTTCAGCTGCTGACGTTAAGAGCAACTAGTAGTTTAACATCAAGAGATCCAATCAGGAATGAACGGCCGCCGTGAAGGACGTTCATCATTAAGAATGTCAGCAGCTAGCTTCTGACGTAAACCACAGAATAGAGACGTCAAAGAATCCACTGTTCATTAATGAGCAACTTGATAATTAATTACATCTGTGAGTCATTATCACAGGTGCATTGTGGGACTGGGAATGCTGTGGTCTTGTATACAAGCGGAGAGGAAGAAATGGAGAGACGGGGAGAATTAAAGGAATGATCAGCCGAGCTCACGGACCCGCTGACTTCAGTTCCGAAGCAGAAAGACTCCGCTCAGTTTTTTTCTTTTTCTTTTTTGATGTTTGATTAATTATTTTGGTGCCAATCCATTTCTGCCTCCCTCAATATTTAATTAAAATATCATTTTAAAAACATAATTAAGTTTTTAATCCGACTGCGAATGAGTCTCGAGCAAAGCAAAGAAGACTCTCTCCTCTGTCTCAGCCTATCGGCAAAATGGAAGCTGCCTGCGGGCTCGCACACACACACACACACACACACACACACACACACACACACACACACACACACACACACACACACACACACACACACACACACACAGGTAAGCAGCACACCTTTTGGTTTCTAGTAATGTAAAATGTTGTGATTTCTTCGATAGTGTGTGTAAACTTCCTGACATGGGCTGTACTCTGTGAGTGTGAGTGTGTGTGTGTGTGTGTGTGTGTGTGTGTGTGTGTGTGTGTGTAAACACCCAGCATGCAGCCCGGCGGCTGCTGATGGCCGAGCTAATTATGCATGAAATCAAATATGATTTAAAAAACAACTTCACAAGAATCTCTCTCTTTATGCTACAGCACACACACACACACACACACACACACACACACACACACACACACACTCACACTCACACTCACACTCACACTCACACTCACACTCACACTCACACTCAGCAGGAGAGAGAGGCAGATGATGGTGATGATTGAGTGTGTGTTTGTTGTGCAGATCTAGTTGTGTGTGTGTGTGTGTGTGTGTGTGTGTGTGTGTGTGTGTAGGAGACACAGAGGGAAGCCCAACAACAGAAGATGCACAGATTGGTATTTGCTCTTTGTTTTAATAGAAAGTGTGAACTTGTGCTGCTCTGGATTTGATTTCCTGTTTCCTGGAACACAAAGTGCAGGACGATGATGCTGAGCTGCAGTTTGGGTCGGATGCTCACTGATTGGCTGCTGTGACACACAATCATGAATATGATTATAGTTTATATGGTGAATAATATGACTGATCGACTTTTAGGAAGTGGTCAAGAGGTCACTTATCATCTTACATATAATATTAGAAATGAGTTTATTGACTTATTTTAGTTTGTTTACTTGATTTTAGCTGACATGCATTATTTTTGGTCCAGTTTATGTCTTTGGTTGAACTTTTATTTTTATTTGTGTTGTCTTGTGTTCAGCACTTTGTAAATTATTTTTTTTAAAGTTCTTTACAAACAAATAGTGTAAATAAGTACACATTTTAAGGTACATGTAATGCTACTGTATATTTTTATCCCACTGCTGTTCTGGAGAAATATTATATTTTCATACGATTGTTGTAAATAAAAGCAATATTATGTTGATGTTAACCTACTGTTTAAGGAGGCATTCTGAATAATACTTAATGTACTTCTGATAATAGAGTACTCTCTTCTGATTATATGACTTGTACTTAAAGTTTAGTTTGTAGGATCTGCAGATTACAACTGAAACTTCTCCGGTGTGTCAATATGAGAACTAAACACGAGAATGTCTCGAGAGCCGGTTTGATTTTGTCCCTTCTGGGCTCCTGTAGAAACATGGCGGACTCCGTGAAGAAGCCCTGCTCTGGGTGTGGAGATAAACGTCTCTTTCTTCAGGAACAAAAACACTTAACGATTGTTATTTTCAGGTGATTACGTTCAAGAAATCACCCCCCCCCCCCATCCTTAATAGTTGCTTTGTTGTGCCTGTAACCACACCCATCAGTGATGTCACAGGGTCCTGCAGTACACCTGAGACAGTGAACCACTCAAGGTCAGCGGAAACTAGGTTTTAAGTAGGTCTAAAAAACAATGTATGACAATATATAATGTAGCTTTATCAAAGACGACACCAAGTGAGTAAATCAATAAATAACTACCTGCACGCTCGGCTGCTTCACGTCATTAAAAATGCAGTGGGCTCCTCCAGAATCAAATTACCTTGAGCCGATTCAAAGGCCTCTCATATCCATCACCGAGCACCGTGCGGTCTCCAAAACAAGCAAATTAGATGTGCCGTTCATTTACGTGGTGGGTGGCGGAGGGGAATTAAGATTTTGGGGGTAAATAACACGTAATTAAGGTCCATTCGGACTAATTATCAGTCTTCAGATGTAATTTGACGGCGAGCGTCTGGACTGAGATGAACGTGTGACGTGACGGAGAGAGGAGAGCGAGTTCATCGCCCTCCAGTTTATTTGTTCTACTTCTCGATACAAATTCACCTCCTTTTACTCCTCCTCCTCTTCTTCCACTTCTTCCTCCTCCTCCTCCTCTGTCTCCCCCCCGCTACCTCCTCCTGCTCCTGCCTGGACTTTCTGCTCTGTCCAAGGACACCATTCCAGTTATTTTCAATATCACAGACGGAAGATAAATCACAAGTAACGTGTGACACGGCGGCTGCAATCCTCAACCTCCACTGACTGATACACAGAGAGAGGAAAGGATGCAGGGAGAGGAGACAAGGGGGAGGAAAGGATGCAGGGAGAGGAGACAAGGGGGAGGAAAGGATGCAGGGAGAGGAGACAAGGGGGAGGAAAGGATGCAGGAAGAGGAAACAAGGGGGAGGAAAGGATGCAGGGAGAGGAGACAAGGGGGAGGAAAGGATGCAGGGAGAGGAGACAAGGGGGAGGAAATGATGCAAGGAGAGGAGACAAGGGGGAGGAAATGATGGAGGGAGAGGAGACAATGGGGAGGAAAGGATGGAGGGAGAGGAGACAAGGGGGAGGAAAGGATGGAGAAAAGGATGCAGGGAGAGGAGACAAGGGGGAGGAAAGGATGCAGGGAGAGGAGACAAGGGGGAGGAAAGGATGCAGGGAGAGGAGACAAGGGGGAGGAAAGGATGCAGGGAGAGGAGACAAGAGGGAGGAAAGGATGGAGGGAGAGGAGACAAGGGGGAGGAAAGGATGGAGGGAGAGGAGATAGGAGGGAGGAAAGGATGGAGGGAGAGGGGATAGGAGGAAGGAAAGGATAGAGGGAGAGGAGACAAGGGGGAGGAAAAGATGGAGGGAGAGGAGACAAGAGGGAGGAAAGGATGGAGGGAGAGGAGACAAGGGGGAGGAAAGGATGCAGGGAGAGGAGACAAGGGGGAGGAAAGGATGCAGGGAGAGGAGACAAGGGGGAAGAAAGGATGCAGGGAGAGGAGACAAGGGGGAGGAAAGGATGCAGGGAGAGGAGACAAGGGGGAGGAAAGGATGCAGGGAGAGGAGACAAGGGGGAGGAAAGGATGCAGGGAGAGGAGACAAGGGGGAGGAAATGATGGAGGGAGAGGAGACAAGGGGGAGGAAAGGATGGAGGAAAGGATGCAGGGAGAGGAGACAAGGGGGAGGAAAGGATGCAGGGAGAGGAGACAAGGGGGAGGAAAGGATGCAGGGAGAGGAGACAAGGGGGAGGAAAGGATGCAGGGAGAGGAGACAAGAGGGAGGAAAGGATGGAGGGAGAGGAGATAGGAGGGAGGAAAGGATGGAGGGAGAGGAGACAAGGGGGAGGAAAGGATGCAGGGAGAGGAGACAAGGGGGAGGAAAGGAGGGAGAGGAGACAAGAGGGAGGAAAGGATGCAGGGAGAGGAGACAAGGGGGAGGAAAGGATGCAGGGAGAGGAGACAAGGGGGAGGAAAGGATGCAGGGAGAGGAGACAAGGGGGAGGAAAGGATGCAGGAAGAGGAAACAAGGGGGAGGAAAGGATGCAGGGAGAGGAGACAAGGGGGAGGAAAGGATGCAGGGAGAGGAGACAAGGGGGAGGAAATGATGCAAGGAGAGGAGACAAGGGGGAGGAAATGATGGAGGGAGAGGAGACAATGGGGAGGAAAGGATGGAGGGAGAGGAGACAAGGGGGAGGAAAGGATGGAGAAAAGGATGCAGGGAGAGGAGACAAGGGGGAGGAAAGGATGCAGGGAGAGGAGACAAGGGGGAGGAAAGGATGCAGGGAGAGGAGACAAGGGGGAGGAAAGGATGCAGGGAGAGGAGACAAGAGGGAGGAAAGGATGGAGGGAGAGGAGACAAGGGGGAGGAAAGGATGGAGGGAGAGGAGATAGGAGGGAGGAAAGGATGGAGGGAGAGGGGATAGGAGGAAGGAAAGGATAGAGGGAGAGGAGACAAGGGGGAGGAAAAGATGGAGGGAGAGGAGACAAGAGGGAGGAAAGGATGGAGGGAGAGGAGACAAGGGGGAGGAAAGGATGCAGGGAGAGGAGACAAGGGGGAGGAAAGGATGCAGGGAGAGGAGACAAGGGGGAAGAAAGGATGCAGGGAGAGGAGACAAGGGGGAGGAAAGGATGCAGGGAGAGGAGACAAGGGGGAGGAAAGGATGCAGGGAGAGGAGACAAGGGGGAGGAAAGGATGCAGGGAGAGGAGACAAGGGGGAGGAAATGATGGAGGGAGAGGAGACAAGGGGGAGGAAAGGATGGAGGAAAGGATGCAGGGAGAGGAGACAAGGGGGAGGAAAGGATGCAGGGAGAGGAGACAAGGGGGAGGAAAGGATGCAGGGAGAGGAGACAAGGGGGAGGAAAGGATGCAGGGAGAGGAGACAAGAGGGAGGAAAGGATGGAGGGAGAGGAGATAGGAGGGAGGAAAGGATGGAGGGAGAGGAGACAAGGGGGAGGAAAGGATGCAGGGAGAGGAGACAAGGGGGAGGAAAGGAGGGAGAGGAGACAAGAGGGAGGAAAGGATGCAGGGAGAGGAGACAAGGGGGAGGAAAGGATGGAGGGAGAGGAGACAAGGGGGAGGAAAGGATGGAGGGAGAGGAGACAAGGGGGAGGAAAGGATGGAGGGAGAGGAGACAAGAGGGAGGAAAGGATGGAGGCAAGGATGGAAGGAGAGGAGACAAGGGGGAGGAAAAGATGGAGGGAGAGGAGACAATGGGGAGGAAAGGATGGAGGGAGAGGAGACAAGAGGGACGAAAGGATGGAGGGAGAGGAGACAAGAGGGAGGAAAGGATGGAGGCAAGGATGAAGGAAAAGTTGTTGGGTGAAATCAACCACATTCAGAAAGTAATCCACTGATTTTAGTAAAATACTAAACGAATGAAGAAGTTGACGAGTTAGTTCACTTAAATGGAAGAGATGATCTGACAGATTATCTTTGACATGAGGCAGATGGAGAGAAGAGGTAAAGGACGGAGAGATGGACGAAGATAAAGAAAGAGATGAAGGAGGAGAGAACAAAGACGTGATGATGATGATGGAAAACATGTAAAAAGAGAAATGAAAGGAAAACAAAGAAAGGAATAATAAAAGGAGAGAGAGAAGCGCCTCTGGCCTCTGTGTTGTGACAGAAATGCTTTACGGCTGTTGGCATCTGCCACGACGTGCCACCATCGGCCCCGAGGGTCTTCTTCACCGCATTATTGTGGTTGCCACAGCAACAACGAAAACAACATCAGCTCCGGGGGGAATTATTTACAAAAATAAATAAATAAAACGGGCCCCCCCAAATTAGCAGGGGGGGCCGTCAGCATGGCTGCTCAGCTGGGACCGGATTCTGATCGTTTTACAGCCTCGTTAGTCGGCTCGGTCCACGCGGTCCCAGGTATGAACGTCCTCACGGGGGGATCGCTCAAAGAACTGCTTTTTAAGGCTTTAAAAATGCTAAATTCTCCCCTGCAAAGGCTTTTATTTTGAAAGGTAAGAGCAGAAGGAGATCTGGTCCGCGCTGCCTTTGTCAAGGTTGAAAGGATTAATAAAGTTTGCCCGTCTTTGTTCAGGCTCCAGAGCCTCAGAGTTCACATTAAAATAAAGAATATCAACCCGTTCCGTACGACGTGATTGGTTGATGCTTTTATTGAAAGACGTAAAATCAACCTCATTGTTACAGATTACTAATGTTTCCGTTCTTTAGTGAGAAGAAAAACAGCAGGGTATGCTTTAGGGCGGGGCTACACGGTGATTGACAGGTCTCGTATACGATTGTGACCAACATGAGTTAAACACCCAGAGAGCAGAGAGGCAGCAGAGTCGACCAAGGGCTCTGTTTAATATTTAATATTTAATACGCTCAGCTAATCATGCGTGTGTGTGTGTGTGTGTGTGTGTGTGTGAGAGAGAGAGAGAGAAAGTGAGTGTTGTCTCTCTGTCTTTTTTTGGTTTGTCTGCAGGTTATTTAATGATTTTTTTACATACAAGTGATTCATCATAATATTTCCAAGACAATCTTCTGTTATTCTTCACCTCCCTCTCCTTCCCTCTCCCTCCCTCCCTCCTTCCCTCTCCCTCCCTCCCTCCAACACACACACTTTCTCTTTCAGTTTCTCTCTGCAGTAGCATCATCTAACTCCTCGGTCAAAGCAGAATAATTGTCAATGAATATTTAACAAGGTTTCAGATGAAGGGATAGACATCATCCTCAAACACACACACACACACACACACACACACACACACTCACGTTCTCTGTGAGCAGAGGTTAGCGATACGCCGTGGTCAGCGGTGCGTACAGCAGCCAGTGGATTAGCGGAGAGGAGATGATGAAGTGCAGAATAAATACTAAATAAACACCCTCTGCTTTTCACTCCACAGACTGTAACACACCGCTCGTCGGCCATTTTGTTTCCTTCTCCACCCCCACCCCTCACACACACACACACACACACACACACACACACACACACACACACACACACACACACACCTCCACCTGTATTTTTCCGGAGGAGGGCATGAAATCGTAATCAGCCACCCCGCGGCATTTGTCATTTTTTAATCCGGCGTCGACGTGTCAGCGTGAGGAAAGTTTTTGAAATATTCAGAATGGGTTTTTTCGAAGAGGTTGCAGGTTTCACCGCCGCATCAGCAGCAACCAGATGCTGCTGAAGTGCCCCTGAGCAAGAGACCAAAGAGAAGCACATGTTGTCGAGCGTCCTGAGACTTTCACCGACGGCTTCACGAACTCAGTGAGACGCTTCAGAGCAGGAAGAGTAAAGACAACTACAAACACGTAGATCTGTGATGAATAGACAAACACACGTACACAAATCAAAGGCTTTGTATTTTGTACAAAGTACGAATCAATGAAAACTACAGATCTCAGTTTTTTTGTCAAAAGTTCCTTTTTGAGGTGTTACTTCTGTACTTTGATGAAATAATGCTGGTGTTCTATAAGAACGTGTTCTGGATTTATGAGATATCATCACCGGTCCTAGTATTTCAAGTATAAAATGGAGAAATCAAATAACTTTTTTTCAGAAAGATAAAACATACAGATCTTCAACAATCTAATATTTTATATCAAAGTATCTCAATTATCGGTCAAACTTTAATAGATTCAAGGTCCATCACCAAGATCTCTCCCTCTCCCCCCTCTCTCCCTCATGTATCCCCCCCCCTCTGTCCCTCTCTCTCTCTCTCTCCCCCCCTCTCTCTCTCCCTCATGTACCCCCCCCCCTCCCCTCCCTCTCTCATTGTAATCAGCAGCCCTTACAGCCAATCTGCTGGCCATAAAGCTGTCTCCAGCCTGATGATGTACGGCTCACAGAATTACCTTATCTGCTTCTGATTTACTGTGCCTCACAGGTAGAGAGACAAAAACAGCCTCCACACCTCCGTCACATCCATCTCTCCGTCCCTCCTTCCCCTCACACATCCTACACGTCCCCCCTTTTTCCTCAACCTTGCTTTTATCACTCTTCTATCAAACCCCCCAGCCTCCCTCTGCTCTTTTGTTCTCATATCTCCCGTTATCTCCTCCTCCTTTCGCTCCACATCTTCATTTCTCTTTCACTAATAAACTTTATTCTGTCCATCTCTTCTCATCCTCCGTCCTCGTCCTCTTGTTGTTCTCTCCCTTTAAGACCTCCCTCCATCTTTTATCCCTCTCTCCCTCAGTTTCCCTCTTGATGAAGATCTTCCTTCATCTTCACCTCCTTCATATTTGTGCCCCTCTAATCCTCGTCTATATTCTCCTTGTTGTGTTTCTTTCCCTCCTTCCTCTCTCTCTCTTTCATCCCTCTTTTAGCACTTAAATCAATTCTGCCATTTTTTACTCTTTTCCCAATTTCTTTTGTTTTGTCCCGTTTTCCTTTTCATCCATCCCTCTCCTTTTTCATTCTCTAACGTCCATCTCTCGTTCCATCTCGTGCCCTTTTCTTTTCCTTTGTCATCCTTCTTTTCTTCCTTCTATCTCCCTGCTTGTCCTCTCCTCTGTCCACCCATCCTCTCCTCATCCTTCCTTTCATTCATCCCTCAACAATCCCTTCCTCCTCCTCCTCCTCCTGCTGCTGCTGCTTCCTCACATTCCTCCCTCTCACTGCTCTCCTCTCCATCTTTACCCTCTCCTCCCTCCACTCTCAACTCCTCATAGTGGAAGGAAGCGAGGAGAGAAGGAAGGAAGGTGTCACGAACAGAAGTAACGGCATCAGATGCTGTGAAACACACACAGACACATTTCAGACAAAAAGCTTCAACGCAAGAAACGACCAGAACAATCAAGGTAGAATAAGAACAAAACACACACACACACACACACACACACACGCACGCACACACACAACTCAGCATCAGATGCTGGTAATTACAGCCTACAGTGATGGTCCTTTTTTATCTTTTTATTTAAGAACAAGATGGATAATCTTTGATCAGAAACGGAGAGAGAGAGGGTGTGTGTGTGTGTGTGTGTGTGTGTGTGTGTGTGTGTGTGTGTGTCTTCATGTACGACTACAAATGAGTGAAATTATATCAAAATGTGGTTTTGATTGTGTGGCTTTGTGGAGCAGCGAGGGGGAGGAGGGGATGTAATTAAGTCACCACTGTGTGTGTGTGTGTGTGTGTGTGTGTGTGTGTGTGTGTGTGTGTGTGTGTGTGTGTGTGTGTGTGTGTGTGTGTGTGTGTGTGTGTGTGTGTGTGTGTAGGTGTGTGTGTGTGTGTAGGTGTGTGTGTCCATCTGCACGCATGTGTTTGTGTTCTTATGTGTTTATTCTCATTGTCCTTGTGTAGATTCATTCATTTGTATTCATGTGTAAGTCCATATGTCCATGGAAGTGTGTGTGTGTGTGTGTGTGTGTGTGTGTGTGTGTGTGTGTGTGTGCGCGTGCGTGCGTGCGTGCGTGCGTGCGTGCGTGCGTGCGTGTGTGTGTGTGTGTGTGCGTGTGTGCGTGTGTGTGTGTGTGTGTGTGTGCGTTTGAACATGTGTCAGTTGTTGAATTCCTTCAGCAGCCTTCCTTAATGAAAAATAAATAGTGTCCACTGTTTCAGAACGCCCTTTCAATCAGCCGGAGACACAGAAAGAAACTGATAATAATCTTCTCATCAGAGACGTCGTCCTCCTTCAAACCTCAAAGCAAACCACATCCTCATGCTCTTATTTTGAAATCCTCCCTGTCTCTGCAACGTTTCTCGACAAAGGCGTCACAAAATGTCCCAAAATAAGCATTCACTTCTGTGAAAGTCAGATACTGAGGAGGACTAAATATGAATCAAGTTGTTCCTTTTGCATCATGTTTCAGTTCATGTTGATGTTCAGGAGAAAATAAAGTTAGAGATTAAACTATTAGAGCTGAAGGCCGCGGTCGAGTCCTTCGTTACTGGTTTATTCTGGTTTACAAGAAAAAAGCTTAGTTGGCTGTTTTACGAAGTCAAATAATGTGAAAAGTGGTAAAAATATGTTACATTTCACACGTTATTAGGAAGACGTGGAGGAGAGAAATAAAGAAATGAATATCGAGCCACAATCAAATAAAAGATAATGAAATCTAATTCGGGAAATTGAATAAAATCTGATTTGGGTTGTTCGTATTGTTTTTCTCTCTGATTCATTCCTGACTTTTAGTTTGAAAGCTCACAATAATCTTGTTATTGTGAGCTTGTTTTCTTATGTTAAGAGATGAACTCTGACGTCTATATTGAGTGTTTGTCAAGTCACTGATGTAAAAAAGTTGGAGGAGAAACATCCAAACTGTGAATAAAACTAAACTCCTGTCTGGACTCTCCGGGCCGTTTCCTCGCTAACCGACCGCTCTTCCACCGCCGACACAACTTTCAATCAAACTCGACTATAAGTTCCTCTAACAATCAGCCGCCACCATATCCATGTTTAACAAGGTAATACGACACGAACCATCTGTGGCTTCAAAAAAAAAAGAATAACACCCACTTTACATATTCACTTTTACCATCCGCGTAATTAAATATTTGAGAAATATCAGGAATGGGAAATTAAAAGAGAAAAAAGCGATCGGTTCATTCCGTGTCTCAGAGTGCATTAGAACACGTCAGATTGCCGTCGGCAAAGACACAGAGAGAGCTGGCTGCTTTTTTAAACTCACTTTATAAATTACATTTTGGAGTGCTTCGGCATGCTAATACCTGCTGCCACGGAGAGCAGACAGCGTTAATTATTTCTTATTGGGATCGGCAGCCATTATTTGCATATTTCATTTAGCTGTTGTCGATGGTGCAGGTGGGAGGGAGTGAGAGTCACTTTGTGTCTACACAAACTTTTTTTTTTTGGGGGGGGGGGGGGGGGGGGTGCGTTCACTGACCGCATGTGTTCAGAGGAGCGTTTGATTTTAGGACGATTTGAGTCATTCCAACGAGCCGCAGCAGATTATTGGATATAATTAACAACGTTGGCTTTCAATATCATGCAAAAAAAGGTCAGGAGAGAGTTTTAAGAACCGGAATGTGCTCCACTTTGTTTCGGCTAAAAACATCAATTAAAGCGTCATTTATACTCAATTGGCTTCAATGTGAGGACAACAGCAGCAGGAAGTCAGACTTTTTAAGAGCTTAATGGGGAAACAGATGTGTTAAAACAGCAGTTTGTATAAAAACACGCCCCTCTGAAGAGGAATCGCACAGATTGAAAATCGTGTTTGGACAGTTGAGACTCTGACTGACAATCAACCAGCAGGAAGTTCAAGTCGACTAAAAAATGACAGAAAACTTTGTTCCCATTTGACTTAAAAACATTTGTGTTCCTTTCTTGAACACACTACGAAGTGTCATTGAACTCCTCTTTAATATTTGTCCTCCACCACAAACATCATTGAATCCAAATAAGATTGATGACTTTATGCATATATATTCCTGATTCTGCAAACTTTCCTCCTTTGAGTTATTTTAAAGCTGTGAGACTTCCTGCTGCCGTGTCGCATAAAACCCTCCGGCTACTAAACGGGTTTATCACGTTTAAATGAGCTGGAAACGCAGCTTAGCAGATCCTAAACCAGGGATTAACACGACACTGAGATTTTGTGAACACAAATTATCTTGATGGTGTCGCCCGCGCGCCTAAACCAACTCCCCAAAAACTTCCCCAACTTTAATCTTAATTTATGTAAAGTGCTGTGTGGTGGTAGCTCCGGGAGCGGGACGGGACGTCTGATTGGCTCTATCAGGTATCAGGCAGGAGTCCAACACTCCGTAATTTGATTTTAAAAAGCTCGTAATAACCTGAGGTCAATATTTAAATCAGGCGGAGGGGAGAAGAGCCGCTCTGCGTGTTCGGGGTGCTTCAGTCGACCGACCGGGATCTCCACATTCCTTCCTCCTCTGCTCCCTGTGCTCTTCTTCTCTCTTCCTTACCTCCTTCCTTTTCCTCATCTCATCCTCCTCTGCCCTTGTTTTTTTCCTCTTCACTCAAAAAAAACAAAACAATCTCAGCTGTTCAGTTTCCTCGGTTTGACTTATCTTTTATGAAAATGTGTGTCCATTATTTGAATGTATGACCAATTGAATTGTGGGTAACAAACTGTCACCTGAACCCAAAGGAAGAAAAGTCTTTGTGGTGCATTCAAAGAAGCTCCGAGATTACACCATTGGAGACTTGGGTTCCAAACAAAAATGTGAAATTTTCTGCTGAAACGAGTGGATTAATAATCAATAATTCTGAAGATTTGTTCGTGTTCTGGTCCAGCAGCTTTCTTTCTGTTTTTTTTGTGCCTGTAAACTGAATCTCTGCGTTTTGAACGTTTGAAGACGTCACATTGAGCTCTCAGAACTAACGATGGATATTTAGGCTCTGAATGATTATTTGAAGTTCAATCTAAAGTCAGAACTGGTTATACAATATGTAAGTCTGTATGAATATATGACTTTTTTGAGTCGATTTTGGGTGAGCTGTGCGTAGGTGTATGTTATGAATATACATATGTGTGCGTGTCTGGGCATGTTTATTCATCTGCATCCATTAAAGTGATTCAGGTTGGTCTGGTATGTGTGCTTCCTGTGGCTCTGTCATATTATTGTAATATTCATATTATTGTTTTATTCACTGCTTAATTGCTGATTTGTTTGTCAAAATATCTTCAGTAAAAATAAAGCAATCACTGGTTGCAGCCTTATTAAATGCATAAAACAAATTATACAACATAAAGCCTTTTCAGACGGTTGGAATATATTTTTATAGTTCAAAGAACTATTGTATTCGCTCTGCAAGAAGTTGAATTAATCGCACTTCTTAGCCTTAACCTAGTAGCACAAAAGCTAACCCAGTAACATTAGCACAAAGGCTAACATCGTAGCACAAAGGCTAACCCAGTAACATTAGCACAAAGGCTAACATCATAGCACAAAGGCTAACCCAGTAGCATTAGCACAAAGGCTAACCCAGTAACATTAGCACAAAGGCTAACCCAGTAGCATTAGCACAAAGGCTAACCCAGTAGCATTAGCACAAAGGCTAACCCAGTAACATTAGCACAAAGGCTAACCCAGCAGCAGAGAGAGTCTTACACAGTACGTCAAGGCTCAACCAGTAGTACAAATGCTAACCTAGTAGCATAAATGCTAACCCAGTAGCATAAAGGCTAACCCCGTAACATTAGCACTAAGGCTAACCCCGTAAGGCTGAAGAAGCCGATTCAAACTGAAATCTTACTTTCATTACGGCTATTTAGTTTGTCTTCATATTGTGACATGTAAGCGAGTTGCTCGTTTATTCTTATATTTAGCTAAGAGAGCTTGTAGTGAACGCACCGCTGTAACATAATGAGGAAACATCAACAAAGTCTCAACAAGCATCACTGGAGAGACTGAGGTCCAC
This sequence comes from Lycodopsis pacificus, assembly GCA_028022725.1. NCBI lineage: Eukaryota > Metazoa > Chordata > Actinopteri > Perciformes > Zoarcidae > Lycodopsis > Lycodopsis pacificus. The sequence goes on along the minus strand of CM051701.1, from coordinate 3,434,753 downwards.
GAGACGCAGCTCTATTACTTTAATTACATTTAAATGCAGTCTCTCACTGAACCTTATCCAGAGGGATTCCAACCATGTGGAGCATCAATGTGCTACAATCCTTCACTTCAACGTCATGTGTCCCAAATAAATAGAGAATGAACAATTGGTACCAGACAGGTTTAGAGATTTCACTTCAGAGTCCTCTTTGTCCCAGAGTCTGGGCGGTAAAAGGATTTCCTCCATCTCTTTCTTTTACCTTGATTCCTCCTCTCTTCCCTCCCTCTCCTCCCCCCTCCTTCCCTCCCTCCATCTCCCTCCCTCTCTGTGTGGTCTGTAGGGTGAAATAGAGGCCCGAGGCCAACAAGCTGTCTCCACCAGCTACACCGATAAGACACACACACACACACACACACACACACACACACACAGTCAGAGTCACCATACAAGTGCCAACAGTCACAATCACAAATGTACAAGTGCCTCACACACACACACACACACACACACACACACACACACACACACACACACACACGGTAAACGTTATTTAACTCAGCTCAGACTGTGTGAAGTGACACCCAGGAGGTCACTTATCACGCCCTACCTGAACATTTCTCTCACACACACACACACACACACACACAACATGTGTTCTACGCGGCAGACATTTTGATGTGTGTGTGTGTGTGTGTGTGTGTGCGCGCTCAGGGCTGTTTGGTTCAGCTCTCTAACAGGATTTGCGTCCCCCGTGTCCAAAGGAACATGGTCTAATCTCGACCCGTCACCTCTCTCGCACCTCAGCCCCCCCCGTCCCCCCCCCCCCCCCCCCCGTCCCCAGGGGAAATTGGTACGTTCCAGACTCCGAGACTCTTGAAAAAAATAAAATGATATTTAAAATATACAGTGAGGCTGAATATATTGTGTGTGTTGTCTGAGAGGTTCTGATACCTGAAGTAGATAAACATTCAAGAACATATTTTAAAATGTTATTTAAAAACATGAGATGGGAATTTTTTAACGGTTAGATTTAGATGTTTAAATAATCAAATAAATACTAAATATCAAAGTTACCAAAAAACAAATACGAGGACTTTTAATCATATATTTTACTGTTGTTAACGTAAGTAAGTCAAAATTAAACACATTTTAAAAACGTCTCCACATTGCCAGGAATACAGTCATGCTGGGAAAATACTGAATACTTTACTTTTTTTGACCTCAGTGTAGTCGTGTGCGGGGAGGTTATTAAAAAATAATGGTAAACACCTGTAACTCCAGAGAAAGATTGAGTCACCAAACACATCTATTCACCTTTTCAGAGTGTGTGTGTGTGTGTGTGTGTGTGTGTGTTACCAGACTCAGTCCAATCCCTTGTAATGTGACAGACAAATCCCACTAAGCTGTTAAATATTACACTGGTTTCACACTCGTATTAAACACCTTTCTACCTCTCCCTCTCTTTCTGTGTTCACTCACCCCGACAAAACACACACACACACACACACACACGCACATGCACGGCCTTTACCTTAATCTTCAATATGCAAAACAAAATAAAAACACTACAGATGTCACTTGAAAATCTCCACACATGCACAACAAATCTCTCATAATGCAGCGACACACTGTAGGAGTCACATACCCTCACGCACATAAACCCTCAGTGTGTGTGTGTGTGTGTGCGTGCGTGCGTGCGTGCGTGCGTGCGTGTGCGTGCGTGCGTGCGTGCGTGCGCGTGTGTGTCCGTCCTAATCCCCGGTGCTGGCCGTCTTGTCGGAGCGTTATATTTGCTGGTATCAGTGTATCTCTTTCCTCGCTGCCTAATCCCACCACCCCAGCTCTGATATTTCCTGACATTTACATGAATCACCCCTCTCCAGACGGAGAAAGAGGGGGAGGGAGTGATACGGGGAAGAGGGGGGGGAGAGCTGGAGGATGGAGGGAGAGGTGGAGGATGAATGAAGAGATGGGGGGATGTAGGGAAAGACGAGGGTTTGAATGTGAAGGGGTTTAAACTGTAGAGGAGGGACGGGAGGGAAAAGAGAAAGAGGGATGAGGGGGAGGAAGAAGGCAAGAAAGAGTTGGCGAAGGAAGGAAGACAGCTATATAAAGGACAGATAAGAAACAAAGGGATATGAGGGGTAACACAGAATAGCATGAGTGGATGGAGAAGTTCTAGAAGCTGGAGGAGGGAAGGACAGATTGGATTTGACTTTCTGTCGCTCCATCTGTTAGTATCTTCTTTTCTCTTCTTCTCTTTTTCATTTCACAATTTAATAATGAGAGAAGGAAGAAAGTGAAAAGAAGGAGGGATGAAAAGTCGGACACCTTGTCAGCGACATATGTTAACACCAATAACAACAAGCTCTTATGAGCGCCAAGAGACACACACACACACATATTACTCACTAGAGACTCATTAAGGCCCAGTCTAAATTAATGACCTCACACCACACCTGTTGTTGCTATTAATCCATTGCAATATCAGCGATTAATTAATAGATGGGACGAGACGAAAGCTGTTCAGGACAGATTGAAATTAATCCAAAATGAGCAAAAAAATATCAGCAACATAAAAAACTCAACACGAGGTCCGTTTACAAGCGTCATCCCTTTAAAGTTATATTCAAACTTCAGAAGAGTCGTACGATACGAGCTCCTTGTGAGACACAATGATCCAGATATCTCAGGCCTCGTCGTGGACCTTGTGCAGCGAGCACTTAAACCAAAGATCATCTTCTGCTGTCTGCTGATGAACACACGTTTCTGTATTTCTACATTCTTGATGTCTTTACATTTACAAACCTGCTATGCAAAGATGTCAGCGCCATCATCATGAAGCAGTGATGAGATTCTATTCAGATGAATGAGTCTGACATGTTGTACGTATTCATATTCAGCTGCAGTCACATTCACTAAATTGCATGCTAACTATCTTACGGCCAAATGTGAAATATGTCATTTGCCTTTGCTCTTAATTGCACTAAAAATGAAGATTAAGAGGATGAATTATTGATACAAGTTGGTATTTAATCTTTTGTAATGAATAGTGGATCCGCTGGTTATAAATATTGGACGAGGCTTCATAATTTGATAAATTTATTCCAATTTGCCCTTTATTTTGCCCTTTAGTCAAGGTTACGTTCATTTAAACACACACACACACACACACACACACACACACACACACGTAGATGCTAAAAGATACTCACAAGCCTGCACTGAAAACACACACACACACACGGACTGCAGTGTGTTTACGTAGCCTCTGCCCTTGGTCATTCTTGTGTCATCTTTTTCAGTGAGGTCCAAACACACACACACACACACACACACACACACACACACACACACACACACACATTAACATGATGCTCTTGGTTGACCTTGCAGCCCCCCCCCCCCCACACACACACCTCTGTGTCTGTGGCAGTAATTAGGCCATGCATCTGATTGTCATTAAAGCGCGTTAGCAGGTAATGAGCACACAGTAAAGCCACATGCAGGGATTCGTACTGCACATGATATCAGTTATTTCCTCCATCAAGCTGTCTGATGGCTCTTCATGGAGCCGCACAGTGACAGAGACGGAGTTTATGTTCATGACCATGTTACCAAATGGTCACAGGTACGACACCAAAACCAGTGAGCAGAACAGGGAGTCCCTATATGCCTAAGCCCCGCCCCCTGCTGCTACTCCCACTCTCCGGGTAACGAGTATCACTAGTGCACAGTGTTTAACTAGAGCTCCAAATCCACAAAAAACTGTCTGGGGAGGAAGAACATCTGGAGAAGGATTGCATGGAGTCTATGGAGCCTGGTCTATGGATAGTGGGCCGATGCGTTAGAGGGGCGGGACTTAGCGAAGGGTCTATTCCTGATAAAAGCTGCAGATTAATGCTGAAACAATGGCATGTCATCAAATCTGTGATGTTTGCTTTTGATTTGGATGACTTTAGTCCTGACCTGTTGTGGATGACTTTAGTCCTGACTTGGACTTGTTGTGGATGACTTTAGTCCTGACTTGTTTTGGATGACTTTAGTCCTGACTTGTTGTGGATGACTTTAGTCCTGACTTGGACTTGTTGTGGATGACTTTAGTCCCGACTTGTTTTGGATGACTTTAGTCCTGACTTGTTTTGGATGACTTTAGTCCTGACTTGTTTTGGATGACTTTAGTCCTGACTTGTTGTGGATGACTTTAGTCCTGACTTGTTGTGGATGACTTTAGTCCTGACTTGTTGTGGATGACTTTAGTCCTGACTTGTTTTCGATGACTTTAGTCCTGACTTGTTGTGGATGACTTTAGTCCTGACTTGTTGTGGATGACTTTAGTCCTGACTTGGACTTGTTGTGGATGACTTTAGTCCTGACTTGTTGTGGATGACTTTAGTCCTGACTTGGACTTGTTGTGGATGACTTTAGTCCTGACTTGTTGTGGATGACTTTAGTCCTGACTTGGACTTGTTGTGGATGACTTTAGTCCTGACTTGTTTTGGATGACTTTAGTCCTGACTTGTTTTGGATGACTTTAGTCCTGACTTGTTGTGGATGACTTTAGTCCTGACTTGGACTTGTTGTGGATGACTTTAGTCCTGACTTGTTGTGGATGACTTTAGTCCTGACTTGTTGTGGATGACTTTAGTCCTGACTTGGACTTGTTGTGGATGACTTTAGTCCTGACTTGTTGTGGATGACTTTAGTCCTGACTTGTTTTAGATGACTTTAGTCCTGACTTGTTGTGGATGACTTTAGTCCTGACTTGTTGTGGATGACTTTAGTCCTGACTTGGACTTGTTGTGGATGACTTTAGTCCTGACTTGGACTTGTTGTGGATGACTTTAGTCCTGACTTGTTGTGGATGACTTTAGTCCTGACTTGTTGTGGATGACTTTAGTCCTGACTTGGACTTGTTGTGGATGACTTTAGTCCTGACTTGGACTTGTTGTGGATGACTTTAGTCCTGACTTGTTGTGGATGACTTTAGTCCTGACTTGTTGTGGATGACTTTAGTCCTGACTTGGACTTGTTGTGGATGACTTTAGTCCTGACTTGTTGTGGATGACTTTAGTCCTGACTTGTTGTGGATGACTTTAGTCCTGACTTGGACTTGTTTTGGACGAACAGAGACTCGACTGATGATTGCAGCAGAAGGAACTCTGGTTACCACAGAAAATACCGGGGGCCATTTTGCCGGTTGGCTCCCACAGAGGGAGGATCTTGCACTTCGCTGTTAGTTTAGGTTCATTGTTCAGCTGCCCAGAACAGACATGGTCTGAATAATTCAAAATATCACAGAAGTACGTGCAGCACACAGAAATAATTCAGCAGGTTCACACCTCAGTTTGTTGTTTGGAGGTTTTACGGATCAAAGCTTTAAGTGCAGAGGGAGATTCACACAGATAATGAATGGACTGTTAATGTGCTGCGGCCAAGCAGCTAATGGACACACACACACACACACACTAAAATATACTTTCACTATAAGACGTGTGCACACACACACACACACACACACACACACAGAGGTGGTAGCTGGCTAATGGCTGTCACTGTTGACTGATCACAGTGATCAGGCTGCTGCAGCTCTAATTGCTACTAAACAATCTGAAAACAACCAGAGTCAGGTCTGCTAGAGGAGGATGAGGAGAGGAAGAGGAAGAGGAGGGGAAGAGGAAGAGAGAACAAGCAGAATGGAGAGGAAGATGAGCAACAGAAAATAGGAATAGGCAAGAAAAAACAAAATTAAACTGATGAATGAGACCGACGAGAGGAAACCAGGAAGGGAATGATGAAAGACGGATGCATTAAAGAGAAGCAGAGGATAGAGGAAGGTGGACAGGAGGGAATCCACAGAAACGTGTGAAGGAGTTTAAACAACAGAGAGAGGGAGAGAGGAGAGGGAAGAGAGAGAATAAAAGAAAATGAATAACTGAAGTTTGATATTTGAACAATTGGACCAAAAAAACCTCAAAAAGGCCGAAACTTTGTCGTCGTCATCTGTAACGGTTAATTGTATAAAAACTAGTGCTGGGCAACGATTACAATGTTTTATCGCGATTAATCGCATTGTTATGGCAAAGTTCAATAATGAATTCAAAAGTAGTGTATTGCGTACTTTTATTTTAAAAGTACTGCAAAAAAAAAAGTGCAATAACATTTGGTTTGTAAAGACTTTAAACACATCAGGTTCTTGTTAGCAGCAGTATTCTCTCTACACAGCAGCAGTTCTATCTCTTCACTATCTGTGTCACTACACTGAGCTCAGTGTGTGACTGTATGTGAAACGTTCCACTGCTGTGCAACATGAATAACATGTTTCAGCACGTTTCAGCAAAATGTGTGTCTTGTGTCTTCATGACAGTCAGAGCATGTGAATGCAGCTCTACTGTTCATCAATATGATGCTGTAACTCCGAGGTGATGCTGGTGACCCAGCACTCAAAGAATAAAGACACTTTACCCACGATTTATGTGTATTTTCCCTTTAAGTCACGAGATGCAGGTAGTATGTTTTACTATCAGTTTAATGTTTGGACTGAAAGTTGTTTTGGTGGGAAGGACATTTATTTTAGACAAGGAAATGGAAGAGAAAAGGAATTTAAAAAATAAAATAAAATAGAGTTGTTTGTAGGAATCAGAAGAAAGAAGGGTATTCAAATGAGAAAAAATGAATAAACAAACAGAAATAAATTAGAAGGAAAAGAACCAGAAGCCCACAGATGACTCACGGAAAATGTCTAAACACACACACACACACACACACACACACACACACACACACACACACACACACACACACACACACACACAGCAGCAACAAGATGTGAATGACAGGACTGTCGCGATGAGAGAGACAGAAAGGGAACATTAATTACATCTAATTAACCAAGACCAGCCAATTAACCAGCAGCCAATGACAACTGAGAAACCAATCAGGACATTAATTGGCAGCCAATGCAAACGTTGCAAAGACATTCACAAAGGACCCCGGGTAAGTGTGTGTGTGTGTGTGTGTGTGTGTGTGTGTGTGTGTGTGATAGAATAAGAGAGAGGGATAACCGGGATCAACCAGAGAGGAAATGGAAGGATATCAACCAAAGTAAAAAACAAACAATGAGCAGATGGACAGAATAACAGAGAGATTCAGAGCTGAACAGAAAAATAAAAACACCGTTGTTTTCTTACCTTGAGGCCGTCCGGAGGGCACGGAGCCTGCCGATTGGCCGACACGTCGCCCGAGGCTGCGAAGGGCTCGCGCGATTGGCCGGAGTAGAGGAGGCGGGCCTGGATGCAGCGGAGGGCGCGGAGCATCCAGCCATGTTGGCGCCGGATCTGCCGCTGGAGCTGATCCCATTGGCCGGAAACCATATGGAGGATATCCTGCAGACCTGCAGGGCGAGAGATGGAGGGATGAACCGAGAGAGAAGGAAGCGAGAGACACATTTGCGACAAAGTAGTTACAAACGAGCTCGTCTTAGAGGAGACTTTCATTCTAGGAGGATTTTGGCGGCCCCTGTGGTCAAATACTGTAGTGTTTTGTGTTGGAAAAGATCTGCAGCTGCCAGACTCCATTCAGACAACCTCTAATTTGACTGAAACGGGGTCTGACAGTCTGACAGCTACGAGCGGAACTTTCCACCAAAGTCAATGAACAGGTCGTCCTGGACCGCGTGGACGACGCCCCCGTGGAAGTGTAGATTACACATTTAGCTCGTCAGAAGCAAACATAATGATTCAAAGGTTCCTGAACCTTAATGAACAAGGGAGCAAAATACTTCTCTTCCTTTTGCTTATTCTCTCTCTCTGGCTGCAAAGATTTTGAAAATATAAAACATATTGAATATTTATTTTCCCTGCCAGCCAGTTTCTTTGCCCGCTGGCTTTTTTCTTTAAATCTGCCTCGCCGTCTCGTTCTCCGTCTTCATCTCTCCGTCAGTCTCTTTCGGCTACATTCAAACCAGTTCCCCTCTCTGAAGGTCAATCTGTTAATCCCAATATTAATAATGAATGGAACAGAGTCGGGGGCCTCCGTTACGACCACCTGTGTGTGTGTGTGTGTGTGTGTGTGTGTGTGTGTGTGTGTGTGTGTGTGTGTGTGTGTGTGTGTGTGTGAGGACCTACCTGATTGGCTGGAGGTGATGACGGTGAGCAGCGCTCGGCCTTCCTCCATCACGCTCTCCTTCAGAGCGCTGTGACTGTCCACGTTTAGCTTGAAGCTCTGAAACACACAAAGATCTTCATCAGCATCCAGAAGAGATCCGGCTCATTGAAACACAATGGTGAACAATAAATCATAAACTAGAACTGTCCTTTGAACATCCATCACAGTTCACGCTCTCTTCCGCTCCAACTTTGACCTCCAAATGAAGCGGTTCTCATAATGATCATCAGAATGATCATGTGACTGCTGCCCAAATCATGAACACGAGGAGCTCAGAGTTGCTGTTACCGACAGACACGATGGATGTTTGAGGAGGTTGAAGAAGGGATATGACTCCGGTTTGATTTGAAAAAGATTCATCTGAAGATTGGGTTGTGAAAATATGTGTCTCTCTCTCTCGCTCCACTCTCTGAGAGAGAAGCGGAGTTAAAATAATGGAAACCCATATAGATGGATGGACGTATGAATGGATGATAAACAGATGGATGGAGGCGCAGAGCAGCCTGAGGCGGTGTTGGAAAACACTGCAGTCAGATCTGTGGACAACAGTACAGCCTTTCTGATCTGATCCGTGTGTGTGTGTGTGTGTGTGTGTGTGTGTGTGTGTGTGTGTGTGTGTGTGTGTGTGTGTGTGTGTGTCAAGCCTCAAGGTGCTCAGTCCTCAAGACTTAACCACTTCTGACATCCTGCTGTGCTGCCATGGGAAATGCTGCACACGCATATTCACTTACACACACACACACACACACGCATAATGCTCTCAAAACTCTGCTGTGTGTGTGTGTGTGTGTGTGTCAGTGATGTTTTCTTAATATATTTCTGTTTGTATCATTAAATAAATACAAAAATGTTGTTTTTCAGTTTCATTTTCTACAAAATAAAACGAACTGAAAGAAACTTTACCAGAACAAAGCAAAAGAGACGATACAGGATTGTACTGTCATCTGACAGAAGATGAAAAGCATGTAATGGTACAAAACAATTAAAACCGTGTGCCCCCCCCCCCCCCCCCGCTGAGCCTCGTGTTGTTGTCAGATCCGTGTCTCTGCCTCAGACGGTCTGCAGTGAGGGATGGACGGGCGACGGCATCCGTCAACACGCGACAAGGTCAGACCTCCACACCACCAATATTTATGGAGCAAGATACACACAGTGAAGACGGATGGGACGCACACACACACACGCACGCACGCACACACACACACGCACGCACGCACACACACACACACACACACACGCGCACACACACGCACACACACGCACTCTGAGGGTCTGCAGCTGGAAGTTTGGGACGAATTTAGAAAAAGAAAATAGATCATCACTACGTATTTCATATTACACAAACGTATGATAAATTAACATAAATCAAAGCTTTAATAACGATAACAACAATGAACTAACGTTTGATTAACTATGAGTTCAATGGTGTGAGGAAGCTGAACCCTCAACCCTGGCAGCGTTAGTGCCTTGCTTCAACACCGTTCTTTAGATGTAACATTTCACAGATCAACAATAAAATATCACTTTGAGAACCAAAAGCACCAGCTATATCTCTTCACCCCCCCCCCCCCCTGTAAACACATTCATACATCATTATTATCCAAATAGAACATGACTGTCTGCATTCTGCCATCATTACCGCCTCGCAAACGTCGTAAATTACTTCAAATCTCACGGCTGATTGAGTCATTTTACAGACCCGGCGCCCACTCTGCCCCCACATCATTTTACAGATAAGCTGGTGAAAAATACCTCACAGCTAATAAACATAAAGTACATTTATCAGCACCACTAAAACACAGCGTGACTGTCTGCGTCTGCGGGATCGGGCCGGCTCATGTTCGGAATGAATTAGGTTTGGTGGCAGATTAGCCGGGCTATCGGGGAGCGATCGTATATTTCAGCCAGCTTATTCCACCAGCGATTTCGGCTCCGTTTAATATATGGAGAGCATAGAATCGATAAGAGTAGAACAGCCAGCCATCAATCACGCCATGATAAGGCATGCAGAGCAGCTCTGCCTTTATGCACGTCGGACAGCGCGCGGTAATAAGAGGCTGTGTGTGTATTTATGTGAAAGAGAGAAGGAAATAGAGACAGTCAGTGTGTGACAGACAGATAAGACAAGGACAGTGTGTGTGTGTGTGTGTGTGTGTGTGTGTGTGTGTGTGTGTGTGTGTGTGTGTGTGTGTGTGTGTGTGTGTGTTTATGGATGTACTATTGAACAGAGAAAAGCTAGAGACTATAAAAATAACAGAAACTTTAAAATAAAGTGTGTAGTTTGTAGAAGTGAAGTCTGGTGGGCTGACGTTTCTCACAAAGATGAGACGAGTTGAGTTGAGGTGGAGTGAACAATACAACACATCGGTTTGTGGACTGATGTTTTGAAGCCTCGAATTCGGCGATTTCTTCCGTCGCCATCTTGTATTTTTTGCATCCAATGAACAGAAGTGATCATATCTGGACTGAGGAGATGTGACGTAGAGACGCCGTATACGTCTCTGGTAGAGACCTGTCAATCATTGTGTAGCCCCGCCCTAAAGCATCCCCTGCTTTATGGTCTGTTTGACTCTAAATGGACCATAATGTACTAAATGAACATCATGCTGTATTGAAGAAGACTTGAAACTAGAGATTGAGACATAAACTCATGTTTACAATGTTTACTGAGGTAATAAATCAAGAGAGAAGTAGAGTCATTTTCTATAGACTTCTATACAACCAGAGGAGTCGCCCCCTGGTGGACACTAGAGAGAATGCAGGTTTTAAGACACTTCCTTTGCTGCCTGGTCACCTTTCATAAAGCAACCGCTTGACTCAAGGACTTTCAAACGATGATGTTGGAAGGAAACAAACCGCTGTCTCTCAAGTCACATGCTTTGTCTGTCCGTCCGTCCACACCACGTCCTCCAGTAGCAATTCTGTGTTCGTTAGGACGTCACACTGCTTTCAGAAACGAGAAACAGCTTGTGAGCTATTTTCCTAAACAAATGAGTCAGACACAGGAGACACCGTTGTTACTTTATCCACCGTCTGACAACTGGTGACAGTAACTGGAGGTAAACTGGGGATGGCTGCCGATAGCCAACAGGGAAAACAGAACCCTCTTCCTGTTTTGGGTGCTCAACGGTTGACGCACTTCCTTTGTGCCGTAAATGGAGATTTTAACCGGTGGCAGACAAACCTGTATTTTCAAAGAGAGGCTTATAGGGAACCAACATTAACATTTACTTTATAATGATAAGTTAAAGCAAAGAAATAGCCTATTGCTACTTTAACAAAACCGACAGGTTCAGAATGGATCGTAAAGTACTGACGGCCACAAAGGACCTCTGAGGAGGCGGAGCCTGAAACAGCAGCAAGACAGGTGTTTGCACAGAAACAAGGAAAGTTGAATCAGTGGTCTCACTATTAGGCTCAACAGTAAGGGGTCATTGGCAACCATGGCAACCAATTCGTGTCCATTGGTTGCAATGAGTGGCATCCACTTTTTCAAAATATAAATAAATCTGCAGCTCACTAACCATCAGTAGTGTTCTATATATAGTTATATCTAGTTTTAAATGGTAAAAAGAAGCAGGTGGATTTGTTTCTCTCAGCAGCTGTGTCCTGTGGCCTAAAACGTTCCAACTCCCTGAACACACACACACACACACACACACACACACATACACACACACCAGTGGGCTGCTTCAAAGCCTGCGTGATCAGATTACCTGTTAGCATTAGCATATTAGCCCGGAGCGACGGGTAGGACGGCCTCAGAAGCCTACCTAATATCATTTAGCTTTTTAGCATGAGCATATTAGCGAGGGCGCTAAGAGGTGTGCAGCGCTGATACGGAGAGATGACATTGAGGTTTGACATTGAGAGTGTGTGTCGAGCTGCGCTGATCAGAGGCTCACACACACACACCCACACACACACACACACACACACACACACACACACACACACACACACACACACAGGATCGGGTTGATGAGACATGATCTGATCAAAGAGTCTTTGTAATAATGATGATCAAATTGTCTCCATTCAGACAGAGCCGAGAGAAACTATACGGCTGTATTCCCCGAGGTGTGTGTGCGTGTGTGTGTGCGTGTGTGTGCGTGTGTGTGCGTGCGTGCGTGTGCGTGCGTGTGCGTGTGTGTTTCCTCACCCTCTCTTTTTTCCTGCATACACCTTTTATATGAAGCAATAAAATGCATTTCTCTCTCTTTCCCCTCCCTTCATGAATTGCATCTCTCTCTCTCTCTCTCTCGCCCTCTTTTCCAACAAATTACTTCTTCATTCCCTCCTTTTCTCTCCCTCCCTCCCTCTCTCTCTTTTTATCCACCATCCTCTCCGTTCTTTTGTCTTTCTGTCACCTTTAATCCCTCGTCTCACATTTTCTCTCCCATATCATTTTTCTTCCTCTCTTCTTCTTCTTCTAAACGTGACAAATAAACGTCGTGAAAAGGCGAAACACTTGCCTGAGAATATTAGACGTCTAGGGCTTTTATTGTGAAAGGTAAGAACGGAAGGAGTGGATGTGGTCTGCGCTGCCTTTGTCAAGATTGAACGGAGTAATAAAGTTTTGCCATCTTGGTTTGTCTTGTCGTTTCTTAAATATAGGCGCAACACCACCTGTTCTCCACAACGAGATTGGTTGATGACTTTATTCGCGGCGCAAAAGCTCCAAAAAATCGACGTTCGGAAAAAAAGTTGCCTTTTTTCAGGTTAATATTGTTGTGTGGAAAAAAATATTGACGTGCAAATGAATTGCAAACTACATCATCCAACTCTTAGTAAAACAGTGAAGAGAAATTAATTCCCTCACACCTCTTAGTAATCATGTGACAACAGATCAGCTGACACTCAGCAGAGCGCCGACGACACAGATCAACAGTTTGTTGTTCAACCAAAGAAGAAGAGATTCAGCTGTTGTTTCCTGTTTGAGACGTTTCAGTGCGGTTTCACATCATCTGCATTGCCAGATTTAGTCAGTTTGGTGAGGAGGTAGTCGTGGAGAGCCCCCCCCCCCCCCCCCCCTCATGTTGCCACCACTAGTGTGTTGCTGCTGGTAATGGGATTCAAAGGCCTGGATCGCCCATCAGACCCAATCAATAGGCCTTTCATTGGCCGCCATCTCTCAGCGCCTTACAAAGAGCAGCCTGTGTGTGTGTGTGTGTGTGTGTGTGTGTGTGTGTGTGTGTGTGTGTGTGTGCATCCTCTCGCCTCACTGATCTCCCCGGGGTTCCGGAAAGACCTGTGCTTATTTGCTCCACGCGCCCTAAAACACACATATAGACACACATACATACACACACACACACACACACACACACACACACACACACACACACACACACGCCAGCTGGACCAAATATTCAATTGGGAGAGCAGCTCCACTCCACCCACTGCTGCCCCGGAGCTGTGTGTGTTTGTGAGTTTGTTTGTGTGTATGTGTGTGTGTGTGTGTGTGCGCGTGTATGTGTTTGTGTGTGCAAGAGAAAGCAATATAGAGAACGAGAGAGAGAGTAACAGAGTGTGTGAGTATGTGTGAGAGAAAAAGACAAAAAGAGACGGACAGAAGGAAAGAGAGACAAACAACAAAGAGATAAGGACAGAATGAAACAAAGAGCAACGTTGTCTCCGAAAAAGGACATTTGTATGAACTACTTTGCATAACTAAAGCGTGATTAAAGGATAAGTGTGGAGATATTCTGTTGCTCTTATTGTCAACAAATCTCATGACAACACCAGAACCAGCAGTGAATGTATCACTAAGCTCCATTACAACTCATCAATGAGCCTCACTGTTCTTCATCGTCATCATCATTCTGTTTCAATCCCACATAAAATACTCACTAAAGCACCACATGTGGATTAATACGCCGCTGAAAATAGTCCCCTACAAAGGGACTATTTCCTCCCCTAACAGTGCTGACAGAGCTAACAGTGTTTACCCGACGCCAGCGGTCAGGATGGCGTGATCAGCTGTAACCGCCTTATGAGAGCAGCGCAGAGCGGTGAGCCAACATGCTAACATCATGGACTGTATGTAAGAAGTGGACGTAGTCATCGTGACGTCACTCGTTGTGGACTGATGTTTTAAAGCATTTTGGCCGACGCCGCCCTGTTTTTTTTTTGCAACCAGTGAACAGGAAGTGACCATATTTGGACTGAGGAGGAGTGACGTAGAGACGCCGTGTACGTCTCTGGTAGAGACCTGTCAATCACCGTGTAGCCCCGCCCCTAAAGCATCATGCTTTATGGTCTGTGTGACTCTAAATGGACCATCATGTACTAAATGAACATCATGCTGTATTGAAGAAGACTTGAAACTAGAGATTGAGACATAAACTCATGTTTACAATGTTTACTGAGGTAATAAATCAAGAGAGAAGTAGAGTCATTTCCTCATAGACTTCTATACAACCAGAGGAGTCGCCCCCTGGTGGACACTAGAGAGAATGCAGCTTTGAGGTACTTCCACATTGGCTTCATTCGGGAGAACCGGAGGTTACCGCCTGACTAACATGCACTAAATGTCACGCGGCCGGCCTGCTCCTCTATATGTTTACATAGATAATAATATTGATGATCTGAATGTTGAATAGGAAACTTTTAACTTGAGTGTTTTATTCTTCTACGTCTTAAAGATGTCACACTTCCTGAATTAGGAACCCGTTGGCAGTGATCATGATCTAGTCAGCGGTTACATTTCCTCAGAAACGTCTTCGGTAAAACAGATGAGTAAAATGTAAACACATTGTTATAAAAAAGAGAGAAAGACAAAGAGAAAACCTGGCTCTCTGCAGTAATCAACAAAGAACACACACACACGATTACACGCCCAAAGACACTAATAACTACAAAGTGTGAGTGTGACTATCGACACAGACACACAAACACGGAGTCGGTTAGCTGACGCGCTATCGACGGCGCGGCGGTTCAAAGTCCCGTTAGCGATGCCTTTTCATCCTCTTTTTGCTTTATTTAACGAGACGCGCCAATTAAGAGCCGGCAATTCTAATTGAAGCTAACCGCCGCTAACGTTAGCACTGCTGGCACCCACAACAAAGCCAACACGTGTAAACAAACCAACAAACAAACACACAGCAGAAATGCATGTTTAGAGAAGACAACTGCGTGTGTGTGTGTGTGTGTGTGTTGTGCTGTTCTTCAGGGACGGATATGGAGATGCTGATTTGGAAATCTGTCTAGGAACATGCAAATGTATGCAAATAGCAACTGTGTGTGTGTGTGTGTGTGTGTGTGTGTGTGTGTGTGTGTGTGTGTGTGTGTGTGTGTGTGTGTGTCTAAAACACATGCCTACTGTTGTGCACATACGTATGTTTGCATTTGTACGCTTCTATGCAAATACAATCGGTTTGTTTGTCTTAGTGTGTGTGTGTGTGTGTGTGTGTGTGTGTGTGTGTCTAGAAACTCCGCATTGTGCATCAGTTGGTTTTTTACATTCATACTTGATGTCTGTATGAGTGTGCGTGTGCGTGTGTGTGTGTGTATGTTGGCGTGTGAAGCCCATATGTTTGCCATAAAGAGAGTGAGTAATCGCCAAAGTGCTTCTCGCCTGTGTGTGTGTGTGTGTGTGTGCGTGATGCAGCACTCACTGATCTATAGGCGCTCGCTTGTTTTAAAGGGTGTGTGTGTAAATTAGAGAAACACAGGGACAGTTATTTGATTTTTTTTCCTTTTTTAGTAGAATAAACAAATGGAAGACGGAGAGATAAATAACGGAAAGAAAAAAGAAAGAAGAGAGCAGATGGTGAGAAAACAACAAACATAAAATGGCAGGGGAGAGAGAGAGAGAGAGAGAGAGAGAGAGAGAAGGCAGAGCAGCGCCGGTGAAACAGAAGGAGGAGGAGAACGAGACGCAGATGAAAACAAATTGGAACAAAAGAAGAGAAATCAGGATGAAACCAGTGAAGATGAAACAGGAGTCAGTGTGTGTTCTGTCTTCATCTTCATCATCGTCAGTAACCACTGACCTTTGACACACTAAGAACATGAAGAACACGCAGCTTTAAAAGACCATCTGAAAGGTGAGTTTTGGTTTGGACTGCAGGTGGTTGCAGACTGGGTGTTTGGTGAGACGGTTATAATAAGTATTTTGAAGACTTTGGTAAGATTGATTGAAGACATTTTAATCCTATTCATAGCCTGTTGTAGACGGACCTGCAGGAACCCTGTCGGAACACGAGAGGAGATTCTGCACAACTGTTTTAAATACAGAGTCAACGTTCAAACAGGCGAGAGTGGCAGGTGAAGTGTGTGTGTGTGTGTGTGTGTGTGTGTGTGTGTGTGTGAGGCACATCCATATGCATGAATGCAAATATGTGTTCATATAACCATGTCCAATGTGCGTATAAACATGTGATTGTACACAGCACTCATGTACATTTACACCTGAATGTGTGAGAGCTTTGACAGTGTGTGTGTGTGTGTGTGGGGGTTATTGTATTTGTATCTTTGTGAGGACCCAGACTGAGGACATGTTGGCCGGTCCTCACGTCTTTATAGGACTGCTCGAGGGAGAAGACTTAAGTCCTTAAGGTTGAAGTGACAATTAGGTTGTGCTTTATGTTAATGAGGGTCCTTGCGAGTAAATAAAGCATAGAAGCGTGTGTGTTCCCACCAGGTGTGTGTCCAGGTACGCCCTCAGGCTGTCCAGCTCCTGTCTGGGCTGCGTCCAGTTGTCTGTGCTGTCCAACGCCTCCTGCAGCCACGAGATGAACCCGTCCAACTGCTGCACGAAACACTGGGGACGAGAGAGAGAGAGAGAGAGAGAGAGAGAGAGAGAGAGAGAGAGAGAGAGAGAGAGAGAGAGAGAGAGAGAGAGAGAGAATTCAGTCACATTATTTTTAAAAAGAATAATAATAATAATAATAGCAGAATTAATTCTGCTGGAGTCACATGAAAACAACACAGAACACACTGCAGAGGATGGAGAGAACGAGGAGAAGAAGAAGAAGGGAAAACTGAAAGAAAACCAACAGGTAAGAACATTCAACAGAAGAGAGAAAGAAACAGATTGGAAGGAGGAGATGATGAGAAGATGAAGGAGAAGAGAGGAGAGAGAGAGATCATGAGAGGATGAAGGAGAGGAGGAGAGAGATATGATAATGAGAGGATGAAGGAGAGGAGAGAGAGAGATGAAGGAGAGGAGGAGAGAGAGAGATGATGAGAGGATGAAGGAGAGGGGAGATAGAGATGATGAGAGGATGAAGGAGAGGAGAGAGAGATGATGAGAAGATGAAGGAGAGGAGAGAGAGATGATGAGAGGATGAAGGAGAGGAGAGAGAGATGATGAGAAGATGAAGGAGAGGAGGAGAGAGAGATGATGAGAGGATGAAGGAGAGGGGAGAGAGAGATGATGAGAGGATGAAGGAGAGGAGAGAGAGATGATGAGAGGATGAAGGAGAGGAGAGAGAGAGATGATGAGAGGATGAAGGAGAGGAGAGGGGGAGATGATGATGAGAGGATGAAGGAGAGGAGGAGAGATGATGAGAGGATGAAGGAGAGGAGAGGAGGAGATGATGATGAGAGGATGAAGGAGAGGAGTAGAGGAGAGGGAGAGCGGCTGGATGGTGTTTCAGAGCTGATTCCAGATGAATTAATTCAAGGACAGAAAAAGAACAAAACAACGAGACCCGCAGGACGTAACAGGTAAACCACACATTAGGATGAACACTGAGGGATGATGGGTAAAAACAGAGATAGTAGGGAGGGAAATAAAGGAGGACAGTGAAAGATGAACAAAAATGGAAACACAAACAAATGTGGGAGCGAGAGAATAAAAAAGAGACTGAAGAATCGATTAATGAAGACGAGTCAAAGAAAAAGAATCAGAAGTTTGCACAAACAAACAATCAGACTTGGTGATTCGTGCATGACAATAAACAGAGCAATAGTAGAACGCATTAATTAAGAATATAAAATATGAACATTTACAATAATACCCTACAAATACCCAAAGAAAAGAGCGGGACAGTTGAGGTAGTAAGAGACGGAAAAAAGAATGAGCGTAAAAACATAAAACAGAGGGAACTGGATGGAAAATACAACAAGGTTGAGAGATAACAAGATATAGAAAGAAGAGAAGAAGAAGAACAGACTGAGAGAAAGAAAGAAAGAAAGAAAGAAAGAAAGGGGGGAGTAAGAGAGACAGAGATGCAGCCGGAGAGAAAAATAAATATATAAATATATATTTGACACTAGAGAGTTAAACATGTGTCTCCATCACTGGCAGGTTGAAGGAGGAGGAGGAGGAGGAGGAGGAGGAGGAGGAGGAGGAGGAGGAGGAGGAGGAGGAGGAGGAGAAGAAGAAGAAGAAGAAGAAGAAGAAGAAGAAGAAGAAGAAGAAGAAGAAGAAGAAGAAGAAGAAGAAGAAGAAGAAGAAGAAGAAGAAGAAGAAGAAGAAGAAGAAGAAGAAGAAGAAGAAGAAGAAGAAGAAGAAGAAGAAGAAGAAGAAGAAGAAGAAGAAGAAGAAGAAGAAGCAGCAGCAGCAGCCTGGTGGACAGCTACTGCCATCTCCTGGCTGAGACGAGTATTTATGAGCTCAGAACTGAACCTCCTGAAACTCACGAATGTGACTTCAAGAGACGCTTCAGAAAAGATGAAATGTTTCACTAAAAGAGCGACACGCGAGCTAAACCTGAGGAGGAGAATCCACGTGAAAGAGCATCTGATCCAGCATTGATTTGTGCCGTTAAATCCACTTCACTCCTGAAGAGGAGCAGAGGAGACGGCTTAAAAGGAGGAGTCATGAAGGAGGCATGGAGGTGAAGAAGAAGAAAGAAAAGAAATGAGTTTCAACCGTGGCTCGTGGAGTAAACACTTGAAGAGAAGATCAGACAAAGTCTCATTTTAGAGACCAAACAAAAGAGATTAAAGAGGTTCAACCTGCTGCTCCTTCAAGGAACGAACGAAAACTAAAGCTATTTACTGTCCTGCACAACTGCACACGTACAAACAAGACCAGCAGCCGTTCACATGGAGTCCTGCTCTCATCGGGGGGTCGAAGGTGTTGATTCAAGCCTCTTTAGAGTGACTGACTCTGTGATTAAAGCCTCTTCACAAACGTTAAATCTAACACAATGAGTAGACGTTCAGACTGAATGGTTCACATTTCATTCGTTTTCCTTCAAATATCCTCCGCTTGTGGAAACTGAAGCTGTGATTTTTATTGTTTTCATGGTTGTGGAACGGCGCTGATTGATCAGTTCCTTCAGTAACAATTAAAAACGTTAAAATCCTGAAACCACAAACACGATTCAGTTGATCGTCTCCTGATCAGCTCTAATAAATGATTGACGAGTTAAATAAACCAGAGAGGTGATTAAAGAGCTTTACAGAATAGAAAAAAACTGGTTTTTGTCTTCTATTCTATTATTTCATAACCCTTTAATAAACAATATGAAAAAGAAATGGATGATGACAAAGTTTAAATACATTAATAAACGTACATTATTTGTATTTACTACATTAAGTCTTGTTCGATCTTGTGTGAGCGGCTTTACAACCCTTTAAATTAAAGTAAAGTAAACAAAGCCGGGCTTCTTCTTCTATGGTTTCAGTAAACACCTCGAACACAAAGGTCAGCGAGGAGCTGCAGCCTGACGTCATGTGGTCTGGATTCAACCCGGAGAGGAGGATCTGCATACAAGTGTAACTGTGACTGCAGATCATCGCGAGGAGACGGTCCTAATATTCTATACAGCCGCCGTTGTTCTCCATATCGCTGGCTGAGAGCGATCCAGAGAACTGAGTGAAGGAGGCGGAGAGAAGGTGAATCTCATGGAAATGACCTGCCGCATGTGTGCACCCATCCTTTCACCTCGCCTACAAATCGCTGCATCGAATCTGTACGTGTGTGTGTGTGTGTGTGTGTGTGTGTGTGTGTGTGGTGATAAAACGCGTGTTTGTTTGTGCACACCTTCTATGACTCAGAGGCGTCTGTGTGTTGCTGTGAGGTGGAAACCTTGACCGATTGAGCGGCAGTATGTTAATTACAACCATGACCCTTAAAAAAAAAACATCGATACGACTCCGTCCATCTCTCCGCCGCTCGTTAGGGAGGAGAGATGGAAATCAAAAGTATTGATGAGACGGGAGGAGGAGGAGAAGGAGGAGAGGAGATTAAGAGAGGAAAGGAAACAAGAGAGGAGAGGAAGGAAAGAGGAGAGGAAGAGGAGAGGAAAGAAGTTAAAGAGAGGAAAGGAAAGTAGAGGAAGATGAGATGAAAGGAGATTAACAGAGGGAAGGAAAGAAGTGGGGAAAGGAAAGACGACTAGAGGAGAGGAAAGAGGGGATGAGAGGAAGAGGCAGAAAAGAGATTAACAGGGAATTAAAAAAGGAAGGAAAGGAAAGACGACAAGAGGAAAGGAAAGAGGGCAGGGGAGAAGAAAGACTAGAAAGGAAAGAGTATGAGAGGAAAGGAAATAATGCAAATAAAGTTAGGGACGGAAAGAAGAGAGGAGATGCGAGAAAAGGAAAGACAGCTAGAGGAGAGCAAGAGGAAAGGAAAGGAAAGATGACTTGAGGAAAGGAAAGTAAGTAAGGAAAAGAGAGAAATGAGAAAAACTAAAGGAATGAAGGAGAAGATACGAGTGAAAGAATGGAATGAAAAATAAAAGGAAAGGACGTAACAAGCAGGAGGGAAGGAAAGGAAAGGAAGAGGACAGAAGAGATGAAAAGGAAAACAAAACAGAAAGGATGAAAAGCAGATTAGAAGGAGAGAAGGAAAGGAAAGGAAACTTTTGAGGAAACTACAAGAAAGAAAATAGGCGCAAGGTTAGAGGAAAGAAGATGAAAAGGAAAAGAAGGAAGAGGGCATGAAGGAGTAAAGGTGAGGAGATGAGGAGGTTAAACAAGAGAAGAGGAGAAACGGTGGTGAATAAGGGAGAAAAAGAGGAGGCCAGAGGAGGAAGAGGAGGAAGAGGATGTAGGCGTGAACAGCAGCGTTTGGTTTTGGATATATCGACCAGCATGCACTGGGCTCCTCTTTGAAGTCTCTGAACCAGCGAGGCTCCCGAGGGGCCGAGAGGCCTGCTGGGAGCCGAGACGTCCCGATCTCGTCCTCTGATATCTGCTTCATCTCTTCCTCCTGCGGCTTCTCCTCTTCACCGCCGGATAATTACCGCTCAGCTGACGGCGCTCTGAGAACGACGAGCGCTGATCGGTTCGGACTCGAAGTCCCGGAGGAGGAACGTTGGGCTTCGATGATTAACGCGTCACAAGAAGGAGGTCGGGCCAACACCATGTACAGATGCTACTCGTGTGATACTGGAATGGTATAAAGATGAAATACCTTCTTATGTTATGAGTTTAAAGATTACACATGTTGTGACAGCATCCAAGCTGCAGCTGAAGCCGGATCTGTCAACGGTGGACCGGTCTCTGCTGGAGGATCTGGGTCTGTCCAGGGTGGACCGGTCTCTGCTGGAGGATCTGGGTCTGTCCGCGGTGGACCGGTCTCTGCTGGAGGACCTGGGTCTGTCCACGGTGGACCGGTCTCTGATGGAGGATCTGGGTCTGTCCACGGTGGACCGGTCTCTGCTGGAGGATCTGGGTCTGTCCACGGTGGACCGGTCTCTGCTGGAGGATCTGGGTGTGTCCACGGTGGACTGGTCTCTGCTGGAGGATCTGGGTCTGTCCACGGTGGACCGGTCTCTGCTGGAGGATCTGGGTCTGTCCACGGTGGACTGGTCTCTGCTGGAGGATCTGGGTCTGTCCACGATGGACCGGTCTCTGCTGGAGTCTGAGCTGAAGCAGTTTCTGGTGAACCTGCATGAGTTCATCTGGTTTCACCAGAATCCGACCCGGTGGCTCCGATGACGAGCATTAAGAATAACTCTATAGAAACAGACCATATTCTCTCTGATGGTCTCTTTACTGATGGAGGTCTGATAGAGGATCAGGACTACACTGAGACTGGTTCATATAGAGGATCAGGACTAAACTGAGACTGGTTCAGGACCAAATCAAAGTTCCTCACAGTAACTTTAAGAGCTGCAGGATTCTTCAGTTCAAACATATTACATGAGAAAGACCTTGTTACCATGCTAGCTGTTAGCTGCGAGCTAATGAGTCGGTTGGTTCTGATGGTAAAGCGAACCGTGTTCTGGTGAACGAGCATTTTTAAAATGATGAATTTTCTGTGCAGAGTTCCACAAACGTTTCGGGGAGGATTGAAGTGAGGCGGCTCATTTTCACGGCGCGCAGGCGAAGTTATTGGTTTGACTACGTGAACATTGTGCGCTGATCGGCCCAAACGAAGAGAACTGGAGGGGAGCAACGTTTGATTAGAAATTCATTAAAATTATCTTTAATAGAAAACATGGAACCTGTGCAGCTGCAGCTTCCAAAAAACACATTCATATTTTCACGCTGGCGTTTTCTTGTTATTTATTTATTCGTAATTTTGAAACTCAAACTTGCTTCTCGTTCAAATTTCGAAGGAAGGAAGGAAGAAGAATGGAAAGTGCAAAGATGAAAAGATGAAAGATGGAGAGAAAGAAATAAAGAGAGAGAAGGAGACAGGCTGTCGCACCTGACTGCGTCCCTGAGATCGTCCATGGGAGACCCCTCCGCCACCAGCTGTCTGTTGCCGTGGGGAAAGAGTCGTCGCCGCGATGTTTAACATATTAATATGTGGACACACACACACACACACACACACACACACACCTGTCAGCTAGCCAGCATGTCTTTCTCTTCCGGTTGTTTATTCGCTGCCTCTCTTTGACAGAATGACAGACTTGAATTGCAAAAGTAGCTATTTTACAACTTATTTTAATCATGAATAAAAAGTACCTCTGCAGGTTTGAATATGACGATAATGACACGGTTTATGTAAACATCATATTCTGTTTGTATATTCTGAATTAGTTCATGTTCAGAGTAAAACATGTGTGGTATGTTGATATTGCTCAGGTTCTAGGATCATTCTTTGGACATGTATACAGCTCATTCATATATATACACTCTATATATATATATATATATATATATATATAGATATGAACAAATATGATTTAGAGAAGCTGTTTGAAGGAATGAAAGAGGTCCAACAGGTCCTCCACCTCTGGAGCGCGCTGAGAGAACATCTGTTAGCTCCCGATGTTCACGTTGACGTATTTAGACGAGACGAACGAGGCGCGAGGACGTCGAGCCGTCAAACACAGAAGAGAACGACGTCACCGTGAGATTCACTGCTGATGAAGATGAGTTCGTTTTATGTTCATCTGAATATGAACGGCTGCATGTAAACGGGAATATTTGTGGAATATTCATATTATTAGGCAAGCAAACAGCTTTATGAGGAATAACGTCTTTTTTCGTAATAAGGACAGAAAACAGGAACATCTGGTGCATGTAAACGCAGTCACTGTGAACTGTTGGAAACCTCTGTTTTGCATGAAACATGTCACTTTATAGATCAGTTACCAACATATTTTAAAAACATGAAGTTGAATCTAGGTTTTGTATTTGCTTCGCTCATATTTCTATCGGATGTTTGCGGGTTCACAGTGAATAAAGTTCTCAGATTTGACTGTCTGCAGACAAACTGTGAGCTTTACCTCGTCCTCAACCTGTTTATCTATAGAAGCACAAAAGAAGAGAATAACACCCTCCTCCTCCTCCTCCTCCTCCTCCTCCTCCTCCTCCTCCGTCTCGCTCTCTCTTATTTTCCTATCCTCTCTGCCCCCCCCGCCGGGCCAATCAGACGAGTGTTGATCCGAGTCTGTTGTGTGTCTGACTCCCACTGCTCGCAGATAGGCCGGCCTGCCGCAGAGCCGCCAAACACACAGACACCTCACACTGAGGACGCCGACGCCGGCCCAGACAGCACACACACCACGTGATCACATGACGTGTAGGACACTTATCTGACTGATGGACTCTCTCTCTCTCTCTCTCTCTCGCTCTCTCTAGTTTGGTTTTCAGGACATCACGATGCTCTTCAGGAGCCACGTCCCATACAGCTCAATTAGGAAACTTTGGGCCGAGCGTATGTTTATCTCCTGCGTCGCTCTCATAGAATTTCATGAAACAAGCCGCGGATGTTTTTACGTGATGTGGACACAGATTGTGTGAGCGGGGATGAGGAGGAGGTCAAGGTTAGAGGAGAGGAGGAAGTCTCGGATACAATATTCATGTCCAACAGCAGCGTGAAGAAAGAAGAAAAACAAGAAATACTTACGACAAAGTAAAAGTTTTGTTTCGAGTTTGTTTTATAAAGTGTGTGTGTCCGTTTGACGGTTGTTTTTTCTCTGCGAGTCGACAATTTACAAATATGTTTCTAATAAAAGGCCAGAATGGACGAACAAACGCAAGACTTTCACCCAGGAGACCAGTGTTCATGTCCTGTGTTTTAACCACAGACTGTATGAATAAGAAGTGGACGTAGTGAACGAAGTGAAGCTTCGAGTTCGGCGGTTTGGCCGTCGCCATCTTGTTTTTTTTGCAACCAGTGAACAGGAAGTGACCATATCTGGACTGAGGAGGAGTGACGTAGAGACGCCGTATACGTCTCTGGTGTCGACCTGTCAATCACAGTAAGCCCCGCCCTAAAGCATCCCCTGCTTTATGGTCTGTGTGACTCTAAATGGACCATCATGTACTAAATGAACATCATGCTGTATTGAAGAAGACTTGAAACTAGAGATTGAGACATAAACTCATGTTTACAATGTTTACTGAGGGAATAAATCAAGAGAGAAGTAGAGTCATTTTCTATAGACTTCTATACAACCAGAGGAGTCGCCCCCTGGTGGACAGCAGAGAGAATGCATCTTTAACACGTGAAGCGTCGGCTTCACTCTTCACAACCGGAGGTTGTCGCCTGGTTTTAACATTACGTTTAATGTTATATACGAAACTTAAAGTAGTTTTGTTGTATTGTGTTTTTTGTTTTATTTTTATTCAATTCACGTCAACCACGTGTTTAAAACGGAGACGGTGATCTGAGAGAAAACACGTTTCCCTCAAACATAACGCAGTTTAGTTGTACAGAAACAGTTTTTAGGACACAGGGTTTGAGGTTTAAAGAGTAATTTAACACCTTCACACATTTAAAAAAAGGATTTAAAATCAGACTGAACGTGGAGTACAGCTCTGTTTTTCCTGATTTCCTGTTGACTGTTTTTTGGTGTAAGAAAGCAGAATTACTCCGGGGGGCGAAAAGATATTTACAGTTGTGAAAAGATGAGATTCAGTTCAGTTGAACAGCTAAATCAAGTCCACGTCAGGCTTCATTTCCGGTCTTTCCTCCCAGTAGGGAACTCACATGGACGTCTGCAGCTGTCCTGATTCATTCTGCTCTACCTCCAACGCTTCAGACTCTGATCAAATCCACTCCAACAGCAAACAGGAGAGAGTCCTTCTCCCTCGAGGAGACCGCACTTCATGGACACATCTGATTCATTTCTGCTCCGACAGGGATCTCTCTCTCTCTCTGTGTCTCTTTCTCTCTCTCTCTCTCTCTCTCCCTGAGTCTCTCTCTTTCTCTCTCTCTCTCTGAGTCTCTCTCTCTCTCTCTCCCTGAGTCTCTCTCTTTCTCTCTGAGTCTCTCTCTCTATCTCTCTTTCTCTCTCTCTCTGAGTCCCTCTCTCTCTGTCTCTCTTTCTCTCTCTCTCTCTCTGTCTCTTTCTCTCTCTCTCTCTGAGTCTCTCTCTTTCTCTCTCTCTCTCTCCCTGAGTCTCTGTCTTTCTCTCTCTCTCTGAGTCTCTCTCTGTCTCTGTCTCTCTTTCTCTCTCTCTCTCTCTGTCTCTTTCTCTCCCTCTCTCTGAGTCTCTCTCTTTCTCTCTCTGAGTCTCTCTCTTTCTCTCTGAGTCTCTCTCTCTCTCTCTCTCTGAGTCTCTCTCTCTGTGTCTCTCTCTCTCCCCTCCCTCTCCCCCTCCCTCTGTGTCTCTCTCTCTCCCCTCCCTCTCCCCCTCCCTCTCACTCTCTCTCTCTCCCACTCCCTCCCTCTCTCTATCGCTCTCTCTCTCTCTCTCTCTCTCTCTCTCTCTCTCTCTCTCTCTCCCCCCCCCTGGACGGATGATTTCTCCGTCCTGTTTTATTCTCCTCTGCTGTATTCAGCGGAGACAGAATGTCATCCTCCACACTGAGACTCTTCTCTTCACTTCCTCAATTAGGCAGCTCATCCATCGCCATGATTACATGCTGCTAATTAAGCAGCTAATCAGCTAATTACCCAGGAGCAGAGAGGAACGACGAGTGTGTGTGTGTGTGTGTGTGTGTGTGTGTGTGTGTGTGTGTGTGTGTGTGGTTAACACGAGGTGTCATGTGAGAGCCAGCAGAGCATAATTCATGGCAGTTTTCATGCGTTTTGTTCTATATTTTAGGAGTTTTAATGTAATGTTTTGGGAGTAAATATTTTTACAAGACAGAAATTAAAGAATCTTTCCGGCTCAGTATCTGCAACATGCATCCGTTTTATGTTTTATGAAATGCAGACTCTTTACATGTCTGCATTGTGCCGGAGCTCAGCTGAGCCAGAGGGGGTCTGAATGATTCAGGGCCCTGAACGTGCCGGGGATTATGGATGCCGATTGTGCGTGAGGCGTTCAGGGGCACGCCGCGAGGGACGAGTGCACAGAAATGTCTGCCAGCATCCGACTAATCAGAGCCACTGCCTTTACCCGCTGGTGGTGGGAACCCAGAGACGTCTGGGTCCAGGCATCAGGGAAGACCTCTCCGCCGTGTTTATGTTGCTACTGGTTTATTGTTTCTGTCGTATCGTCAAAGTGCCTTTGAGTATCTTTTAAAGCGCAATACAAATAAAATATATTAATATTATTAAAAACAGTCTTCTGTCCATGTAATCGAGTTCTTGTATTTTTCCTCCAACTCAATAAAATGTTTGAACGTAGATTCTGAGATATTGGATGATGACTCTGATATAATGTTTATACTTAAAACATATATTTTAGATATTTAGAAGAATGGCTTTTGTATTGCTGTTTCTCTACGTATTTTATTTATTGTTTTTGGATGTTTTATCACCTCGTCAGCATCGAGACGTCGTCGTTATTGAACTTTTGCGGCAGGTCAACGATAACGCTCAATGATGAGCTTTGATAGTTCAATAAATAATGGATTCATCTCATTCACCGCTTATTCTCATGAGGACACCTCGAAGTGTTTCATCTCTTACTCGCTGGAAAGATGAAAATACCACTTTGGGTGTGAAATGATCCCCAATATGAACGATGCAAAGCTGTAAAGAGGAGGAACAGGAAGTGGACTCAGCCGAGAGTCCCTTCTGTTCGTCAGCTGTAAGAGGAGCCGCGGACAGCTTTGACATTTCATCATTCAAATCATCATTAATGATGAATATAAATGTGGCCGATGCGATTTGAATTTGAGAATACGGAGGACAGGAGTTTGACGAGGGGATCAAACTCACGACCTTCTAGGTCACTGCCCCCCCCCCCCCCCCCCCCCCCAGCTCCAAGGACGCCCCGCTCACTGATCCTCAGATTGATCGTGTGTGTTCTCCCCCCCCCCGTCCTCACTGATAATCTTATTGCAGCGCTGTGATTCTGTCTGACCCGACTAACACCTGATAAATCAGATATGCTGAACTTCATTGATCCCCCGAGGGGAGAAACCGGGACGTCACGGCAGCAAAGTGAAGCGTTACAGAATCCTGAGGATTAGAATATTAAGTCCAGTAAATGAGAGAGAGAGAGAGAGAGAGAGAGAGAGAGAGAGAGAGAGAGAGAGAGAGAGAGAGAGAGAGAGAGAGAGAGAAATAAACCTGAATAAAACAAAACAACAAAAAGAAATCAGAGGAGCTTCTTTATAGCGCTAATTAAAGGAGCAGCCACGAGGAGGACGGATCCCCAGAGCTATTGACATTTGGCCATATTCAATATGACAGATATGACTGATTAGTTCACCGGGCAGCCTCATCAATAATCCGCCTGCCAATCAAACGTGACCTTTAGAGGGGAGGTGATGAATTAACGGGGCCACGGGACGATCCGATACCGGCCCCTTCCAATCCATCACGACGGCTGCAGGGACCGGGGGGGGCGGGGACGGGGGGGGCGGTTTTGGTTCGACTTGTCAGGATGACTGAAGTGCAGGATTTGTGTCGTGGTTCTGCTGCGGAAAACATGCCAATGCAGCTAAACCGAGGAGGTCCGGTGCTCTTTAGGAAGCGGGTCGGGTGGAAGGATCGACTACACTTTCTGGTTCCTACCGACAGACAACATTGGCTCCTGCTGACTTTCACGGCCCCGTAACCTAAACCGAGGATGCTTCTGTGTTTAAACTCAACCTGGTGGCAACTTAGAACATAGGCCAGGGTTCAGGCTGTGCTCATCCGGTATTCTACACCTGCGATAAATAACGAGCCATCATTTGTAGATATCCCAAGAAAATCGTATTGTATGTTATCCACATCATCATGAACGTGTCAGTATGAAGCCTGCAGAGGAGCGGTGGATGTCAAAGAGACAGCCAAGAGACGTCTGTTCGTTACACTTTGTGGTCGACGGACAATTAAAGTCCCGCTGGTTTTGTTGTTTAAAAGGTTTTAAAAGTAGTAGAATCAGGAGATGTTGGGTTTTCCTCGGGAGAGAAACTGTCGTGGGGGGGGGGTCCTGGGTGGTCTGGGTGATCGGATCCCAATGCGACCAAGATCCGATCTCAGAGCGTCCAGACTTGACAGTTAACGATCGAACGAAAAACAGTTTCATTGAACAGAAAAGTGTCGCTTACGCACTTTGAGGAGCGTGTTGTTTGTAGAATACCTCACTTTAAATACATAACTCAGAAGAAATGAGATGAAATGAACCGCCAGGGAAAACACACAGACAGAGAGACAGACAGACAGACAGACAGGACTACTGTCCGTACCTCTATCTTCCTCCAGACGGCGGGGTCGTTGTCCTGACTCTGAATGTCCTCCAGCAGCTGCTGCACCAGGGACGCACCTCCACGCACGTCCACCGGGGGCACCGCAGGCCGCAGACGCCGATCCGCAGACCTCCGTCCCTCCTCGTCTTCAGACTGCAGGTCGCACAACGGACCGGACTCCATGCTGTCGTCCAATGAGGGAGCGAAGTCGCTGGAGGAGGCGGAGCTAAAGCGGCTGACCAGGTTTCGTCTGTAAGGAAGCTGAGGGGGAACGGGGGGGGGGGGGGGGGGGGCGTCATGAGAATATATTCTGGATCCACGAATGTTTTCCAGCATTTAAGGAGTGAGAAATATTGGAAAAGATAAACGTGATGTACCAGTGGAGGCAGGAGAGAAGGCAGGTCGTCCCCGCCGTCCCAGTCCGTCAGATCCCAGTCATCCACATCCTGCAAAGCCTCCTGGGTAGAGTCACAGTCACCGGGCCTCTGCAGGACAAAGCACCGACAGAAACATCAGCAGTGTGGTTTCTCTTGAGCGTAAAACTGGAATTATGTGCAAAGAATGACGTGCATTCAGGTTGGAATTAAGATTCAAGGTTTACAATCACAAGAGCGTGCATGTAAACTAACCAGAGGGATGGACTGAGCCAGACTTTCCAGCTTCATAGCGAGCATCTCCGTCTTACGGAGCTGAGTGGGGAGGGCCAGGAACTCCTCTGACCCGTACCAGTGCTCCCTCTCTGGGCTGGATCTGGAAGAAACCTGGGCGCCCTGACGGACGGAGGAGACAATCATCTGATTCAAACTCAGTCAAATAAACTACAGATAGAAAACTGTGCAAAGTAAAACCATCAGAACTACGACGGCAACCAATACGTGGAAATATCGGCATTTGATCAAAAGCCTCCATTTCCTAATTCTTGGCCTGACAGACTTAATGTCCTTCCTGTATGTAGAGAGAAGCAGGTGAAGCATCAGAGGATGCACGAGAAATCTAAACAGTAAAAGCAATAACGATGTACACAAAGAGACAGACGACATCATAACAGGAAATTACAAAACAAAAAGCAGATTCAGGAGTTTTGAGTGCAGTTCTGAAAGAAGACTTTGTCTTCTGTGTGCACAGATACGCGTAGTTTCAATTAAGTAATAAAATAATTAAATAAAGGAGGCCCCTGATGATGTCACTTGTGGACAGTAACGCAGACGAAGTTTGTGAAAAGTTTCTAGCGTCTGAATTCTGAGTGAGTTTGTGGACCAACTCTCCACATACTCCGAATACTCGCTCACCTTCTGCCCCTGGCGCCTCACGATCCAGACCGCCGTCTTGCCGGGACGCGGTCGGGGGTCGGACTCCTCTCCGGACGCCTCCAGGTCTGAGGAGAGGAACCGCTCCCTCATCGGGGAGGGCAACGAGGAGTCGGAGTCCCCCTCACTGTGTGTGTGTGTCTCCCTCTGCGTCCTCTCCATTTGTTTCGATATTTCATCCTGAGACGGCGGGTCTTGTGGAGGCGGGGGGGCGTCGGCGGTCCGTCTGGCCCCAGAAGAGCTCTGGACGCTCCGCTGAGAGCGGTTTAACTGCTTGGAGCTCACGTGGTTTCTCTGGAGGTTGCGTCCGTTCATGATCTGGGAAGTTAAAGAGAGTTTGAGTTCATGTCATTTATACAAACGTATAAAACTAGCAGGGCTTCCAGTGCCTTTAAGGTCTCATCTAGGACAGAAAACAAACCTGCAGACTCTCGTAGGACTGGGAAACATTTTCTGGGTAAACCGAGTCCAGCTCCAACCAGAACTTGGAGGGGTCTGGAGGATCCATAAGAGACGGGGTGCTCCGACTCAGCTCGGCCTGGAAGTGGAGGCCGGAGGGCGGGCCGACCTCCCCCAGACCCCCCCTCGAGTCCTCCGCCCTGGTTCCTCCGTTTGAGAACAGAGCGGCTCTCTTGGGAAGAGACGGCTGCGTGGGCGACACCTCGGTGCTGTGGCTCGCGCCCTGCAGGGGGCGCTTCACGTTCTCACCGTGGTTGGGCGTGCCGCACTGCATTGTGGGTGTTATTGAGAGAGAATGGTTGAGGTTTGTGGCGAGTTCGGGTAAACTGTTGTGGTGTTCGTGGTTTGAGAGGCGGATTCCTTCGCCCTCCTCTGCTCCCGGTTTTGGGCCTCGAGTGTGGCCGAGCTCCTGGGAGGGATCCTCCTCCTCCTCCTCCTCCTCCTCTTCCTCCTCCTCGTCAGCGGTGGGTTCAGTTCCTCGCGCCTCGGGCTCGTCACTGGGGCTGTAGTCGCTCAGCTCGAAGGCGGTGATGCCGCAGTCTAAGGAGAAGTAGTCCTGGCTGCAGCGAATGGTCAGCTGGCCGCAGTCGTCCACCTCCGTCAGAGCGTCCAGCCGAGTCTGGAGGAGAAGAATCAAATAAAGTCTAAACTACATTTCACCAAAGCATTTTATTGGAGGAAACTATGTTTTGGTTGGTTTTGTATTTTCTAATTTACTGGACAAAGAGCAGACGCGTTTTAGAAAGTGCATCGTCATGTTTTACAGGATCGATGACCGCCGATCGCCGCACGCCGGTTAGATTTGTGTCCGACTTGCTCCGACGTCATGAACACGTGATCAACGACGACCTCAGCCGCTCTCCACAGACTGCATGACCCCAATGCATGATGGGAAACGCCTGGCTGTCTCCTGATCAAAGAGCCGATTGGCTCTTAGATTTGACGACACAAACACCACGTTTTTGTAGAAAACGTCTCTTTTTCTGCGTATTTATCATCTTTAACACCAGATTGTTGGCTCGTAGTCTCATGCTGTCCAACGAAGGTTCAACTTAAAAACATTATCGTGTGCGATTGATAAAAATAAAGATTATAACACAAGGCGTTTCACAACGCAGACATAACATGAACAAAGAAAAGAATACAATGCCAGATGCACGCACATTCCCACACATATATATATACATATATATATATTTACACATATATATATATACATATATATATATTTACACATATATATATATATTTAGAAACACATAAGTGAATCCGAACGTGGTCTGTAACTACAAGCAGCCTACAGATGGCTCTAACAGGATGTAGCTCACCTCAAACGAGCCTTTTAACGGTTTGAATATAATGATGATACATAACAGAGGTTGGTTGTTGGTTCCTCTGCCGGTGAAGCCCGAGCCCGGAGCGCTGCGCTGGTGTCGAGCAGCGTCAGCGGCTCGTTGTGTGACCTACCTGGTGCTGGTCCTCGCTGAAGGCCTGCAGGATGTCGGTCTGCCGGGTGTAGTTCCCGTTGGAGTCCTGTAAGCCCTGCAGCAGTCGCTCCTTCAGGACCAGAACCGAGACTCTGAGCTGGTGCCACAGCAGCTGCACCGTCCTGAACACCCCCCCCGACACAAAAACACCACCGGCTTTAAACAGCAGGTCCTCCATATTTAATGCCAACAAATCATTTAGATATCAGACCGGACTCATGTGGGATTGTGGGTAGTTTAACAGACCTCTGGTCAAAAAAGCACTGAAAGTGTTAGTTTATTATTTGTTGGTTTGTGTATTTATTCTATATTTCATGACTTTTCTCTGACAGCAGAAAGATATGTGTTCCCCACATGTTTAACCTCATCAGTGAGCGCACTTATTAAAAACCTTATTGGCACAAAAGCCGAGTTCTTTTCCTTCTTGGTGTGATTCGTTTTAGAGGTGAGGTGAAATCTGTCTCACTGTACTAAGACTTGTGACTTTACCAATTTATTAATATACAAAACAATGACTGACCTGTTTTACAGAATGTATGGTCGATTTGTTTTTGACCATTTTTATTTTTATTTCATTTCATTTTATGGTTTATTTGTTATTTTCATATATTTGTATTTATTTATTGGAATTATATTTAAATATTTTATGTATTTACTGTATTATGTATTCATTGTTATTTTTATGTATTTGTTTTATTATGAATTGTATTGTTTTATAGGGTGATTGTTGACAGGCATGGCTGGTTCTTTCATTAGTTTTCTTCTCTTCTTCTGTCGGTCTTAACGTCCCTTAGTGTTGTGTACCTCCACGATTGACCGTGTTTGCCTCTTTGCATTGTGCACACATCAATAAAGTGTTAAAGCAAAAATACACAAAACAATAAAGAACAAGTCGATGTTTCTCAGAGCATAAAGAAAACAAAGAGATTCACTGGTCCACATTCGACAAATAAAAAGTAACAATAAACTCACGAGAAACTATTTAACGGGAGAAGAAACCCTTAAAGTATCACGGAACATAAATATATGACAACATCATAAACACCATTCAAACAGAGAGCATCATGTCATATCTCACCGGATGTCCACGATGATGCTGACGGAGTACGACAGCAGCTTCAGGGAGAACTCCGTCTCCAGCAGGGCGTGAATCTGCTCCACATGGTCCGAGATGTCCTCACAGATGTCCTAAAGTCACACACACACACACACACACACACACACACACACACACACACACACACACACACACACACACACACACACACACACACACACACACGAGCAAAATAAAGGCTTAGTAACCAACCGAACACGCACATGAAAGCCACCTGATCCCAGTCACAGCAGAGTAATGAACCAGTTTAAATCTTTGGGAACAAAACTTCCTCAGAGTGGAAAAGAAAAGCAGAAGTGAGGACGTCTCGTCTCGTTTTAAACGTGACTCACGAGTGCTCATCAGTTCCAGGTTTGTGTGTGAACAACATGGAGAACACGTCCTGTGTGTCAGTCAGGGATCAACATTCAGTACCGACTGATATTACTGAACTAAATCAGGATGCTTCAGACAGACAGACAGAAAGAGAGAGAGAGAGACAGACAGACAGAGACAGAGAGAGACAAAGAGAGACAGACAGACAGAGACAGAGAGAGACAAAGAGAGACAGACAGAGAGACAAAGAGAGAGAGACAGAGAGACAGACAGACAGACAGAGAGACAGAGAGACAGACAGACAGAGACAGACAGAGAGAGAGACAGACGGAGAGACAGACTCCAGATGAGAAGAAGCACTGAGAACAACTCAGAATAACTTTGAATTAGAACTCACAGTAAAAGCTTTTAATTTGAAGGGCTGATCATAAGAATACACACAATAGACACAGTCAGTGGTCGATCGTTGAGGTAATCAATCTTTAATTTGTACGAATCAAATGAACTTCAAAGGGCTTTACAAGCCATAGACATATAATATTCCATAAAGATCAAACTAAATAGAGGAGAATAGCTGTACAATAATAAGAAGAATAAAATGAATAATAAAACCGCAAACATTATGAAACACTATAAAAAAGATTTTCAGTTTAGGTTTATTAAATATGAATATTTTCAGCTTCAAACATGATCCACTTAGAGGAGTAGGACGATATTAGACGTAGTTAGCCTAGCTTAGCACTAAATGTAAATACACAAACAGATGTGTATAGATGGATGGTTAGTATTCTTTTATACTTTGGACAGAGCCATGCTAGCTGTTTCCCCCTGCTTCCAGTCTTTATGCTAAGCTAGGCTAACCACTTCCTGACTCCAGCTCCATACTTGTTTTACAAAATGCAATCTACAGAATTTCAAGCTAATCCTATAGTTAAACTTTATCTTTGCTGAAACATGTTCTTAACTCCTTACATTCTCACAACAGTGTTGCTCAGTATTTAACCCTCAGCCTGTTCTAAACACCAGTATATTCCTATTATCTCACAGTTTGTTTCACACATGATTTGTTTCAAAAAGGACAAAGTGACATTAAGAAGAAGTCAACAGATGAACGAGAGCCAGTGAGACTAGAGAGACGTTCACATTAGAAATAACGTCGATGAATACGTTACTGCAAACCAATGGAGCTGATCCAGACTCAAATTAGACGACCTTTAGAGAGACCCGCGGGTGACCTGGCCTCGAACCCTCGGCGGACCCGTTATCTCCGCCTCCGGCACCGCTGAGTCACACACCGCACGTCTCCATGGTGACCCTGACCCGGACAACACATAACACCCTCTCTGGATTCAGAACGCCGCCCGGCATGTGACAATGTAGGTCACACAGACGCTGCCAGCTTGGCGAACAGTGTGACCCGCTGAGCACCGGTCCAAAATACATCTGTCCCCACTGGACGCCGGGGCTGCAACACGCTGTGTGACCGCCTACAAGTTGCTCCACTAATCGATATCTTTACATTCAAACGGATCAAATGTCTCCGTCGTGTGCTGCACATAGTGGGAGAATTCTCCTCCTGAGCATGAACAGCTACAGGATTATACACTTAATGCAAAATCATACAACTATAATGCATTATTATTTCACTGCACCACGTAGTAGTGTGGATGTAGCTTAGCTTAGCATCCTGCCTCCATGTTACCAAAGCAAAGGGTTATGAGAGGAGTGACGAGGGCGCATTTTAAAGCCGAGGTTTGTGATCAGCTGAGACGCCACGTTTCGTTCTTCATCTCAGGTTTCTGTTCAGCGAAAGAAAAGCAAACTTCAGTTCACTCGTCCTCTTCAGTGGATGCGGTGACCGCGTTTCTGTGCGCGTGAACACTTTCTCGAGACGCGTCGTCCTCAATCAGGACATCTGGAGTAAAGTGTGTGTGCTTTGATTCAACGCTTTCATCTCACAACACAAACCCAACTGCCTCATCTGAAACATCCCGCCGGGACACGGAGGACGGCCTCCAGAGGAGGGAGTTCACGGTGAACGCACTGTCCAAGAAACACACACACACACTGATTAACTGACACACAATGAACAGTGTATGTACACATAAAACACACACTCATTTCGTCATCAAAGCGCTGTCATGTTGTTCTAAAACTGTGGTGAAAATGTCACCGGTGTCTTTCAGATGCTTCAATAATTCACAAACGGCTTTAATATGCTAATACACACACACACACACACACACAGCTCAACAGAGGGCCCATCGGATCAAATTAACACCAAGTCTGTCGCTTCCATCTGAAGTCATTTGTTAGAAGATCTTCAGTCCAGTCAGACTGCTGGGAGCTAATGAGAGCCTGCTGTGTGTGTGTGTGTGTGTGTGTGTGTGTGTGTGTGTGTGTGTGTGTGTGTGTGTGTGTGTGTGTGTGTGTGTGTGTGTGTGTGTGTGTGTGTGTGTGACAGAATACACTTTTTCTCTGAAGGACATTTTCTGTCCCGGTGACCTGACTTTCATATTTGGTTATTTTATCCATAACCGGTTGCTACATTGAATATTCAGAAAATGTTTATAATACAACGTGTATCAATGTCGATATATAAAGTCAGAAATATAGTGATGAAGATTTTACCCATATTGCATCACTCCTAGATTCGCCTAATTGTTAAAGGATAAAAAGATAGAAGTCAATGCTACGTCACGTGTTTGAAACGTCAATTAATTATTGTTGAACAAACGTATTTTATATTTCTCTGTATTTGTTTTTACGTCAGCTGAAGGCCACCGTATCACACCGAGATCCAAACAGCTTCACTGTGTCTGCCCTGCTCAGCGTAGCTTAGCATAGGGTTAGGCACTGACCCCGAGTAGTTGGGGTCAGGACAGCTCTTTGGTCAGAGCACAGGACCCAAAACAATCCAGGACACCAGCATGCTGTGAAAGCCTCGACTGGCCAGTCCTCGGTTGGATGCCGCACAGGGCGGGTCTTGCGTGGGATTCATAGTAACGCGTTCCTACGACGTCTACCGGCATCAAAACAGGAAGTCAGTGATAAAAACGGTAAAGCCCGCCTCTTGCTTTGTTTGATTGGCTGCCTGGGCCATGACAGTGACGACTAGACGACGACGTCTACAAACGCTAGAAACCTGATAACCAGAGTGGAGACACAAACGTGACGGAAAGCTGGTTAATAAGACGGCAAACAACAAAACCGACGCACAAGACACCTCAAAAAGTCATCAGTTATGACGGCAAAAACTGAGAAACAAGATGAAAACTATTTTTTAATGAATTTGACTGACGGTTGATTAACTTTGAAGGGCTTGTTTGCCCGAAGCGCGTGTGTGTGTGTGTGTGTGTGTGTGTGTGTGTGTGTGTGTGTGTGTGTGTGTGTGTGTGTGTGTGTGTGTGTGTTAAAGCACAAGTTAACAACACATTTCATTTAGAAGAGACTCATATTTAATATAACACACTCAAGCTTCCAATCACACACACACACACACACACACGTTTTCTCACACCCCGCTCACGTAGAGCGAAGACATGACCTGTCAATCACAGAGTCCAAACATCCAGCAGGGTTCCTAATTGCCTAAAATCAATCTGAAGCAAGTCGACTCGGGCTTTCGGCTCCAATCCCAGCTCACCCTCATCACCGCCGACATCAAGGGCCTCAGAGCGGCCGCGTTCAAACCGGCCGCGACAGCTCCGCCTCGCCCGCGCCCATTCCATCCAATAACCTTCAACTCGTCCACCGCGGCCCCGTCAGCGCCGCGCGCCTTCTTTTGTTTTTTTTTTTACCTTGGAGATCAAACGCTCTGCGCTCCTTCCTCCCTCTGGAGTTTTCAAATTAAGCGGCTTCAAAGACGTCCGAGACCCGCTGCCGCGATACAAAGACTTGTTCCGAGTAATTTAGCTTCTGCAAAAAGAGACCGAGAACAGCTCGGCCTTTTTCTGCGTCCGGAGGGTTTTCGGTCTTCTTCTTCTCACTCTGGACATTTCCAGAGAGCAGTTTAAACTGTTTCAATGAAACAATGGAGCTCGAGCTGGTGAGACAGATCGGCATCGCGGTTAAAAGTGGATTTGTTGGGCAGGAAAGGACGTCCTGCAGCTTTAAGCAACACCCGCTGAGCCAAACACACAAATGGCTGAATGTTTTTATTTCCTTTTCTATTTTTGATTTGTTAAGAATATTTCCGGGGTTGAAGACAGATCTCGTGTCGAGGTTTAAATACTGCTGTTCTGTGCATTCTGCATTTAATTACACCCAAAAGAACCAGGACAGCTACAGAGCTGCTATAAGGTGAGCTGAGAGAGAATCTCACCATGTGTTCTGATTGAAATACCACAGAAGAAGAGACATTACAGCCTCACATAAAGTGTATTTAGTCTTGTTCTAAAGATATTTTATGTTGTCGCACTGGTTCAGATGAAACAGCTGGTTTCCTGTCTCCTCTTCTTCTGTGGTGTTTCTACGTGGTCGTTAACGATCCTCCTCCTCGGTTTAAACTCACAGTAAAACTAAAACTTTCTGTGTTCTTTTACAAAATAAAAACGTTTACGTGGTGGAAAACTGGACATTCAGCACTGTTACAGATCGATCAAATGCCCCCCCCACAGAAAACAACCACACATCAGAGACTTTAAAAACTGCTCGCTCAGCAAACAAACTTTAGTTCTGAACATGAAGCTTATTCTGCCTCAACTTCCTTGTTTCCTGAACGCTTCTGATAACTTCCTCCATGTGCTCCGTCCCGCTACACACTCCCAGTTCCTATTGGACTGAAGTTTAACTGCAAAGCGAACGATGTCAACCTCTCGCGAGACGTTAACCGGAAGGAGCTTTCTGAAACTGGCACATCATTCTGTTTTGATTCCTCAAAAGTGTTTTTAAACAAAGCTCACAGATTAAAGTTGCATTCAGAAACGCATCCAAACTTTGATTTCTTGAACCGACTCGTGCCGGTCAGAGGTTTCTTACCTTTTCACGGCTTTTTCCAGATCAATGATTCACAAATCTGAATCCTTGAAATCCACAAATGTGTTTCAAATATGATTAAAAAGAAGTCAGAAAGTTAAAGTTCGTCCGGATTTAAAGCTGCAAACACGCTCTGCTGCTGCCATGTGGGAGAGGGTGACAGACTGACGCGCCAGCAGAGAGAGAGAGAGAGTGTGTGTGTGTGTGTGTGTGTGTGTGTGTGTGTGTGTGTGTGTGTGTGTGTGTGTGTGTGTGTGTGTGACCTGCTTTCTTTCATGGGAGTGTTGGTGTTGGGGGAGGAGGGGTGACAACAGTTGGGGTGGTTATTTTAGGACCAACCTCACACACACACACACACACACACACACACACACACACACACACACACACACACACACACACACACAGTAAGCTGAAGAGTCTGGGTGTCATTCTGACCACTTAAAACAGACACACACACAGACTGTGACTTGCAGTATAAGCGTGTTAATCTGTCTCCATGTCGTATCTGGATGAGCGTCTGAGTGACTTTCACATAGAAGTCACAACGTTATTCAGACTGCAACACGTTCGGATCACTTGAGCTGCAGCAGAACTTTAACCTTCTCTGTGATAAATGCATCTAATAACTAATGCTCAAATAAGACAATAAAGAGTTTCATAAAGTGTGAAACTGTTGTTAAGGAGTCACATTTAGGTCAGAACACACTGGAGAAACAATCTCTCCGTAAGTAATAATCTGCTTATAGTTTTAACTTTCATAAAGACTGTGTGCATGAATGAATGCATATCCAGAAAACGCTTCACGTGCAACATGTGAGCAAACGGGAATGACAGGAGAACTTCCTGCTCGTCTCAGGATCAGATTCGGGTTCAAACTGGTTCAGCCGTCAACTTGAGACTAAAGGAAAAGTCTGTGTGCAGAAAGAGAACCATCTTTAAGCGCTGGCGTGAACTCAAGACTTTACATAACAACATAAACAGCTGTTAACATTTCAAAGGATGAATTCACTGAAAGACAATAACGCTGGAAACACACGTTTGTTCTTTTAAACGACAGAGAAACACACCTTTAGTCTCTCTCATGCAAACACACACACACACACTCTCTCATTCTGCAATGCAACAGCTGCCAATTGTGACACTTGTGAGGAGGGGAAGGGGAGAGAGAGAGAGAGAGAGAGAGAGAGAGAGAGAGAGAGAGAGAGAGAGAGAGAGAGAGCGAGAGAGAGAGAGAGAGAGAGAGAGAGAGAGAGAGAGAGAGAGAGAGAGGTTAAGGTTATTTCCTGGAAAGAAAGCGTGTTTCATCATTAAAGTCATAATAAATGAATAAATGCAGAGAGATTCTCTCCTTCTAGGTTCAGGTGTTTTATAACTTTTGGTTTAAAGCTGCGTTCACACAGTAAACTGAAGCGATGCTGTTCACGCTCGGCAGGAGAGCGGCTGGCGTTGCTTTAGTCACTGAGAGGAGGAGGAGCTGACCTCCGTGTCGACACCAACGATGTTTCAACCGCCGCCATGTCTGTTGTAGATCATAGATCATAGATCACAGATCTCTCTGTGCCAACATGAGGTTTCATCGCAGAGCTCTCAGTGAACACAGACGGATACAATAACGTCAGTGACAACAGGAGGAGAACCTCCACGCTGACGGGCTTTCGTGACTTAGCGTCACATGAACTTCTCGCTCAAGTTGAACTCCAGCTGATTCGCCCGGCGCGAATTGGCGATTATTTGTGTTTTTTGCATTGAATACATGCACAACAAAAACAGTTAGCTTTGCATTGGGTGTGAACAAAGCCGAAGAGTTACTTACGTTGCCTTTTAGCTCTGAGAGTATCTGACGTAGTTTGAGGGAAGTGAAACCAGAGTCAGCTGTTTGAGCATTTTGAGCTTCGTCTCCTTTACATGCATATCTTCCCCTCCATGTTTAGAGCAGCTCCCAGAATTCCTGGCGGAGCGACGACAGTGACATCAGGAGACGGAAATATCCCGACAGCTGGGAGACGGAGACGGCGTCGTTTAAATAAAGCTCTGTGGGTTTTGAATCAGATCCTCGTCCACTGAACTGATCATGTTCTCTCTGTGAAGAGTTGCTTTTTTAGAGCTGCAGGATGGCGATGACGTGTCATCATCATCTCATCCAGGAGGCTGCTGTTCATTCCTCATGTGAAACGAGAACTAAGTAACTCATTAGTTTCATGTGAAGACGGAACTTTATTTTGAAAAGACTGTATTCCAGAGACTGTATGTGAACGTCGCGACGTCACTCATTGGTTTGTGGACGTTTTGAAGCCTCGAGTTTGCCATCTTGTTTTTTTGCAACCAGTGAACAGGAAGTGACCATATCTGGACTGAGGAGGAGTGACGTTGAGACGCCGTATCAGTCTCTGGTAGAGACCTGTCAATCACTGTGTAGCCCCGCCCTAAAGCATCCCCTGCTTTATGGTCTGTGTGACTCTAAATCAGGGGTATTCAACTAAAATTCCAAAAGGTCCAGATTGAGAAAATCTCTCGGGCATAGGTCCGAAACATTACAATAATATCTAGCTCGCGCTATTTACTGCCATTTAAATATATATATATATATATATATATATATATATATTCATATTCAAGAAGCCTAATAGTAGTAACAACGTCTCTGTGTAGTCAACAACTGTGAAATCAAATAAAGTACACATCAATTATATTTTAACAATTATTACTCTGTTTTCAAATTCAACTGGATGGATTATAAATAATACATAGACATACATAAATAACTGTTCTTCTCATTTAAAGTGAATAATCTGGATTAAAGGATATGAATGTGTTTGACTCCGTAAGTGTGTCGATGCGTGAATGAATGGCTTCATGCATAGATGCATGTACAGCACTGCAAACTTCAACGTCAATAATAAACACATAGTTGAATCAACATCTCTGTGAAAGTTTTTTACAAAAACTAAACATTGATATCTGAGCTGTTGAAGTAGACTGTATTAGATTATATAGTACCTAACAAAGTGACCAAGGAGTTTAAACTAACAGTAAAATGACTGAGTTGCTTATTTTACTGGTGGACATCTGTAATACATGTAAAACATAATAAGTTTTACATATGTTTTTACATTATGTTTTACATATTATGTAACATATTACATATTATGTAAAACATAATGTGCACCATTCAGTGAAATGGCTTCTGTCAAAAGCAGAATGACACTGTTTACAGTGTGGATTATATGCCAAACAGCAACATTTATCATGTTTTTGCCACTTTGGTGAAACACCACTGTCAGATTGATGTACATGTAAAACACAAAAAGAAAACTAAGTAACAGCAATAAATACTGCATAACTTGATGCTTGTATGACAATGGCATGGTCTACAGGTTGAATTGGAGGATGTCAGTTCATCAGTGATGTCAAAGTTCCAGGATTCCTTTCTAGAGTGGAATCCTGGAACTAGAATTCTAGCACCTGACCATGTGGTGTGGTCAGTGTCTCTCTTTTGACTCAAAAGACCTGTTGCGACCCTTGAGACAAGTCATCGACCAAAAAGCTCTCTCAGAAAATCAAGATGAGCTACTGGAACGAATCTTCACTCAGGGCAAGCGCATCGTTTATTTCTCCCCGTCTGGAGGGAAAACTTTGCGACGCAGTCGTCAAAGTCGAGGACGTAACGCTTGAGATCAACAAGGTCTTCCTGTGTCGATACAGCACGTACTTCCAGTGAGTTGGCTATCTGATATATATATGTATAAGTAATGTGCTTTAAAGCAGATTAGTATTGATTAGTAGCGTTGAGTAGTTTGTGTGTTCAGAAAAGTGACTGAATTAATTTAATGCAACAAAACGAAAAGTAATTGCAAACACTTGAGATGGTGAATTCGACACACAAATTGAAGGAAGAAGCTGTTCACTGCTGCACAAAACCTGAGATGAATTGTAGATGGTGGTGAAACAGCTCCAGAGAGATCACAAAAGAAAACTAAAATAGCATACAAAATGTAGTATTACATATTTGTGACATTTATTTGACA
The DNA here is from genome assembly GCA_028022725.1 of Lycodopsis pacificus. Classification (NCBI taxonomy): domain Eukaryota; kingdom Metazoa; phylum Chordata; class Actinopteri; order Perciformes; family Zoarcidae; genus Lycodopsis; species Lycodopsis pacificus. Next base: position 3,392,035 of record CM051701.1, on the reverse strand, counting down.
GCGACATTCTTACTGCTAGTTACACTCGGAATGATGTCCGGCGGTTTACGTATTGTACAATTTCCCTTTAATGCAAAATGGTGTAATATGTTGATTTTGTGAATGCTTATTTGAAAACGTTATCATTGTTATCAATGAGACAATGAGAATGAAAATCTGAAGTCTGTTTCCAATCCTCTGCAGAGATCTCTGGAGTCGCTGTTCACCTCCAGAAAAGGAGGTCTTCCACATACCCGGCCTGTCTCCGGCCATGATGCAGCTCATCATTGAGTTTGCGTACACCGTGGAGGCGACCGTGGCGCACTGGGTTAGAGGTCGTCTGGGAACCGGAAGGTTCACGGTTCGATCTCCGACTGGGATGTGTCACGTGTCGAAGTGTACCTGTCGTGGGGGCGACCGTGGCGCACTGGGTTAGAGGTCGTCTGGGAACCGGAAGGTTCACGGTTCGATCTCCGACTGGGATGTGTCACGTGTCGAAGTGTACCTGAATACACTGAACCCCTAACTGCTCCCCGGGCGCCTGTCATTGGCAGCCCACTGCTCCCTATCTACAGGGATGGGTGAAATGCAGAGAAAAATTCGGCATTGGCATCTTTCAGGTCACCGACACCTGCTTGTCCCACGAGCTGCGGCTCGAGGCCTACCACTTCATCGTTGACCACTTTGAGGAGGTGGTTTGGTCCGAAGAGTTCCCGCAGCTCTCCGTGCAGCAACTCGCCGACATCTTCGGTAGAAACGACCTCAATGTGAGCGTAGAGAGCCATCCTGCGCTGGATCTTCGGTGCTGAGTCGCGAGTACCTGTCAAAACCTCCCGTGGCGTAGATGCACTCGCCCAGCACAGCGAGGCTCACGTAGCATCGGCGGTGGTACATGGGTGGCCCCTCGTGCCAGGTGCGCATGCTCACGTCGAACCTGCGCATGCTGTTGAAATGCTCTACCCTGTTGAAGCTGCAGACGCAGTAGCTGCTCCCGTTGAGGACGGCGGTGCTGTGGTAGCACGAGGACCCACGTCTTGGTCTGTCCCTGCATCCAGAGGTCGGTGCTGACGTCGTACGACTCGATGCTGTTTGTTGGATCGGCGCTGCTCCAGCCCCCTATGGCCAACAGGATGCCGTTAGGCAGGCGAGGGCGGGCGAGAGGGTTGCTGAGATGCGCAGAGGGTCTGGACCTCATGATGGGACTTAGGATTTCGATGACTGCCCTGACCATGTGCAGGCACTCAGCGTTGTTCTTCACCAGCTCATTGGACATCGCGTTCAACCTCAGGTAGTCCTTACTCATCAACACCAGTCGCACCTACACAGAGACCGCAGCACCGCAGCGAAAAGCAGACATTGCAGTGCTCTTCTAAGCTAATTTTAACATTACCGCCAATGGGGAAATGCTAACCGCGATTAGCATTAGCGAATATAATATATCTTCGTACATATTTTCATGCTCCATAAAGAAGGACTTCCACAACACATAGAAATATAGGTTATTTTTTCCATGGTTAATGGCGGACAGTTGAACAGATCCAGGGCCATAAACCACGCCCCCTCTCCGGCGATTTTGCGGCGTTTAGTGTGAACACGACCGGCGGCGCGTTGGACGCGTTTTTGCGGTGCGTCAAAAAATCAACGCGTTTGGTGTGAACGCACCTTAAGGTCTCTCAAGGCTACCAAACGGAAGAAGTAAAACGAATCAGCGTCGCTCACTCGTCGCTCACTCGTCGCTCACTCGTCGCTCACTCGTCGCTCACTCGTCGCTCACTCGTTTCCTCCGTGTTGTCTGTTTGTAGCTGTAGCTCTGAATAGCATTTATTGCTAACTGTAGCTTCAGACAGCCGCTCCGTGGGGGCTGATCGCCGATGGTCAAGCAGCTCGCTAATCGCTAGAATAACAGCTGCTTGCTCCACATAAATGCAGACTTTTTACTGCACAAGAGGTAATACAGCGTGCACAAAACCGGCGCTCCATGTCCGGCTGATAGCGTCTCTGGACTCGGGAATGGTCGCTCATCGCTCGAAGAATAGCTCGCCTCCTCCGCCTGTAGGCAATAGCAGCATTGTAAAATGACGCATTTAACTCCACAATAGCTGCTAGTACAGACAACACAGCAAGCAAGGCTCATTTTTTCGAACAGACATCCGTATCCGACGTCTACACTCAACCAAAACCCCGGAGTTTTCAAATACCTCCAACCACGGCGGAGTTTTCAGGTTCCTCCGTTTAGGGTGCTCCAAAACTCCGGCGTGGTGTGGCTGCTCAGTGTAAACGTAGCAAAACGGGACGAGTGTGGATATGGCCTTAGACTTGCATCTTCAGCATTTCAACCATGTAACGTAATGTGATCAATACACCACATTATTCCCCCTTTTAACTGAGAACAACAACTTAAGCATTCTTAACTGAACAACAGTATAAGCTAAAGATACAGTCCGCTGTAGGAGTATACAGTCTTATGGCATATATCGCTTTGGCGGTTTAGTTATTCGGTTTGAGCGCCTCAGAACCACTGGTTCGGGTTCCAGAAGCTCGGGTGTCTGCATGTTAGCGTCGACAACTTCCTGAGAACTTTTTGTCCAAAAATCCAACCTTGTCCGGATATGTCTGTGAAGAAACAGATCAGCCGGGGAATGTCCAGTAGTGCAGTTAGGCGTAGTCCGATATTGTAGCAGGAACAGTGAGATCTTGTCCTCAATGTTCAGTGAAGTGTGAGCAAGCTTTTTCATACCCGTCTTGAACGTCTGAACACATCTTCACTTGTGACAGTCAAAATTCTATTGCCTGTGCCTTGGACCGACATGCCTTTTTAATATGCCGTCTTGCCACAGTTATGGCATTTAGTCTCTTTAAAACGGCACTCTTCTGGCTCGTGATTCTTTCCATTGCACCTGCAACAGTTCCTTGTCCGCTGTGGCCTCACCTTGTGAATGCTTGCCGCCCCGACACTTTCACTTTCCATCCCTCTCAACCGACGTGCGTCTCTGTCGGTAGTCTCCATGTTGAGCGCGATCTCAAAAGACTTTGCAAAAGTAAGATCATTTTCCGAAAGTAGTCTCCTCTGGCAGCCCTCGTTTCTTATTCCACTGACGATCTCGCAGTGATGCGTCCAAGTTGGCGCCGAACTCACAGTTAGATGCGCATTGTTTCAACTCCGCTACATACTGAGCCACCGGCTTTTTGGTTACACCGGTTAAAGCGAAACCTTTCAGCTACTAATAAGGGCTTGGGCTCATAATGTTCCTTTAGAACGGCCACTATTTCGTCAAACGTCTTATCTTTTGGCTTCCTGGGCTGCACCAGATTTCTCAAAAGCCCATAAGTAGCCGCACCCATTACACTGAGAAACGTAGCTACTTGCTTTACTTCGGCTACATTGTTAGCTTCGAAGAATTGTTCCATCCGTTCAATGTACGCGGACCATTGTTCATTTTCTGGCTTGAATTCGTCAATTCTCCCAAACAGGGCCATCATACTCACTAGTACTGACACCGAGTGTCTCTCCTACCCTGCGGGAACGTAGTTTTATCCTCGTCGCCAATTTCTGTGATGTATTCTCGAGGCGGACACACACGTAGTGTTGTTACTTTTATTTTTAATGCTGAAGATGCAAGTCTAAACTAAATCTGGTGACAAAAGGTTAACATATACCTTAGACAAGAGCACTGCGATGTCTGCTTTTCGCTGTGGTGCTGCAGTCTCTGTGTAGGTGTGACTGGTGTTGATGAGTAAGGACTACCTGAGGTTGAACGTGATGTCCAATGAGCTGGTGCAGAACAACGCTGAGTGCCTGCACATGGTCAGGGCAGTCATTGAAATCCTAAGTCCCATCATGAGGTCCAGACCCTCTGCGCATCTCAGCAACCCTCTCGCCCGCTCTCGCCTGCCTAACGGCATCCTGTTGGCCATAGGGGGCTGGAGCGGCACCGATCCGACGAACAGCATCGAGTCGTATGACGTCAGCACCGACCTCTGGATGCAGGGACAGACCAAGGCGTGGGGTCCGCGCACCTACCACGGCACCGAGACGTGGGGTCCTCGCGCCTACCACGGCACCGCCGTCCTCGACGGGAGCTTCTACTGCGTCGGCGGCTTCAACGGGGTCGAGCGTTTCAACAGCGTGCGCAGGTTCGACGTGAGCATGCGCACCTGGCACGAGGGGCCACTCATGTACCACCGCCGATGCTACGTGAGCGTCGCTGTGCTGGGCGAGTGCATCTACGCCACGGGAGGTTTTGACGGGCAGAGCGCGACAGGCCGGAGACCAGCCAGTGGAGTCTCATCGCGAGCACAGGGGGCATGTTGCAGCTGTAACGGCCACGGCACCTGCAGTAATGTCGAGTAAAATGTTGTGAAAGATGTTGTAATGTTGAAATGCTGTAAAAGAAATAAAGGCTTATTGTGCCTTGAACTGCTGTTCCTCCAGAGATTTTCTTTTCAACTTTTCAGTTTGTGCAACTTCTAAGTTGTATGTTCTGTGAGGGGGTGCTGTGTTCCACCTGCAGACACACACGGGTTGATCCAGAGTGCATCAGTGCAACATCAACGCCTTAATACGACAAATACGAACTGCTGTGTTTCATGCGTTCAGGTTTTCACATCGGCCACCGTATTTCTCCTACTCGCTTGGCACAGCTTGAAAAAGTTTAGCTGGTTGCAATCTGCATCCTCCCCGCTAGATGCCGGCAAATCTACCAAATGCACAGAGAACCTTCAATACATTGTATTCATATTTGAAATCACCTTGTTCTGAGAAGTCAAAAAATTGCCTTTCTGCAGTGTAATCAAAAGCAAAATTGGTGTTACAGTATATCTAATATCAGTTGTCACATCATTTCAATACTCTTTTGTAGTCCTCACCGGGTAAAGTATAGACTGTTCATTGCCACATGATGGAGCCAAAGTATTCACATCTTTTCCATAAGTCATAACTAATACAACAATGTATGAATGTAAAAACAAAAAATCCTGCTTTCAATATCCAGTAAAAGTACACAAGAATTATCAGCAAAATGTACTTAAACCTATCAGAAGTACATAATAAAGCAGGGGTCTTCAACTAAAATTCCAAAAGGTCCAGATTGAGAAAATCTCCTCGGGCAAAGGTCCGAAACATTACAATAATATTTAACCCGCGCTATTCAGTGCCATATATATATATATATATATATATATATATATATTCATTCAAGAAGTCTAGTCGTAGTAACAATGTCTCTGTCGTCAACAACTGTCAAATCAAATAAAGAAAGTACACAATTATATTTTAACAAATTATTATTCTCAGTTTTCAAATTTAACTGGATGGATTATAAATAATACATAAATAAATGTTCTTCTCATTTCAAGTAAAATAATGGCTGGATTAAAGAATAACTGACAGAACAGATAACAGAAAGCTTTTGAAGAATGTGTATCTTAAAATTAAGTAATTCATTTTAGAAAAATGAATTTCACTGAATTGTCCTGCAGCTTTAAATTGATTCATTGAGTTTGGGGGTGTTCATGTTTATAATCACATGTGCTTACCCGTCGTTCTTTGAACTCTTTAAAGGTTCGGGGTGTCTGTCTGAATGGGTGCTTTGCGTGTTAGACGTGTTGCCTCCCTTTGTCTGTGGCTTTGAAACACGTTTGGCAGACGGGTCTCTGTAGGTCAGTGGGCTTTCCTTCACTGTCTGCAATATAGCCAAAGTACTTCCACATGATACTTCTGGCGTCTTTTTTTCCAAGAAGCCGAGGACAGTCGGCAAAAGCTCGTGCATGTCTCCCCTGTGATCACTCGCTGTGAGTGCGCGCGCTGCCTGTTGCTGTGAGCGCTGGGCAGCCCCGCCCCCTTGCATGCCTGCAGGCAGCATGACAGGGAGCGGAGCAGCCAGTGCGCTCTGATCACGCTATTTTAATAAAGTATAGACACAAAAAATATGCAAAATCGTATAGTTTTTAACGTACAGCTACCGCGGTACCTTTTTAGTATCGATACACCGTGCAACCCTCCCGGTTAAAGTACAAACTCGCTGCCTAATATGTGTGATTCCGAAATATCGATTTTAGGTCCTGGGTCCGGATGCAACTGCGTCTGGGTCCGGATCCGGACCGCGGTCCGCCAGTTAGAGACCCCTGCTCTAAATGGACCATAATGTACTAAATAAACATCATGCATTGTATTGAAGAAGACTTGAAACTAGAGATTGAGACATAAACTCATGTTTACAATGTTTACTGAGGGAATAAATCAAGAGAGAAGTAGAGTCATTTTCTATAGACTTCTATACGACCAGAGGAGTCGCCCCCTGGTGGACACTAGAGAGAATGCAGCTTTAACACATGAAGCTTTGACTTTACTCTGCAGAAACAGAACAACTCCGCTGTGATCCTGTAACGAGCGGATATAGACTCGTGTTACTTTAGTAGAGAAACGCAAGAAAAATGGGGAGAGTCTGTCTGCTAATATACAACACAGAATATGGTTTCATGAAAATGTCCAGTGCACTTTCGGATGACATTATTAAGTTGCTGACTGAATCAATAAAACTACTGCTGCATCTGTGTCTACTGATTGAGTGTGTGTGTGTGTGTGTGTGTGTGTGTGCAGCCTCTCCCTCTCAGCTGCACAGGACATTCTCCACACAGCTGTTACACACCGCCTGCAGCCGGATGCCAAGAAGGCTGAGAGGCTGGCATAACGACACACACACACACACACACACACACACACACACACACACACACACACACACACACACACACACACACACACACACACACACACACACACACACACACACACACACACCACCAGTGGTTGCATCACTATAATCATGTACAACAGTCGCTCCGTGGCAAGGTCAGGTTAGAGGAAAATGCCCTGCAGGCAAACGCATTATAAACATGAGAGAGAGGAGGAAGAGAGGGAGAGGATAAAAGAGGAAGAAAAGAGCAGCGAGGAGAGAATATGGTTTCAAACAGCCGTCTGACGATCTGTCCGCTTGCATCTACTCGCTCTGTCGCACCGACGACCGCCACGCCCGGAATTAAGTCAGCTGGAAGTCAGGCGTCTGTGGTCCGGATGTTACCTGATGAGAGCAGCGAGCAGACCAGGTGAAGCAGGTCTGAGGGGTCCTGAAGGAGCTCATTATCTAAAGCAGGGGTCTTCAACGTGTTTCAGGCCAAGGACCCCCAAACTGAGAGAGAGACGGAGCAGGGACCCCGAATATATATAGTGTATAAAATTGTGTTTTATATTAAATGGGCCTAGTACCATGTATAAACATACCTCTTTACTGTGCATTCAACACTAAGCTATTCAAATAATACACAGGTTGATATATTCATGTTTTTATGTTAAACATGTGAAGGTGCAGTGAGCAGGGTGGCCGTGACACTGCCATTTATAAACACACCTTGTCAGCTGATACCAATGCCAATATCAACATTGTCTGTTAATCGCATGATAATCATTGATACAAGCGATTCAAACTGATGTTTTCATTTTAAACATAAATGTGGAAGCGAAAAATGAGTGCTGGGCTATTAGTACCACTGCCATGCATAAAGATACCCGTTATCTTTCATACAATACTGAACTATTTAAATAATGGACAGATTCATGTTTAGAGAGAAAAAAAAAGAATTGTCTCATCAACCAAAAATTTCGCAGACCCCCTGCAGTACCGCCGCGGACCCCCTAGTGCTGCGGACCCCCTGTTGAAGACCTCTGATCTAAATGATGCTCAAGGTCTTCACCACTCACTCCTCACTCCCTCCCTCCCTCCCTCACTCACTCCACTCACTCCCTCATAACTCACTCCTCCCTCCCTCCCTCACTCACTCACTCCTCACTCCCTCCCTCCCTCCTCACCCACTCACTCACTCACTCCCTCATAACTCACTCCTCACTCACTCACTCCTCACTCCCTCCCTCATAACTCACTCCTCACTCACTCACTCACTCCCTCATAACTCACTCCTCACTCACTCACTCCTCACTCACTCACTCCCTCCTCACCCACTCACTCACTCCCTCATAACTCACTCCTCACTCCCTCATAACTCACTCCTCACTCACTCACTCCCTCACTCCCTCCCTCATCACTCCTCACTCACTCCTCACTCACTCCCTCCTCACCCACTCACTCACTCCCTCATAACTCACTCATCACTCACTCCTCACTCCCTCCCTCCCTCCCTCATCACTCCTCACTCACTCCCTCATAACTCACTCCTCACTCCCTCCCTCCCTCCCTCCCTCCCTCCCTCCCTCCCTCCCTCCCTCACTCACTCACTCACTCCTCACTCACTCCCTCACTCACTCCCTCCCTCACTCACAGGCGTCTGAACCGACTGTATCTGTTAAATAAAGTAACACAACATACAGAGATCAGCTCAGACTGAACTCAAGCCTTCACCAACAACATACAAAGGGAGAAGAAGAGCTCAACATGATGGGGAATGAAGTGAGAGGATGAGAGGAAGGATCACTCTCATGTGTTTGTGTTACCAACAGATCTGGAGTCAGTGCGAGAGATGGTCTGAACCATCGTCCATTCAGTGGAACTGATTCCATACCAGTGTGTTACACACACACATTTATATTGTATACATATATACGTATACACACATACATGTATGCACATACATACATATACATTACATTGTGCCATTAAGTGTGTCAGTAAACGACTTCAGTGAGCCATTACTCCCCTGAATGGAACGCAGCCGTCATGTCATTGAACGTGTCGGACTGTCGCTGTGGAGAGGAAGTGTTCAGTTTGTTGTAATGCAGATGTTCCACCACTGGATGGAGCCGTCAACCAGAGAAAGAGTGCTTCAGTGATGAAGATGATGCTGACCAGCATCCACCTGTCCTGCTCTTCACTGCTCATGAATATTTATGAAACGAAAACCGAAGCGATCAAAGTGATTAAAAAGATAAAATGATGAGGAATTGTGAATTATAACGTTGAAAAGTTAAACCGTAAAACGTGTCGTCATGTTTTTTTTCTTGTTTTGCAAAGTGCAAAGTAGGAAAAATGAAGGAAAAGGTTTAAAAATGTCAAGGCAGGAAAAATAAAAGACTCAGTTGTGTTTCTATATTAAGCTTATAAAACCCTCAAACACGTCTTTAACAAGCTTCTCTTTTCTTTCACAGAAACAGACTGACAGGACGTTTGTTTCAGTGACATCATTTAGATTTCCCGTCTCATTCTCGGGCCGATTGATGCTGATTGATGCTGATTGATGCTGATTGAACTCTGTGAGCGTTCCCTCACATGTGACACAAACACAAAGTGACGGCGGAGTCGAGGAAACATCAGCGTGACCAAAAACAAGAGGACGTAACATCTGTTTGTGTCTCTGCCTTCCAGCTGCGGCCGAACAAAAAGTAGCTCCATACACACACACACACACCCACACACACACACACACACACACACCTTATTGTCCTCTTTTGTGTTTGTTGACGAGCTGCCAAAACCTCAAAAAATAGGACGGAAAGAAGACGTGATTGTTGTCAAGACAACACTGACAATAAAGACTGGTGATTGGATGAATTTATTATAAAAAAATATATATATATATATATATATATATATATATATATATATATATATATATATATATATACATATATATATATATACATACATACATACATACATATATATATATATCAGGGCTGAAAATCTTTTACAGTCAGAGTTTGTGCTTTTTAAAAGAAGTAAGATTATGGAACTGTGTTATTGTTTTCTTATTCATCTATTCAAATTTATTTTCGGTGAATATTCTGAAAATAAATAACACAAAAATATGTTTGAAAATGAAGTAATAAAAAACAAATAAAAAGTTGTTGTTGATACTTATTCCTACAATGTTTATATATTATAAAGTGGAAACATTTTCGTTCACGTGGTGGTGGTTGCAGCATGTTATGAGGTGTTCTCGCCACCAGAGGGAGCCACCAGCTGAACGTCTGCTGAGAGAGTAACTTCAGCTCTTGTTCCTGCTGACCTCTAGCGGTTTACACATGAACAGGGACTGCAGCAAAACACTGATCCTCAGGCTGCTGTTACGGTACAATTAAAGAGAGAAATATTAGTGTGCTCATGTTCAATTCAGTAAAAACAAAGTCGAGTTCAGTTCAGAGGGTTTACACAGAAGCATCAGCTGATAAGTGGATCAAACACAAAGAGAGACACACAATGACATCAGTCACACAACAATGATACAGCTGTCTGTTTCTCTCTCTCACACAACAAGAGAGGTAAGGAGAGGAAAGGAAATGTGAGGACAGGGCAGTGTAGGAAAGAGGTTAGGAGATAGGGAACATAAGAGGAGCGGAGAAAAGAAAGGAAACATCAAAGGAAAGGAGAGGAAAGGAAAGGACACAAGAGAGGAGAGGAGATGAAATTAAATGAAAGAAAACAAGAGGAGAGGAAAGGAAAGGAGAGAAGAAACAAGGGATGAGTCGAAAATATGGAGAGAAAAGAAAGGAGAGGAAACAACAGAGGAGAGGAGCCTGATGAAGAGGAAATATCTGAGTCACTGTAGTTAAAAATACACACTCATCAATAAAAGATCCTCCACAGGATCAACAGCATCTTTATGAATGAATCACACGAAACATGATTATCACTTAATAACAACAGCACCTGAACACAACACTGTTCAACAAGCCACAGACGTCAGACTTTTCCACCGGCACATGAATGCAGCGTCAGAGTCGTTGCTGAATGGTTCCTCAGACTCAAATACAAAAGACGAAATAAGTGATGATTTCAGGAGAAAAATGTATTTAAGATTCACTTATTGTTGTGTGGAAAGTAATATTAATATCTGCAGCATAAATAAGAAAATAATCATCTGCATCAGTTTCAATATTTCTCCAAAAATAAACATTTGTACTTCTTCTTAAAGAGCTTTTAAAAAGGGATTTAAATTCTTCCCAGAGGCAGTGAATGCAACATGAAGAGGAGCTGCGATGAAGAGGAGGCGCATCAAACGCTGACTCGTTACATAAATAAAAGAACGGTTAAACGCGTGACGCCTGTGGAAGTCGTTACGCAACAGCGCGGGCCGCGGAGAGAGAGGGGAAGAAGGGCATCGTGGGTAATTTGCCACCTGAGGTCACACAGTCGAAGCGACTGATGTTTGAGAGGCATCAATACATGTTGTGTGCATGCGTGCGCGTGTGTGTGTGTGTGTGTGTGTGTGTGTGTGTGTGTGTGTGTGTGTGTGTGTGTGTGTGTGTGTCCATCTAAATGTATTTGGATCCTGAAGAACCTTTTGTGTTTGGAGATTTAGAAAGATCCAATTCTTGTTTTACTAAACGGACACTTTTCTCTCAGCTCCACAAGTTCTTCAAGAAAAGTCCCGTCTGTCTTCATACTTTCTCATTTAAGATCATGTGGATCACCTAAGAATTGATTTCGTGGGATGTCTACAAACTACAGAACGTTATTTTTTGTAGTAAGGAATGAACGAATGAACCAAGTAGCTTTGTTGCCAAACCGTAAACATAATTGAGAATGCAATTTTGAAACGACAACAGCACCACCAGCAATTAAAACACACATCACTTATGAAGAAATGCATCTGTGAAACCAGATGTCGTCAAACTCTTTGCCATTTTGTGTAATGTGTAAAAAAACACTGTAAAGTGTCCGCGTCTACCTTGAGCTGCACCAGGTGGACGTCCACGTGTCTGTTGACGCCGTCTTGTCCCACAGAGTGCGAGAGCTGCGTGACGCGGTCGCCGGTCGCTCTCAGCCACGTCTCGATCTCCGGCAGGTGGAGGACCACCTTCCAGTCGGCTCCGGTGTGGAGCGGCGGCGGTTTCTTTGACCTGAGACACGACTACAGTTAGCGTCAACGCTACCGACTCGTTGCCACAGCTCACTATCTGCTCGGACGGACACACGGAGAGACCAGCTGGTGAACCAAGTGCAGCATTCAGCAGCTAAAGACACATTTGGTGGTGGAGACCAAAACCAGAGCTAAAGTGGACAGAAACGCCACTCCAATGGGACAAGCCGTGTCTGCTGGAGGTGTAAATATGTAGCTTTGCAAAAACGTTAACCATAACAAGGTTTTTATGATGATTATATCTCAGGTGTGTGTGTCTGTCAGCTTGTAGTCGTCAGGTAAAGTCCATTAAAGAAGCTTTCAGTGGAGAAAGTGGAGAGTTCTCACTACTTTCACAGACACTTTCTTTTTTTTGCCATATTTTCTGTTTTAAAACTCCAAAAAACAAAAGATAGCAACCTCTTATTTACTAGAGATGCTTTTAAGTTAGATCAACGTACTCACGACCCCTTTGTCACAGTTTTAATCTGAATTGTTGCAGAGGCCCAAAGAGGCAAAACTATCCAGCATTTCATGTCGTAAACGTTGGGGTAAATATTCCACAAGTTCAGGACCAAAGAAACATTATTTGTATGTTTTTTTAATCATATTCCGAACTTCTTAATCATCATAACTCCCAAGATTTAGGGAACATTTGCTTCAGACTATTTGACGATTCAACTGAGAAAGATAAGTCGTCGTCGTCATGGCGGCTGATTTGTTACCTCTGGGAGGGGTCTCGTCCCAGGTGAGCTCCTCCCCCAGTGAGGCTGCCCCGGCTGGGGCCCGGGCCGGGCGACGAGGCCCCGTCCTGGTGCCGGTGCTCCGGGTCCAGGCTGAGAGGGGCGGGGCTGACGGCGGCAGGGCAGGTGGAGGTGTCGGGGTCCAGGGTCGGGGTGACGGAGGTCACCATCGGGGACGGAGGCTCGGGGGCCACGGGGGAGAGAGCGGCGAAGCTCATGGTGGGAGATAGAGCGAGCGAGCGAGAGAGAGAGAGCGAGAGAAAGAGAGAGAGAGAGCAAGAGAGAGAGAGAGAGAGGAGAGGATTCCTAATGTGGGTGGACGAGCCTCACTGGAGTAAACTGGAGAAAAGGAGAGAGAGAGAGAGAGGTCGATCAAAATAGGTTGTAGAGAAGGAACAAGTTAGGAAAGAAGACAAGAACATGAAGCGTGAGGGAGGAAATTAATCAAGAATAAAGTGAGGTGTAAACTTAAATCAGACTCACAGACTGCAGTGTCATCATTACTCGTGAGTGAAGGTACTGAACTCATATTGCAAACGTTGAAAATATGTTATTTGTATCAAACAGAACACGAAAGCTGACGTGTTAAACGTGGAGAGTTTGGAACGAGAAACAGCCGTCAGTCAAATCAAACAAGCTTTTCTGTTCCACCAAAAGAAATGAGGTTGAATTACGCCCTACCAGGAAAAGAGCCCACTGAGCCGCTGGTGGGCTTTTATTGTGAAATATCTGAGCATGAAGTTTTCCACAAAAACAAGTTTCATTGAAAGAAAGAATGAATTAGTGAGTGAAAAGAGCATTTCTGTTTAAAGAGAGAACACGTAGCAGTAGCACAGATGCTAGCATGACTGTGGACATTTAGAGGAAAACGTTCCCGCTGCAGGTTTAAAACTCAAAGTGGTTGCAAAACACAAATGTAAAAAGTCCTCCATCCTCCATCCTCCATCCTCCATCCTCTATCCTCTATCCTCTATCCTCTATCCTCCATCCTCCATCCTCCCGGGCGTTTGAAGACGTAATAATCCCAGAGTTATAAAAGCAGACGAGTAATCCGGAATGTTCCATATGTGGAAGATCAAACATGAGGTCATGATGACAACAAACTCTTTTTCAGTCTCTCAGTCAACGCTCCGCTTTCTCTCTCTTTCTCTCTCTCACATGGCTGACACAGCATGGCACTGCACACACACTGTCCGTGTGTGTGTGTGTGTGTGTGTGTGTGTGTGTGTGTGTGTGTGTGTGTGTGTGTGTGTGTGTGTGTGTGTGTGTGTCCCAGCCTTCATCTCAGCTGTGGCTCTAAATCCGTTTTAAGCACCAGCCGACGCAGCGAACAGACAAATAAAATGTATAATTCATGTCTTCCTTTTCTCTGAATGAAATATGCGTCCAGCTCTCAGTTCAGCTCGTCTGCAGCTTGAACTTCATGAACAGAAATATTAAAACAACAGAGCGCTGCTGCGCGGGGAAATAAATAGTTCTTATTCATTTCCTGAATTAAAAAGTTAAGATGAACGTGAATTATGTCAAAGAAAATGTGCGGCTTTAAATCAGGTTTTATTAAATATTTATTTTAATCTATGAACCAAACTTATCTGTGATGTTTTAATAACTACAATAAATATAAAAGTAAGTGAATGTCTGTAATACTCCAGTTGCATTAATTGAACTATAATAATGACTCAACAAACTGGCAAAAGTCATAACTGTTAATGAAAATAAAAACTGATAATGCACAAGTGGTTTAAGTAATTAAGTTGACGTATTTAAAGTGGACTTTGCCCTTTTTAAATAAAAGATAGACGTAACATCATGAAGCCAAAATGTGAGTGACATAAAAAACTTGAATATAGTCGATGTGTGTTTGGTCTCCTTGTTCTCCAGAACAGCTTTGTTTCTTACCATTGATCAAAAGAACACAAATGGAGGTTGTCAATGATTCATAAAGATACAACTTCAACTGTTAACATCTGGAATGAGTCTCTCTTCCTCTGCTGTACAATGAAAAATGTCTCGGCTGCAGTAAAATAGGGTTT
>CM051701.1:3354933-3372433 GCA_028022725.1 Lycodopsis pacificus | reverse complement strand
AACAGAAATAAGATGATTAGTTTCTCTCAGAACGTCTGGGGGCTGATGATGATGTTTGATGATGTTTATGTTTTCCAATAAAGTTAAAGTTTAGTCACTAATTCACGGCCTGATATCATTTGTTGATTTTCTTTCTTGTAATTAAATGAACTTTTATTAAAACATGGCGGCTCAACAGAGATTTGAATAAAATGGTTATTAATGGAGAGCTGGCTGACGCAGCAGCACTGATGAGGTTTCATCAACTACAACATGAAGCAGAGAGGAAGAGGAAGAGGAAGAGGTCAAAGTGAGACGTTAATAAACTGAAGAAAAAGATGACATTTTTCTTCTGGATGTAATCTGGTGCGCTGCTCGTTTGTTATGAAAAGATTATTTTTCCAGATAATCAAGAAATTATGGTTTCAAAAGTCTGCAAGAAATAAATACAGGAATCAGCTACTATGATGCCATGAATATGGAAATAAGAGCAAGGTGAGATTAACAGGGAGGGTGTGTGGGGTAAACAACAATATCTAGATTTAAATCTCAAATCTGTTCGACTCAACAGGTGTTTATGTTTTTATGCTGTAATTCACCTCATCACTGCTTCAGCAGAGCTCCGTTATTTATCTGTGTCACATGGAAACGGGAGGTCTGACCAGCTACCAACGTTTAAAGTGTCGTCTTAGTGCTGCAGTCAGCATTTTATCTGCTGCTTAGAGCCGCTCGAGTGTGTGTGTGTGTGTGTGTAAAAGAATGACTTCACAGAGTTCGTGAGACATAAACGACATTAATTAAAGACGTACTGAAGATCTCGCTTCACTGAAACTCTCCCGATATAATAAACCATAAATCAACACAACGTTTATCACAACTGGAGCCAGAAAATCATGCAGCTACAGCTCAGCAGGAAAGACTTTATGAATGAATGAATTTAGTGTTTTCCTTTATTTCCTAGAATACCTTTCAATAACCCAAATAAGAACAGGGAGACAGGAACCATCTGCATTCACCAGCTGATGAATGATGAATTATGAGAGAGATCGTGAAACTTATTCCAGTCAAGAAAACGTAAGAAAACCAAACCGGCCTCAATGCTGCGAGCTTTAGACTGTTGTATTTTAATTATATTCATTTATCAATTTAAAACAAATGGGGTTAGTTCATTTTATACACACACACACACACACACACACACACACACACACACACATATATATTTATATTGTATTAATTCATTATTCTCTTCTGGGTTCTCGGTTCTCGGTTTTGTGCTGAGCGACAGAAAACAGAAAACTAGGACCGAGTGTTCACTGCCACACCCCGAGGTCTGAGCAGATCTTATCGATGCCGGGAGGAAGAGGAGGAAGAGGAGAGAAGGAGGAAGAGGAGGAGAGAAGGAAAGCTGGAGGATGATATGAGAGGAAAGGAAATGAGACGGAGAGAAGAGGACAGTCAAGTGAAGGAAGAGGAAAGAGGATACGAAAACAATAAGAGGAGAGGGAGAATAAAGATGGCGTCTGGTTGAAGGAGAAGAGAAAGGGATGCATTTAAAGGAGGGGAGCAGAAGAGAAGGAAAGAAAGTGGGTCTCTCCCGTCTGCCACAGTGAAGGGAGCAGAATCCCACCCGAGAGAATCTGCACCAACAGAACCAGAACCTCCACAACTATATTTAGGTCATTGAAATCTGTTTCCAGACTGATCTTTTTCACCACGGTCCAGGAAAATAATCCAACCGTCCTGAAAGTGTAAACCGTCCATTTAGAGTCACACAGACCATAGAGCAGGGTGTGCTTTAGGGGCGGGGCTACACGGTGATTGACAGGTCTCTACCAGAGACTATACGGCGTCTCTACGTCTCTCCTCCTCAGTCCAGGTATGGTCACTTCCTGTTCACCGGTTGCAAGAAAGCCAAGATGGCGACGGCCGAAACGCTGAATTTGAAGCTTGAAAACATCAGAGTGACGTCACGACGACTACAACCGCGTCTCATAAAGAGTCGAACAGCGAGCATCACTCATAGCAGCAGAGAAAGTATCATTCCTTTCATCGTTCCACATTCAAACTGAGCAGAACATCTCTGGAGGTCTGTGATCGGCCAACGAGCTGCAGTTACACGATGCTGTAGAAGTTCAATGTGTGCAGGTTATGAGTAGTTCGTACGTTTAGTTCACTTACTGTTCATTTATATGTATTCCTGTAGAATAGTTCATGTTAATATTAACGTGACGTTACTTAGTGTGAAATATTATCACAGTGAATTGAGCCAAATGATTGTATTTAAATAGTTTCACCTGCTGCAGATTTTAGGAAAAAATGTGAGATGAACACAAACGCAACGACGAACACCATCCGCCATGTTCAAGTGCAAGAAAACACCCAACGTGTGTGTGTGTGTGTGTGTGTGTGTGTGTGCAGTCTATTCTCCAGAGAGGAGCTGAATAACCCTGACCCTCATCATGTGCTACCCGTTCCAAAGACTCTCTCTCTCTCTCTCTCTCTCACACACACACACACACACACACACACACACACACACACACACACACACACACACACACACACACACACACACACACACACACACGGGGGGGGGGGGGGGGGATGGTGGGTGATGTCACACACACACTGACTGAGCTCCAGCATTGTGTGGTGAAGGGTGGAGGGGCCTCTCTGTTCGTACAGAAAGCTTCTTTAACTCAACAGGTTTGAATGACGTGAACATGAAACATCACACGTTCAGCTCAGTTTAAACTGAGTGAATGTTCTGTTGCGTGTTTGATGAACTTTATCTTGAGAAGAGTTGACGCGCAACAAGTCACCAGGTTTTCATGAAAGTTTAACTTTGATTCTGAGCTGATTCAGTTCCAGACTGGTGTTAACTTTACTTTCCTTAATTCAAATTATAGAAACCACAATTAACAATGCTAAACAGCAGAATTATCATTCTAAAATATGAGGCAAATATATGCAAAACGATTGTTAGACCATTTGTGGAAAAAATATTTAATATCTCCGACAACGAATTTAGGGAATAAGTAAATGAAATGAAAGGGCTAACCCTAACCCGCCTACACGATTATAAAACTGTGTTATCGTGAGCTACAGAGTTCAAAAGCAGAAACACACTGTCCCTTCAAAATCATTTTAAATATACGATAACATTTCCCTTCAAATTCAGCATTTTGGCCGTCGCCATCTTGGATTACGGCCGTCACCATCTTCTTGCAACCTGTGAACAGGAAGTGACCATATCTGGACTGAGGAGTGACGAAGAGACGCCGTATACGTATCTGGTGTCGACCTGTCAATCACCGTGTAGCCCCGCCCTAAAGCATCCCCTGCTTTATGGTCTGTTTGACTCTAAATGGACCATCATGTACTAAATGAACATCATGCTGTGTTGAAGAAGACTTGAAACTAGAGATTGAGACATAAACTCATGTTTACAATGTTTACTGAGGGAATAAATCAAGAGAGAAGTAGAGTCATTTTCTATAGACTTCTATACAACCAGAGGAGTCGCCCCCTGGTGGCCACTAGAGAGAATGCAGCTTTAACACGTGAAGCTTTGACTTCACTGGTTGCTGTCTGACACTAACGCTGGAGAAGCAGGGCGTCGTCTCTGCAGGGAGGCTACAGAGCGGACCAGCATGCACTTCACCGGGTCAGCTGTTACAGTGAAATGAGCTCTGGTTCTGAACATCGCACACAAACAGACCTGCTCGCGCTACACTTCTGTCACAGCGAGTAGAAAGAAAACATCGGCGTCGTGACTGAGTGATGTCAGTAAACAAGAGAA
Organism: Lycodopsis pacificus; assembly: GCA_028022725.1. Lineage (NCBI taxonomy): Eukaryota > Metazoa > Chordata > Actinopteri > Perciformes > Zoarcidae > Lycodopsis > Lycodopsis pacificus. The sequence goes on along the minus strand of CM051701.1, from coordinate 3,368,649 downwards.
CAAGTACAGACTTTGCTCAAGAGGAGATTCTTGTTTAAATAAAGCAAATTGTTAGAATCAGCCACATACTGGCTACGAAAAACTAATATAGATATGAACCACTCAAATTTAACAGGAAGAATTATGAATTATGACTCGTCTGGCAGGAAAATTATGACGCATTTTAGTCTCAAACGCCTCCAGATGTGTTTACCGAGCGCTTCACGAATGAACCTGACCGTCAGTAAACACGATAGCTGCTGGCTGATCACGATGCTGAGGGATCACTGGGAGGAGCTGCTCCAGTCTCACTCCTTACGCTCAACCATCTCTACAGTAGGGAAGAGGAGGCAGGAGACGAGGGAACAGGAGCTGGAGGTTACACATTAAGATCTCGGGGCGAGTCAGCTTTCTTTAAAAATATAAACTGCTGAAAATGCATAAAAATAGAAACTAAGAATGGAAGAAGTGCAGATCTAAGCAGGTGGGCCCAGAGTCTGCAGGAGAAGTTGGGTCTTAGCTTGAGAGCTGCAGCTATAAAGACCTGGTTCTAGTGTGGACCGACTCTCCTGCACTAAAGCCGAACATCCGGTCCCGTTACATCGGCTGTATTCAGATCAGTTCCTGAAATCAACACGGGGGTCGTCTCGTCAGGATAAGACGCTCTGAATGTCCACACTTTGTTCATAATGGTCTCTGGTGCCGTAAAGACCTGAGACTCAACATTCATTCATTAAACACACACACACACACATCACTGCAGCTCCATCAGCCGGATAATCTGTTAGAATGAGAGTGAATCCTGCTCTCACACACACACGCACACACACACACACACACACACACACACACACACACACACACACACACACTGCATTAGTTAATCTACCAACAACCGAAGCAAAAGCCTCAAATCATATTTACTCAAATCTCCGAGCATCACTTCGTCCACTGAAGTCGTGTTTCTTTGTGTCGGTGAGGCTTCGATCATGAACATGTGGAACAGGAGACGTCTACGCTGTGTGTGAGAGAGTGACATCACTTCCTGTGGACGATGCAGACAGTGATCGGGGCCGTGATGACCTCATACTGACCGGAAACAACTTCCTGTTCTTCATAGTCACCATGTTAATGATGTCATCAACGTATTCCCCTTTGAGACACTTGTCTTCTTCTTTCTTAGGTCCTTCTTTCCTTCCCTACATCCTCCTTGCCCTCAATATGTCCTTTCTCCCCAAAATCCTCTTTTTCTTCTCGACGTCCTTCCTGCCTGCCCTGTGTTCTTCTTTAGGATCTTATGTCCTTCTGTCAGTCTCTACGTCCCACATCCTTCTTTCCTTCCTCGCGTACAGAATCTATTTTAACGGATAGTTTCATCTACGCTTTGGCCCCTTCGTCCACACGCGAACAGAGTTTTAGGTCACAAAAAGGGATCTTACTTCCAGCATCTGTGTGGACATGACGTCATTTCCTACAGGCCCATTTCCTCACCTCCTCAGAGTCCTCCTCACCTCCTCAGAGTCTTCCTCACCTCCTCAGAGTCCTCCTCACCTCCTCAGAGTCTTCCTCGACACGATGCTGTTCCTAAAAGGCCGCCGAGACGTCTGAATATTATGTGCAACGAGACTCCCAATAACCATCGTCTTATACTACAACACCAAGAAACAAATAAACTCTGCCAAAGGTAATAAAGCTCACTGAGCATGCTCACACTCTTCTTCTGTGGTATTTGACGTGTTGTCGACGGAGCCTTTATTGCCACCTACAGGCCCGGTGAGTCGTTATTGCGTTGTAGTGTGGACGGAGATATCTCAGAACAGAATTATACTTTCAAATCGTAGAACGACTTCCCTTTGGCTAAAGTCCCCGAGTCATCACTAAAGAGCCCACGCTGACCAGTTAGAAAGGTCCGACGGAGGAAAGGTGTACTGGACAGTCGGCACGTCTCGACTTTAATCACTCGAGTTCTCCGCGTTCACACAACTGATTCCGTCACTTGATGTCTGAACAAACGCGCCATGATGGAACTGTGTGAAAGCTGCGTTACCTACATGAATACAACGACTGTGAACAGAACACTGGTCACCTTCAGGTGTTACTACCTTCAGGTGTTACCTTCAGACGCGGTCGAACAACACATTTGTGAATTAAGACTATAAGAAGTTAACGCTGCGCTCACTCAAAGTTTAAACTTTAAAAAGCTGAGATCAGGTTCAGAAACAGTAAAAAAATAAGTAGGATTTGCTTCACATTGCACGAGGTTTGTAACCAGTGAAAGACTCTTAAACCAGGTGAACCAGTGTGCAGCAGGGAGCAGGGAGCAGGGAGCAGAGGGAGCAGGGAGCAGGGAGCAGAGGGAGCAGGGAGCAGAGGGAGCAGGGAGCAGAGGGAGCAGGGAGCAGGGAGAGGGAGCAGGGAGCAGGGAGAGGTGTTGGCCTCTCTCTGTATGCAGCAGGCAGAGCGAGCTCTTCTGCAGAGCAGGCCTCCATAACAAAAGCTCAGAGACACACTGGGAGTCACCTCCCTCTGCTTCTCCTCTTTACTCGCATCATTCTGCCGGCGTTAGCTTCACACGGCTCATTACATCTGCATTCCATGCAGGATTAGGTTTAACACACACACGAACACACACACTTTCCTCTTTCATATACACACACAACACAGGAGGGAGGTGACAGAGAGCAGATTCAGCAGTACGTACCACATCTCTTCTTCCTCTTCTTCCTCTTCTTCTTGTTATTATGTTCAGTCCATCTCGTTCCCTTCTTCTCTTCCTGAGTGTCGGATGTTGGGAGGATGCAGAGAGAGAGACGAGGGAGGGGGGGACAGAGAGAGGAGGGAGGTGCTTTTGATGTTGTGGCAATCCCACTGCAGAGAGCGAGAGAGAGAGAGAGAGAGAGAGAGAGAGAGAGAGAGAGAGAGAGAGAGAGAGAGATGGTGCTTTCAGAGAGGAAAGCTAACGCTAACGTAGCCACCAGCTCAGTGTGGGACGGTGCGATGGACGGATGGGAGGGTGATGGTGATGATGATGCGGCACCTTTCAGTATGGAAACAGAGAGGGGGGGGGGAGAGGGGTGCCCTGTTACCTTGGAAACTGAGATGATGTGATGGAGAAGGTGGAGCTGAGCTCTGATTGGCTGACAGGGTGTGGTGCTCCCCTTCCTATGGGAGGAGGAGGGGGGGGGGTGGGATGACAGAGCAAAGGCTTCGGTGGTGAGAAGCAGCTGCTCTCTCTTTTTCTGTGCCGGGGGAGGAAATAAAACGCTGCACAGAGACGACAGGAAGTCATCGACGCCACCGACTGGTGACTCCTGGAAGTGCAGAAGAAGAAGAACAAGAAGAACAAGAACAAGAACAAGACGCTGCAGGAGAAACAAGAGAGAACAAAAACTATTTATTTGCATCTTTTAATCTATAAGGAAAGAATGAAGAGACAATATCCAGTGAAAATGATAATTGTGTTACATGCAAATACGTCCACCCACAATGCATTATGACATCCTAAAATGATTGTATTGCATTATATCAGTTTGGTCCAACTTTTGAATTTGACACTTTTAAAAATGCATCACAAACTAAATGTATCACACTGATATATAAATATGAACATTTGATTCGTGTGAAATTTCCAATAAAACTCGGATATTAAAGGACGATTTAGAAAATGAAGGAAAACACTTTCATAATTATTAAGTAAACAAACAAATATGCAGATATTGATGTTCAGTTTGATCTCAACTCCACTAAATATATTTTGAGAACATTTACAGCAGAATAAAGACTCTACAAGAAGCTCAAAGAGAACTGATTAACATGTACAGTTCACATCTTATAGTTCATTCAGTTATATTGTTCATTATTTGGCAGAATGTGGAGACATTGTTCAACTGGTCCACTTTGTTGAGTTCTTAATCATCTATGAAATCATTCATATCCTTGATATTATTATACAAAATAAATCTATACAGTGGTGATTGTATTATAATTTCCTTAACACGTCACTTATTTAGCTTCCTTACTTTTCCTTTTGTGCAGACTTATCACCCCTTGAATTCTGGTTTTAAATATTTATTAAAAAAATAAATAATGTATTATTATTTATATATTCATTACTAAATACGCAACAATCAAAACAAAGAAAATACCATCTTCAGATATTATTTTTATGTCAAAAACATCTGCTTCATAGTCAGATTTTACAGCACTTGCCATCAGTTTGTGACAGTAGAAGTATTCAGATAATTTACTTTAGTGAAAGTACTAATACCACACTAGTACTAGTACTAATACCACACTAGTACTAGTACTACACTATATAAAGTTTCTCTCTTTCTAAACTAAACCACAGCGCCATCTGCTGCCAGACTCAACAGTAACAACAGTTCTGTGTGTTTCCACCACCAACACAGGCGGAACTAATCTCATTAACGACGACCTGTCTCAGTGAGTCGAGCCCTTTAGACAGACACACCGTCATTACGGTGATTAGGGGGTTTAATTCAGGACTTTTACTTGTTCAAAGTATTTCTATAGTGTGATATTAGTACATTTACTGCAGTAAAACATCTGAATACTTCCTCCACTCGTGATTATTTCACACTGATGGTTACTGACGTGTAGAAAAACGGTAATTTAGCAACCGGATATGACGATTTGGCTCATTTAACTAACGTTAGTTAACTACAGTAGTTAGCGGTAATTAGGTTAACAAATTAAATATAGCGGACGAAATTAATTTAAACTTGTTTTCATATAGAATACATGAATTGGAAGTTACCGTGTTTTGGTCCGTTTTCATCTTGAGTTCCATCTGCAGCCATGTTCCTCTCCACACGAGGCTCTGGCCCACACACTTCTTTATTCTATTATAATGTTTTTAAAAGGTTTGTAAAAGTAAAAATTGTGTTTTTAGGTTCTCAACTTTAAGTAAAAAATTAAAAATAAAACCAGACACAAAGGTAGGAGGCCTGAAGCTCGCGACAGCGGACTGAGCAGGTGGGCGGGGTCACGGAAAAATGATACTTTGTCCAATATAAATAAAGTTTGTCATCAGGCTGTTATATATAAGAGAATTAAAACCATAAAATATATATATACGTATATTTGTATTACTCTGTGTAAAGTTTAGGTGACGTAATGAAAAATGTTTTCTGAGTTGTGGGACAAAGCTTTAACCCAAACCCGTTCACAAAATCATCTTTACTTCACCATTTTATCTGCAAATATACGAACCTCAAAGATGATGACAAAGTTAAGTATTTGCTAACAATACTTCATAATTCAAGTTTTAATCCAACTCCATCATCTAACAGCACAATAATAAAGAGGGCGTCTACGGAGCAGTGAGAAATTAAGAAACTTTAAAGTAAATATAGAGATGCTCTATGGGATTAATGTTATTTTATGTTTTTCTACTATAAATATTCAGTCTTCAGAAGTACATTTACTTTACTTGAGTATTATTAATGTGATACTTCTACTTAACTATAATCCAGAGGCTGATATTGTACTTTTTGCTCCACTAGATTTGTCAATTATGATGTATTATTAAAGGTTAAGATGAGGTGTACATGAGCGTTACATACGTGTGCACATTTATACAAATAGTATAGTTGAATAAAATGATTATCATTCTGTACTTTAAGTATATTTTGATGATACTTTTGTGCTTTTACTACAGTGCAATTTTGAATGCAGGACGTTTACTGTAACAGTGTGTACCCTGTAGTATTAATACTTCTACTGAAGTCAAAGATCTGACTTTACTCCACCAGCGTTCATTTGTTGGAAATGTGTCAAATCAGCCAAATTACAGGAGTAATGCAGAGAAAAAAACAGCTGACTCTACTGATTTGATGACAGTTTAACTCAACTTTTATTTACAGTTTTAACTCGTGAACCTTCATTTTATCCTCAAATTAAGACGCCATGGCTTCTTTATTTTGTGGTGCAGTTCATCTTCTGACCACGAGGTGGAGCACTTTACCTTCTCCTGAAACACAAAACCAGTCACAACTCCTATTAACACTATAATCAATATAATCGATATCTCATAACTATGGATCCTTGTTTTCTACTTTTTATTACTACGGTACAGCTCAACCTGGGGGTCGGGCCCCTCTGAAGGGCCACAGGACTGATCTGAGGGGTCGAGAGACTAACGGAGTATAATGAGAATATAAATCCTTAATCTGAAAAGTAACCAGTAACTATAGCTGCTCAATAAACACAGAGAAGTAAAAAGTACTATATTATACTGCTGATATGTAGTGAAGAAAGTATAAAGTAGCACAAATATTCTACATAAGTATCAGTACATGTACCACCATAGTGTACATTTGAATGCTTTTCTTTAAATTGAGTATTGTTTCAATAAGTTCTGCTCCTTTAGTGATTGTTGTTATTTTTATTTGCTTTTTCTTGCCTCAGTTGTTTTTACTACGTACGGGTTTAGTTTGTTTGTGCTGAATGAGTTAAATAATAAAGTATATATCTCAATATTACTACTTCAAACAGTACCTGAGAACCTCTTACAGTTAAATATGCAAACCAACAGAAGGCGTATATATTTATCAACGTTATAAACCCGTAAAATTCAGCTAAAGGAAGATTTAAATGATACATATTCACAGCAGATTTTTGGAAAAAAAGAAACTTTATTTTGGAAACATCATGGAGAGAAAACAGAGTTTTAGAGTTTGTTTCATTTCTGAAAATCATTTTATTTACTATAATACACAGCGATGACGTTAAGAGTCAGATGGTTTGTACACCGGAGTGACTGAGAGCAGATCGACAGAATGATAAAAGATAAAGAGTTGACTGATTGATGAGAATACTACAGACGAACAGCTTCATCTTTATTCACACACACACACACACACACACACACACACACATGAACCTTGAGCTTGTGGATCAGGACGCTCTCATTAAACCTGAAACTGTTGTATTGTTGGCTGCGTTCCATTCGGAATGTTTGTCCCCTCTGCTCGTCTCACTCACTCCTTTAAGGAGAACAAAGTCTCTCGTCCGTCTGCGGCGCGTCCCATTCCAGACACGTGTCTCCTTCAAAGTGTCCTTCTAACGTCTCACTTCTGGCTCCGTTCCATTTCTCCTCAGCTCGACCTTTTCACTCAAATTAAAAAGAAAAAAGAACGAGAATCTACGTTGGCTTGATTCCTTTTCTACTCTTTGAACTTTGTGTCCTCTCACGCTGATATGAATATTTTTAAATCTTTTAATTTCAGGAATAATTATTTCCATTACCATTGTTTAATCTGTTGATTAAGTTTTGATTTAGCAAATTAAAAGTCTTCAAATATCTTATTTTGTCTGATCAACAATCCAAAACCCCAAAATAATAAATTTAGAAGAATAAATAATTCAATTGTTGAGCTGGAGCAGAACTTCTGGCATTGCTGCTTAATAAATTACATTATTCATTTTTATTTTATTATTAAAATAAACACAGTAAAAAATATTTAAAGCGTTTCAGCACTCGTGAGAAGATGAATACGTTTTTAAAAATTAAACTAGTTCGTTAAAATAGGGAAATATTGGCAAAATTTGCCAAAAAACTGAAAAGGAAAAGCTTAAATTGCCTCGTTATGTCATCTGGCTACAAATACGCAAATAGGCTACTGATCAGGAAACAGCTGACTGGTTTGAGGAGACACACGTCTGAAATGGGACACACCCCGGCTCCAGAATGGGATTCATCCGTCGTCGCTTCATCGAGACACTTTGCCGATCACATTTCTAGAGGAAAATAAACCGGCTGAGTTTTAACCGTCCGCAGAGCAGAGCAATGCATTCTGGGTATAAACAGATTATTGTGTATAAAGACTTAAAGTAGCATTAGTATAAACACCACAACTGTCAATACAATAATTTATATAATAAGAACATTAACTGGGAATAAGTGTGTCATTTGGTGCTAATTAAAAATAAATTTTGCAATTAAATACAAATAAATATTCATTATTTGCTCATCTACGAATAAAAACTCGATTCAAATGGATTAGCAGTGTGTCGCTCTCTACTTCCTCTGTGAAGAACACGCGCTGGAGGAAGTATTCAGATACTTTTACTACGAGTAGAAATACTACGATGTAGAAAAATACTACAGAGACGTAGGAGCGACTACATGCAGCTCAGACGTTTGTTTCTCTCTGAAATGTGGAGTAGAAGTACAGTAAGTAGCATCGGATGGAAGTACTCAGGTAGAAGTAGAAGTACCTCGATATTAAACTTTCCACCGCTGAAAATAAACTTCTTTCCAGGAAACTTAAAGGAAAATATTATTGAAACGAGAAACGTCTTTCATTTTTTCAACAGGTGGAATATTTTTCATCCGGGTGAACAGAAGAGTGAATAACAGAAGAGTGAATAACAGAAGAGTGAATAACAGAAGAGTGAATAACAGAAGAGTGAATAACATGAATAACAGAAGAGTGAATAACAGAAGAGTGAATAACAGAAGAGTGAATAACATGAATAACAGAAGAGTGAATAACATGAATAACAGAAGAGTGAATAACATGAATAACAGAAGAGTGAATAACAGAAGAGTGAATAACATGAATAACAGAAGAGTGAATAACATGAATAACAGAAGAGTGAATAACAGAAGAGTGAATACTAGAAGAGTGAATAACAGAAGAGTGAATACTAGGAGAGTGAATACTAGGAGAGTGAATAACAGAAGAGTGAATACTAGGAGAGTGAATACTAGGAGAGTGAATAACAGAAGAGTGAATACTAGGAGAGTGAATACTAGGAGAGTGAATAACAGAAGAGTGAATACTAGGAGAGTGAATACTAGGAGAGTGAATACTAGGAGTGAATACTAGGCGAGTGAATACTAGGAGAGTGAATACTAGGAGTGAATACTCTAATACTCGTTTAACATCGAAGGAACGCCACAAATACTCGTTTAACATCGAAGGAACGCCACAAAAACACGAGATCAACAAACGACTGAAGTTTGAGGTGTTACTAACTTTAAACCTTTTCTTGTTTTTTGTCATCGATGAAGAAAGCGACGAGGGATTTCCTCTTCTACGACGAGCCCCCCCCGCCCCACACACACACACACACACACACACACACACACACACACACACACACACACGATGGGTTTCAGTTACACCATCAGAACCACAGAGAAATATGATTATAGCTTCAACCTCTGCTGCTGATACATTTATATATATATATATTTATATATATATATATACTTATATATATTTATTTCCCCTATTTAGGGAAAACTATTCGACATATAACCAAAAATATGATATTAAGAGTTAATTTCTTGCATGACGGAAAATAATAGAAAAAGATCTTTTCAGTGGAAATGTTCCCTCTAAACCCAAAAACATATTCAGATAAAATGATGCAGATCTGAACACGAGCTCCTTTACAGCTTCAAAGCGTTTCATTTTTTTTTTTACTTTAAACTTTAAACTTGTCTTTTCTCACTAAGTGGCAAAAAACAGAGACATGCACATTTTTTTTAGTTTCCAACAAACCAACAGAACAAAGAAACGGAAATGAAGAAGAGGGAGGCGTCTCTTCCACGGAGCGCAAAAAACAGAGGAGGTCGTCGAAACTACGAACCGATCGGACCCTGAACGCATCGCGACGAAGTGGTTTTAAAGAGACGAGAACATCGCGAAGAGTCTCCAGTCGAGTCCACGGTTTCTATTCCCTCCCGATTCCCCCTCTTCCCTCTGAAGGGAAGGTACAAACTGGCTGTAAAACAGACCTCAGGTCAGTTCACACAGACACACACACACACACACACACACACACACACATAAAGTGGGTAGAAATCACAAAACAAAAACAAAATATTAGAAAAAAACGACGTAAACAGACATGAAAATCGTCATGTGGGAGCTTTGACACAAACCGTGCATGTGCTGTCCTTTAAGGGGGGGGGGGGGGTCAAAGTTCATGGAGTGGGGGGGTGAGGATTCATTCTGTCCTTGTCCCCCTCCCCCCCAAACATCCCAGAGACTGAAAGATAATCCACAATGTGATGTTTCTGTGAGGAGTTCACGGAGTCACGTTCTCCTCGTCTCCTCCTACTGACCGCCTTCTGGGTCAAAGGGCAACAGAAGAAGAAGAAGCAGAAGAAGAAGAAGCAGAAGAAGAAGAAGAAATGTTTTCCTTTTGCTGAAATGTCAAAAAACAGTCAGTGAGTCAGTCAAACATCTAATAAGTGTTTCCATATTTGAGTTGCAGTCGTGGGGACTCTTTGAGTTTTTACTTCCCTTTTCTGTAGTCTCGGACCAGGACCAGGGGGACAGGGTTTTAAGGGGGACAGGGTCTTATGCTCAGGACCCCAGTGTGCTCTATCATGAGGGTAAAGAGGGAGGAGGGGGATCTTTATCCAAGTCAGACCCGGCTAAACGATCAAATCAGTTCCATCATCGACTAATTTCAGTCTCAAAAAAAGGGGCAGTTGGATCCAAAAGAATAGTTCCCAAAAAAACAAAAGAAAGCTGACGTCCGATTGTAAATTCTCTAATCCGGGATTTAACGGCGCAGGACGAGCCGATCTCTCAGATTAGTTTAATCCAACAAACGGTGGACGTGTCTCTAAGCTCCTTCACCTCCAAACAGCAGCTGCACCGACGGGTTATTTCATTATGTATTCTAACAGCAGACCGCCGCTTGGAGACGACCTCCGGGGTTCAAACAACCCCCTCGGCTTTTTTTCTTGTATTTCCCAGCATGCCTTTCTCCCTTCCCCCCCCCCACCTCCTAGATGAGCGGGTCGTGGTGCAGCGTGTGCTGGATCTGCTGCGGCTGCAGCGGCGGCGGCAGCTGCAGCGGCAGCAGAGCCTCCACCATGCTGTGGCAGTGCGGCGGCGGCGTGCCCTCGCTGCCGGAGCACTCGGCCATCTCGCCGCCGTGGAAGAAGTAGTCGCTCTGCAGGATGAAGGACTCGATGACGGCCTGGTTCAGCTTGGTGGAGGACAGCGTGTCCTTGTTCTCGAAGTCGGGCCTCATCAGCGTCGGCCAGAAGCAGATGGACAGGTTGTCGGCCGTCATCAGGGTGGTCTTACTGTGCTGGCTCACCCTGAGGACGAGAAACGGTTCAAACTGAAGCAAACTGAAGCAAACTGAAGCAAACGCTTCACGGTTTGGTGGTTTCAGGTAAAGAATCTCTGTCTCTCTCTCTGTCTCTCTCTCTCTCTCTCTCTCTCTGTCTCTCTCTCTCTCTGTCTCTCTCTCTCTGTCTCTCTCTCTCTCTGTCTCTCTCTCTCTGTCTCTCTCTCTCTCTCTCTGTCTCTCTCTCTCTCTGTCTCTCTCTCTCTCTCTCTCTCTCTCTGTCTCTCTCTCTCTGTCTCTCTCTCTCTCTGTCTCTCTCTCTCTGTCTCTCTGTCTCTCTCTCTCTGTCTCTCTCTCTCTCTCTCTCGTTTGGGCCGCTGGTTTAAACAGAGAGTCAATCTAAGAAACAAATGTCTGTGGACGGGACGAAATGAAGACTAAAGAGGAACAAGAGGAACATTTCCGTCTTGTGTCCGTCATCCTACTCTGATATTAAGCCTCATCAGAATGCTGAATGTTGAAAAGAGCGACTGAAGGAACAATCCCACATGCAGTCATGATTAAAGTGCACGTGAAGGCGTCGAAAAATGTACAAAGAAAAGGTAGAGACTCTGAGAACCGAGTCGTTTACAGAACGTCAGCTTCTGATTCTCAATGAAGCTTCCAGCTGCGATGTGTTCACTGTCAACACAGACGTACGTTCATTTGAGCGCCGAGGCGTTTAGGAGAGTGTGTGTGTGTGTGAGTGAGAGTGTGCATGTATCTGATTGTGTGTGTCTTACCTGTTGAGGTGTGTGACGATGTATTTAAAGACCTGGTAGTTGACGGAAGGAAACTTCTTCACGATCTCACGCAAAACCTGCAGACGCTCGATGTAGTCCACGATTTCTAAACACACGCACACGCACACACACACACACACACACACACACACACACACACACACACACACACACACACACACACACACACACAGGGGGAGAGAAGACAGAAGGTGTTTAACATTTTACACACACTCTCTTGGGAAACGGAAATTATACTCTCTGGAAAAACAAAAGGCTGAGACGCTGCCAAGAGCAACTCCCACACTGTGCGCACACACTCACACACTCACACACTCTCTCTCTCACACACACACACACACACACACAGCTCTATCCTGCATCACGTCTCACTGGTTAAAAACAAAAGAGGTCAGTTGTGGGTTTTTGCAGAGTAAGAACCAAACAGCTGATTCAAGACTCAACCGTCGTCTTTATTATTAAACTACAGACCAGAAATAAAACATGAAACACGTCTACTGAACTTAATATCTGTAGATTACAGTGTTTTACTGCCTGTGATGTTCAATACTTTAATGTTTCTTGAACAGTTTCTCATATATTATAATATTATTGTCTGTGTTTATTATTATTAACACATTATTTACAGCTGTAATAACAGAGAAACGCAGCAGATACTCACATTCGAGACGATGTAATAAATAAATGTTGGTTATTTTTACTCATTAAATAATTTAAGACGAGTCAAATCCGCCAGATTAATGTTTAACCTCCTAAATGATGACTCAGGTATTTAATCAATAAGACTGGAAGGACGTCAGACAGCGATCCTCAACATTAATAATATTTATCAGATCAAATGAATCAACATTAAAAAGGTCAGAGCTGATGTTTAAGTGAACCGACTTATTATTCAGCATCCTCTCCGGCCCTTTAAGAAGCTTTATTATTCTATTTGAATGCATAAAAAGTACAAAAATATTGCGTATTTCTATTGTGAATTATTTTATTTTTATTGTGAATTAGTCGGCTGTTAGTTGAGCATCACCTCTGTGAAAAGTGAATTAAGCTGCAGGAAAATATCATATAATATTTTGTGAGCGGAAGATAAGAGATATGGTATATTATTATTAGATATATATATAAACATTATATGACCTGATGAAATGGGAAGCTGTGTAAAACAACCCAATAACAATAAATAAAGACAATAAAATAAAAGCGGTTGCATTCCTGGAGAGTGGCACCGTCTCCTCCACATTCCTCATCCTCTCCAGAGGTTCCATCACTTTCCCGGCGGCGAGAAGCTCGCTGGAGCTGAAACTCCGATGATGAAATATTTAACGAGCAGATGTGAAATAAGAGCTTCTTCCTCCGGATGTCACAACAAAGCTGCTTCCACGCAACTGTGAATATTCCAAAGGCCATGAATGCCATGTATCAACACGAAGAGATCACAGGAAGGAACAGTTTACCACCGGACTGACTTCATCATTCATAGCACAGTGCATCGCACACCGCGTACCCACAATGCAATGCGTTCTGTGCGGTGATAAAACCATTGACGGTTGAGTTCGAGGCACGATCTCGTGAAACTTTAATGATTCCTGCGGAACGAAACGAGGTCCGAGAGAAAAATACAATATAGATATGAAGTGACAACATGAATGAAAACATGCTGAATAGAAACAGAGAGAAAGGACAGAAGACTCAGTGAGTGAATGAATGAATGAATGAGTGAACGAGAGAATCAGTGAATGAATGAATGAATGAGTGAATGAATGAGAGACTGAGTGAATGAATGAGTGAATGAATGAGAGACTGAGTGAATGATAGAGTGAATGAATGAGAGACTGAGTGAATGAGTGAATGAATGAGTGAACGAGAG
>CM051701.1:3309933-3352433 GCA_028022725.1 Lycodopsis pacificus | reverse complement strand
CCCGAGTGTGTCTCTGATGGAGCAGCAGGAGCTGGAACCCAAAGCACGTCGGATCAGAACAAGAGCTTTTCTGCTCTGTTGTTCCAGAGAGGGAAAGATGTTGCACACATCAAACCCCGAGTAAAAAATATACTGTGTCATGACCAGACGGCAACGTCTGGTTCTATACAGTGAAGTCAAAGCTTCACGTGTTAAAGCTGCATTCTCTCTAGTGTCCACCAGAGGGCGACTCCTCTGGTTGTATAGAAGTCTATAGAAAATGACTCTACTTCTCTCTTGATTTATTCCCTCAGTAAACATTGTAAACATGAGTTTATGTCTCAATCTCTAGTTTCAAGTCTTCTTCAACACAGCATGATGTTCATTTAGTACATGATGGTCCATTTAGAGTCACACAGACCATAAAGCAGGGGATGCTTTAGGGGCGGGGCTACACAGTGATTGACAGATCTCTACCAGAGACGTATACGGCGTCTCTACGTCACACCTCCTCACAGCTCACTTCCTGTTCACTGGTTGCAAATAACAACATGGTGACGGCCGCAATCTAAGATGGCGACTGCGAAATTGCCACGTTTGAGGCTTCAAAACGTCCAGAAACCAATGAGTGACGTCACGATGACTACGTCCACTTCTTAGATACAGTCTGTGGTAATGAATGCTGGTAAAGACCAGAGATACAGGAGGAAAAATAAATATTTCACTTCCTGTTCTGACGCGGTCAAATGGCGACGGGAAGGAGGGTGAAAAAAAAAAAGACGGAGGAAAGGGAGCGAGAAGGAGGACAGAGCCCGGAGGAGACACGACAGTCACACACACACACACACACACACACACACACACACACACACACACACACACACACACACACACACACACACCTCACCAGAAATACACCCACGGAAATAAAAAGATATTAAAAACAGGATATGAAGATAATAAAAGGAGGGAAGAAAGAAGGAGGGACAAACGAGAAAGAAGAGGAAAGAGCAGGAGAAGCTGTTCTTTAATAAACTTTATGAGTAAACAATGAACAGAACGCTGCTTCAGCCTGAACCGTTGATGAAGAAGAACCACAGACCAAAAGAATCTCACTGAGCTGCTTCCTGAAGAAACTTCCTGTTAATCTCCAACCACTTCCACAGAAACAGATCCGTCCTCTAAGGAGGAAGTAGTCCCGCCTCCCACTGACGGACGGAGTTCATGTCAACACATGAATCAGATCCGTGTTTTCGATTTCTTCATATTTTCTTCGGACAGACGACTTCTCGTGAATGATTTTATTCATCATATTGACCGTCAAAAGAGCCTTCATATCTTTACGTCACTAACTTTACACGCGCGGAGCGACTGAACGAGGCGAATTAAAGAACTTCTGTCACAACTTAAACTATTTCTGTCTTTCACCAGGAGTCAAAACTGCAGCGCTTGCACAAAAAACAACATTAATGTGGCGCCGATAAATTATTTTCATAATTACATAAATGTCCTCGACTTATCAAGGCTACAAGCTGAAGCTCTTCTACAACAGAAGACATAAACTACGGTATATGTTGATAGTTCCATTTATTGTCATTTCACTAGTTCTGTTCATGTTCACAGAAATATACAACTTTGAACTCTTTTAAATCTTTGTGTGCATGAGCACAAATATGTGCATGTGAACGTCTGTGAGTGAGTGAAATAACTACAATGAAGCAGGATTCAGTCGCAGTTCTGTCAAAAATAAAACGTTAATGTTTATTCATGTCGCCTCCTGTTTTCCTAAATCCTCTTGAGATGCAGATGTTTTGAGTTTTACCACAAACCTTCCCATCGAGGTGTAAAGATGAGACAGAACCTATGGTGTCCAGAGGGGAGCTGCTGGGCAGCAGCAGCACAAGTCGAATAAAAGAGATAAAAGAGGAGTCAGCTCCGGGTTTCTACCACGAGCCCGGAGTGACGATGCATTCGCTGGCGTTGGTTCCTGTTTGCACACTAACCGTGAACACGAGCATGAGATCCACCGCTCACACGGATCACACGGATCACACGGAGGACGCAATCTTTGCGACACAAATACTGTTCCAAGCATTTCACTTAGTCATCAGAAGTCTGCTTAGTCTCTTCGTACGGTCGGCTGACATTCGCCACATTTTTAAAAGCTGAGTTTTTGTATTTACTCTCAGTGAGTCTGTAAGAAGTGAAGCTGACTTTATATCAATCAGAAGATAAGAAAATCAAGAGAAGCTAATGAATCGATTTGGTTATAATATTGTGACAGACGTGATGTCACCTCTCAGACCTTCTTCAACGGATTCATTATTACCTTTATTATCACACTGATCCATGGTTGCTGCTGCAAAGCCTTTTAAAGGTGTTTCTCTGTGTTCCTGCTGTAATTTTACACACTGTTGTGTGACGGTAGGTGGTCTTCATGTTCAGGTCATTCACAAGCTATATGTTTACACGGCGATGTCACAGATTATATGAACGATAACACCAGAGATAGCAAATAAAGTGATCAATAACGAAGGTGAGGCTGCACGTCTATAAAACGAGTGACTTCATTGATTGTAAGAGTGGGTTTGCTCAGCGGCACCTCGTGTGCAGGTCCCACTCTGCTCCACCGCCGCATGTGTTTCTCTTTAAGCACTTCTGCTGCCGCTCAGGTTCTTTCTCTCTGCGGGTTGAATTTATTGCACACATCACTCAAAGCGCTACTCGATTGGTAACATGCGAACTCCAGAGAACGTTCATGGGAAAATAATTTAGAAATGTGAAAGAGAAATAGATAACGAGGACCAGCTGTGCTTTGAAACCGGGGGTTACCCGTGTGCTCCTTCTGAGGGGTTCTAGGTCTCTGAAGATGTGTTTCTGAGGTTCTGCAGGTGCTCTGAGGTTCTTACCTTGATCAAACTGTTTCTGGATGTTGTCCTGGTCCGTCTTGTTGCCGCTGACGCGATACAGACCTTCTGTGGTCAGACCTGCAGACACAAGACATCACACGGCCTCAGTAACAGACAGACTTCATTAACTATTACAGGAAGGATGACTCTAAACAGATGGACCAGCAGGAGCAGCAGTCCAGGGTTTTCTGGAAACACATGCTGAGACTGTTTTGGATCGAGTCTGAAAACATTCACGCCATCAAGTATCTCAGGACTTTTCTCTTTCGAGGTGTTAACAGCATGAGGAACAACACTCGCTGGTTATCCCGACGAATTTGGGCTTTTTTTCCCACATTAAAATCTTGAGAACGCACGATACTCCAACGAGTACCGGACCACCAGCTGATCCACATGCTGCAGTCATCAAAACACAAACACACAAACACACAAACCACACATGAATGCTTTCTTTTCTGAGCCTCGAGGCATTGGGTCGAATTATTGATCAATAAAAAACGGGCAACGACGCATCAACGTCACAATCACTGAATAGCAGAGAGAAAACATAAATAATGACCCGTGAGAGGTAAAGAGAGAGAAAGTAGTGAAGAAGAGGATGAAGATGGAGGGAAACCAGCTGCTATTGTCTGTTGATGCGCCGATGATTTTACAACCTCAGTGTGAAAGTCAGCCGTTCTCTTCTGATCATCTTGAGTCATTTATCAGCCACTGAAGTTCAACGCGAGGCGTTCTGTATCTCTCGTCGCACCGTGACTCATTTCTTTTGTAGCTCGTCTTCCTTTTGATGGAACTGATTTGTTCGTAACTATTTATGAGTCATAAATACTTTTAGTTATTTCTACATCTGTGGTAAAATGTCCCGACTCTGGAGCTTCTTAATAAACGTCTTGTGAGCTCTCTCAGCTTCACAATACAGCGTTCTGCTCGTTGCTGTAATCATTACTTTGTGCCCGTTTCAGGTGCATTGCTGTTTCAGCTTTAAGTGACTCAATTAACGATCAATATTTTCATTTCTTTCCAGATAAGACGACACACGTGGCAAAGAATCTGGTCCCAAACATCACAAAGCTGTGGTTTCTCCAGCACGTGTGGACAGATTCATTCACAATGTAACATCTGAGAGATATCGAACAACACAAGCCGTTACTTATTTACAAGAGAGAAACGTCAACGCGAAGCAAACATTCATCCCGATGATGTCATTGATATCCGCAGAAAATCTGACGACAGCGGCGAAAATCATCAGATAAACGGAGAATGAAGCGCTCAGTGTGTCCGAGTCTTCAGCAGCATTTCTACACACATGGAGACGGAGTGTCTTAATTAGTGCTGTAATGGGGCTGCGCACACACACACACACACACACACACACACACACACACACACACACACACACACACACACAATCCATACAGGTTGTAGCTCTGCTCTGTCGCTGCTGCAAGGTCATCCACACTGCAGTATGCATGTCTGTGTGTGTGTGTGTGTGTGTGTGTGTGTGTGTGTGTGTGTGTGTGTGTGTGTGTGTGTGTGTGTGTGTGTGTGTGTCCCTGCAGAGGCAGTTAAGCAGAGACAGTATTATGTAAATGCAGCTTTAATGGATTCAGGTAAATCGTGTCATGTGTGGGAGTGTGTTCATTGGTATCTGGCTGTTTATCCGTGCATACGTGTCTTTGTGTTTGTCTTTGAGGAGGAGGAAGTCCTGCTTCACATGTCTGAATCATTTGAAGCCTCGTCGTCACGGTCATGAGACTTTTCTGCAGACTGTGGTTGTTCTGAACAAAGAGATGAACACGGAGACGTCCACCACAAACCACAAGAAGCATCCGGAGAGAAATGGCTCAAATTTAAATATGAGCAGGACAGCTTTATTGACGAAGTCTTTACTCAACAATACTATTTACTCAACATTTCATATCTTCAAACGGACAGTTTGGCTTCCTGGTTACGATCAGCTGAGCTGCGTTGTTCTCAATGACTCTGTAAACACTCAGCTGTGACCACACAACAGTATCACTGCATCAACATGCAAATGAGTCACCTGCTGAAATAATGAACAGAGAGATTAAAGAGCTGGAAAAATCAGACACAGAGCAGATGGTCTGTTTGCTGTTTTCACACCTGATCATCCACCTGGACGAAAAACAGTGATATTCAATAAATGTACAAAAAAAACACAAAGATGGCGGCAAAAGAAATAAAAAAAGAGCAGCTGTTTATGTTTTTATCTTCATCCAAAGCAGAAAAACTAAACCAACGATCTGTCGTAAGTTAACCGTGTAGCTTTAGCTAGCTAGGATGCTGTTATGTGTATATTTGCTACATTGTAACGTAACTGAGCTACAATGTAACAAAGAGTGACAACAGCTAAATAGTTACACATGTGCTTATAATGTAACTGCAGGAACTTTATTCTCACATAAGTTAGTTAGAGAGTTCTGCAGAGAGGAATTTGATGATTTTTTGTAGCTCACAGGAAGTTAGCATCACTGGTTTCTTCGACAATAGAGCCATCAGGATTCTCACATTTGATTTTGAATTATTGCAGAAAATATTCTGTGTCAAACAAACGTTTATGATACTTTAATGTTTGTTCATCAAGCTAATCTTCACTAATGAACTCCACTCTTATGTTTGAAGAGTAAAGTAAGAAGCTAACGTTTACTATTTACCAACTTAACCCTATTTCCTGTCGTGTTCATGAACTGTTACTTCAGAGTTCATTTGTACCACTCTACCACGCGCCCTGAATGCAGCATCACTCACTCACCTCTGACCTTAAAATGACAAAATGTCTCCACCCTGTAACATCTCTCCGTCCTTGTGAGGACATTTGATTCTCCACAGGATGCACACGCACACAAAGTACACACACACAGAGGCACAAAAGACACACACACACACACACACACAGATATCAGACCTGAGAGGAAGGAAGCTAACAGAGGAGCTCATGTTTGCATGTTGGGATCTGATAAGACTCGTCCTACTGAGATATGATCTCATATCCTGATGCACACACACACAAAGTACACACACACACTTACTGTATCACAGTTCCTCTCATCACTCACTATCGTTTTTCATCTGTATCTTATCTCAAAGCTGCTTCACTGCCCCTGTCTGTCTGTCTGTCTCCCTGTCTGTCTGTCCGCCCATTGGCCAGTTATTTTATTGCCGTGACAACCATCTGCTGTGGGAGGGGACAGGAAGCCAGTTCAATAAGCGAAAGTCAATCATCGTCTATTTTTAACTGTTGTTTCACCGGGCAGTGTGTGTGTGTGTGTGTGTGTGTGTGGGTGTGTGTGTGTGTGTGTGTGTGTGTGTGTGTGTGTGTGTGTGTGTGTGTGTGTGTGTGTGTGTGTGTGTGATTGATGGACTATACAACTTCTCTCTTTGTGGCCCGATTGATGAAGTTATTTTAAACTCTACCTGCAGATTAAAGCTACATAAACATGATTTCGACTATTGTGACAAACGGGAATTAATCACAATCATCACATTTAATATCATTTTCTGCCGACATTAAATGTTCCAAAAACTTCAATACTGCAACATAAAGAGAGAAGTGTTCACTGAAGTCTATAAATTAAATAAGTGTGACATTGTTCAACACACAGACTGATTGTTGTGATAACTGGCCCCGAGCAACAGATCCAAACACACACTATGTACGTTAACAATCCTCCCTGTTGTTCAGAGTCTCAGTCACACACCAACAGCTGTGCACGGTGACCTCTGACCTCAGCAGTCAGATAAGTCCTCATCAGACCGGAGTGTTTACGTCTTTATAAAGAGACAAACTGGGGGCAGACCCCCGACTGTTGAGGCGCGTTACTCACATTAAGATGATGAGTTTCAGGTGTCGAGATAATCAGATTGAATAAAAAGTAAAAGAACACGTAAACACGCACTCTGTGTCTGTTTACCTCCACAAACAGGAAACCAATTACAACAAGATCTTAGAATGTTTAATGAACCCGCCTTCATATTTCCTTTAGCTTTGTTAGTCCACATTGTGTGGTCACATGGAGTTGGGTCTTTGATGTTTTGTGATTTATCTTCTATTGAAACGTTTAGGGTTGGGCATCAAAAATGAATACTTTGGGTTCAAATAAATCACATGAAAACTCTCTAAAAGTATCCCTCTAATACAAAGCCTCCTTTCTCCTCTTCCTCTGTCTCATAGAAACATTTAATGCCACTAAATGTGGATTCCTCCGCCGCTGAACGTAGTCCACACAACAGACCATAAAGCAGGGGATGCTTTAGGGCGGGGCTACACAGTGATTGACAGGTCGACATCCCGGCGTTGTCCAGCCTGAGAGTTGTTAAAGTTCTGTAAAGCTCTCACACAGACTGTAAACTGGACCTGCTGGTTTCCACTTCCGATCAGCAGATCCCAGCCCGCATGTTCCAGTTTCTCAAATCCAGGACATTGAGGTCTTATCCCCGCGCTCATTATAAAATGTGGTCTGACATGCGAACATGCACCGACTCCTACAAGGAAGATGAATGTGCAGGTAAGAGCTGTTTTCTTTGTTCCCAGAGGACACGAAAACACAACCTTTCCCACAATCCATTGGCTGAGAAATGAGCTGAGCTTTCTGGTCTGGAAGTCATTCTGCTGCCGATAGTGTGTGTGTGTGTGTGTGTGTGTGTGTGTGTGTGTGTGTGTGTGTGTGTGTGTGTGTGTGCGTGCGTGTGTGTGTGTGTGTGCGTGTGTGTGTGTGTGTGTGTGTGTGTGTGTGTGTGAGAGAGAGAGAGAGAGAGAGAGTGTGTGCGTGCGTGTGTTTTCTCATACACAGTTGTGGTCTGGTGGAGTCATCATTTTCTCCGTTGGTGTGTTAATTTAATGACCGAGCCTCCACACAACCATGGGTCAATATAAATCAATACAAAGGCTGCAAGGAGAGTGTGTGTGTGTGTGAGTATGATTTAATATGTGGGCACCTTGGGTAACAAGATCCATCCCCCCCTCCCCCCCCCCCCCCCCCACACACACACACACACACACACACAGTCTCAGACAACATCTGCAGTCTGCTTTCAGCCTGAGAATCACAATTTCATCAAATGTACACTGTCAGATTCTTCGCTCTGAAACTAAAATCTGAGCTACAGAGGAAGTTTCAGCAGATTACAACTCAAACTTTTAAAAGATGCAATGATACGTAACATGTGGACAGAATTTCAGTTTAAAACATTCAATAAGTGAACTAACACGATGAGCAGAAGGTAAAGAGGTTACAGCGTTGTGTTGCAGAGATATCTACTGTGGTTAGCATGCTAACCAGCTAGCTCCAGCCCGTCCCGTCTTGTAATACCACTTTTAACCTGGAGAGGCGATAGCGAGACGCTGTAGCGTTCGTGTTTGAAGCCTTGAGTTTGCCATCGCTAACTTGGATTACGGCCGTCGCCATGTTGTTATTTTCAACCAGTGAACAGGAAGTGACCATATTAGGACCGAGGAGGAGTGACGTAGAAATGCCGTATACGTCTCTGGCAGAGACCTGTCAATCACTGTGTAGCCCCGCCCTAAAGCATCCCCTGCTTTATGGTCTGTGTGACTCTAAATGGACCATCATGTACTAAATGAACATCATGCTGTATTGAAGAAGACTTGAAACTAGAGATTGAGACATAAACTCATGTTTACAATGTTTACTGAGGGAATAAATCAAGAGAGAAGTAGAGTCATTTTCTATAGACTTCTATACAACCAGAGGAGTCGCCCCCTGGTGGTCAGTAGAGAGAATGCAGCAAAGCTGAAATGAGCCCTGTTTCTTTGGAACATGTGGACATCAGACATTAAAACCCTTTAGAGCCTTTAAGACAACAGCAGAGATATCAAAGCCCCCCTCAGGACATCAGAGACCAGGTTGGACGATCTACTGAAAGAGTAACTCCCCCGAGGGTCCACATCAACGTCAGTGTACTGTCATGAGCAGAACTACAGATAATATTCAGCCTGTAAGATCGGCTGTGTAATCTTTTCTGTATCTCTGGAGGAGCTTTGTCAAGTCATCAGGGTCATCTCGGCTCTGAGACGACACATTTATAGAATAAAAGATGAAAACCTGGAGTTTAAAAATGACATTTACCTGCCAGGGAGGCTCTAGAAAAATGAAGGCATCAGGTTGCATTGTGGGAACTGTAGGATCCAGCATTATCGAACCTTCACCCATTACTAGGAATTAAAAATCAGGCTATTTTTACTTAATTATTTTCTTCGTCGTCCCATAAACTTCTCATAAAGTGAGTGAATGAAGAATAAATAAACAAATCCTACAGAAGAATATAAATAAACAGCAGACACAAGTTTAACATGTATGTGTGACATAAACATTTAATATTATGTGTCGCAGACAACCTGTAATAACGTAAGACAGCTGTTTAAAAAACAAACAAAACTTTCAATAATTACAGGAATAAAGAATTCACAACATAAACACGCCAGCAACAAAGAACCACACACACACACACACACACACACACACACACACTGACCTGAGCTAAGTGTGACCACGGTGTGTGTGCGTGTGTGTTGACAGTAGGACAGATGTCCAGCTTTCAGGAAGCGACAAGAGCAGCCGACAACACGCCCACACCGTCTCTCTCTCACACACACACACACACACACACACACACACACTTATTTCCAATGTAAGAGAGACAGATGGGCCATTTTATAAATAAAGACATCAAACTGCAGCTACCTAGCTACTGCTCTATTTACACACACACACACACACACACACACACACACACGTTAACTTTCTATTTTGTAATTTTTTAATTTCATCTCATTATTTCACCTGCAGCAGAATGTGATGAATGATAATGAGGCCTAATTATTATATTTCAACACAAACACAAAGTAACAACCGAGCTTTTCTCTCCTGCAAACAACAACATTATGAACACAGCAAGAGATTCAACACGTTTCAGTATTCTGTTTCTTTTCACTGAATTTGCTGCTTTATATTGTAAAATGAGATTCAACCTGTTGTTACTCTGACGGGCTGAGGTAAAGGATGACGGAGCTCTGATCGAGATGTTTTTGGGGTCGATCGCCAAAAGCAGTATCTTCTCCTTGTGAAAAGAAACTCTGTTATAGATGCTTTTTTACCTCCAAATGTCTGAACACAATATGGTATTTTAGTATTTATGCTGATCGATGGATTGTATATGACAAAACAAAAAAACAACCTCAGACACCTCGGATGAAGTATTGAACATGTTTTAGTTTTGAGACAACAGCAGACAAACTGTGTAGAAACGTGGTGGAATATTCCTTTAAAGTTCACTGTGATGACGAGAAGATCAATACGTTTTACTAAATGCACAAACATCTGCTACCACAGACATTTAAACAATGCCAGCATTAATAGGTCATTTCTTAGCTGCCTCTCACACACACACACACCCACCCACACACACACACACACACACACACACACACACACACACACACACACACACACACACACACACGCACGCACGCACACACTTTGGGGGCTAAGTGACGACCCGGGGGAGAAGAGGATGGAGAGAGGAGATAACGATGAGATGGAGAGGAAAGAGGAGAGAAGGAATGAGGAGAGCTTCACAGGAGACGGATGAGAGGAAGATGATGAAGAGGACGCAGAGGAGGAAGTAAGGGGAGAAAGAAAAGAGAAAAGAAAGAAGGGAAGATGAAAAAGAAAAGGGATTAAAGAAGAGGAGAGTCAGCACCTCGTGTTGTACAACATGGCCGACTAAACGCCCTCCTGAGACCTTCATCAAAGCCTCTGCATCATCAGAAACACACACAGCTACTGCTGAGTGTGTGTGCGTGTGTGTGTGTGTGTGTGTGTGTGTGTGTGTGTGTGTGTGTGTGTGTGTGTGTGTGTGTGTGTGTGTGTGTGTGTGTGTGTGTGTGAAGCCTGCAGCAAGGTGCTCACTGAGGTCAGTGGCTCTCAGGAGGGCGACAGACTGACGTGTCTGGAACAGCAGGACTTCAGAAACCCTCTCCTCACTCTCCCATTAGCAGCCACACAGCCCAGCTGTTAAAGGACTAGTACACTGTTTGTTTTAAACCAGTATTCTGCTCTCAGACCTGGAAGTAGTCCACCGCTGTGCCTAAAACGCTGACAGCTCACATTTCTTAAATTCAACTAATTATGGGAGTTTCTGTGGTTACGTAAGAACCCAATTAAAAACGATGCCAGCTGTAACCACGAGTCACACACTCTGTTTATCTCCGACACGTGAAACAAAACAGGAATCCCAACAAACACTCAGCAGAAGAATCTGAAACTGAGCAGAAACAAAAAGCCCAAATCTGAACCAAACCTTTATATGGAAACGATCATTTAAATAACTGACGCTGAACGGTGAGAACTGAAAACAAGGCGACTCGCTCCTGATTGGCTCAGAAGGAGATGACAACACCAGAGAGCCGGGACATCTTTACTGCCTGAGTTTATTTTAACAACTCAAATTCAGCTGAATGTTCGAAAAAAAAAAAGGATCAATTTGAGGGCAGATCTACATGTCCAAAAACAGACAAGTGACCGGAACACATGTCGAAAGATTCTGCAAACATCAGTTCTATTATTAACTACATTTTACTGGCGTTTATGTGACCATATGATCACGTAATAATTTACTAATTTCACGAATGTATTCATGTGTTTTCAAGCCGTTGGTTGTATTTAACTATTCAAACTACTTCATTGGGAGTAACTATTAAAAGTAGAATGAAACACGTCTCTATTTATAGACAATATGTTGCACCAAAGTTCGGTTTTTCGTGGAAAATGTCTCGATTAAAGCTGTAATTTATCCCAAAGCTTAAGGGAATACTCGTCTTTGATTGGCTGGTGGGTCCTCAAACACACATCTAGGTCGAACATAAGAGTGTCAGAGCTTAAGGTAGTCGAGTAACGCTCATCTTTACGTCATGTTCATCAACGTGAGGTTGTCCTTAAAGGGAAATGTGCAGGTTTTTCCTTGATCTTAGTCAGGAAAAAGAAACGGAATAAAGAACGTTACTTCAGCTGCAGGAGCTCCGGCAGCAGAGAGATAAATATCTCAAAACATTGGCAAAGAACTTTTAGCAAAAGAAGATGAAGTGAGAAAACACATTGTCTCGAAGAGTCTCTCCGCTCGTAGTTTAGTCCGTCTGTTAAATGGCCGGCGATGTAATCCAAGGTGCCCCAATTAAATGGAGCTGGCAGAGGGAAGGACACTCTGATTTATCTCTCGCTCCACTTCACACATTATCTCCTTATTGCTCACATTGAAGTCCACGCAAGCAAAGCGTGGGTCACTCTCTCTCTGCTGCCCGTTGTTTTTCAGCACGCTCACATGTTGGCTGGCGGCGGTGAGGATATATATATATATATATATATAAAGAAGAGAAAGAGAGAGAGAGAAGGGCAACATAAGGGCTTTTCAAGGTAAACTAATGGACGACTGGACTGCTCAAACACAGCCACACACACATTTACACACAAGCCCCCATTAGACCAGATGACTGCCTCGGAGCCAGGTGGCATCACACTCGCCTCCATCTTTCTCTCCACACAGTCTGCCCCTAGGACACACACACACTAGTCCATCTTAACACCACACACACACACTCTGCCTCCCTGATGTAGCCGCCGGCCCGGCTCAAACCGGCCTCGTCTGTCCCCCATAATGCTCTGCTGCTGCACAAACGCTCGCTGGAGGCCAAAACCCATCGCTCTAATCTAATCCTCACATTGCCCCCCCTCACTTTAAGGAACACTGAGTGAGTGAGTGAGTGAGTGAGTGAGTGAGTGAGTGAGTGAGTGAGTGAGTGAGAAAGAGAGAGAGAGAGAGAGACTTCATCCGCAGAGTGGTTTTCATGAGGATCTGTGTCCACACTGAGATGAAGGGAATCTCTTCTTCTTCTTCTTCTTCTTCTTCTTCTTCTTCTTCTTCTTCTTCTTCTTCTTCTTCTTCTTTCATTCAGCAAACAAAGGAATTGCTCATCACAGCCAACATGTGGTGCAAAAGTCAAAACGCATGATAGGAAATAGAGAAATGTACAATAACAAATGTGAAAAAATACATGAAAAGCATAAAACATGTCTGTTTTAAGGTGGAAGAGATGGACAGTTTGTGGAAGATACTTTGAAGCGCTTTAGTTCACAGTGTGGAATATAAAGTTTGAGAACATGTGGAACGATCGTTGATGTAATGCTTTACGTCAGAGCTCAATTCATCATCCGCTAATACAGAGAACCACAGCAACGCTTCACTGGGAAGATGAAACGAGCAAATTTCTTAATAATTTCTTAAAAAACTACCTTTAAAAACAATTTTCAGAAACATCTGGAAGACTTTAAATACAACTGAATGTATGATTTTGTGAGATATTTTTGTCGACTAGACAACTGATCGAGTATAAAACAATGAGTCGAGATGAGAAACTCAAGATACACAGAGATATCAAGAGATCATCCAGAGCACTTTCATAACAGCTTAGTGTGAAGAGAAAGAGAAGAGCACATATCTTCACATTTAGCCGACTTGCTGTGGACGCAGTGACGGAGAGACGGCCGTGGTGAAGATACTGATGGAGCCCTGAAACATGAGATGAACTACAGAACAAAGACGGCACGTTGTTCTCTCTGGAGACGATCACAACAAGCACACCGAGACAAGAGCAAGGATGAAAGAGGGGGGAGTCCCGGCTTCACCTATTCACCGGGGGGGGATACACACACACACACACACACACACACACACACATACACACACTCTCCTATCTCTTGGTGTCTCGGAGTCGGTGAGCAGGAAATCCAAAGGGAAGAGATTAAGACTACAAGCTAGGGAGCAGGGTGTAATGCAGAATGTGTGTGTGTGTGTGTGTGTGTGTGTGTGTGTGTGTGTGTGTGTGTGTGTGTGTGTGTGTGTGTGTGTGTGTGTGTGTGTGTGTGTGTTAAATGAAGATAAATGTGATTCAACAACTGTAAATGTGCTTCAATTTTAAGAGGAAAAACTGAACTAAAAACTTAATCAAGAGCCTAAAATTTGGTTGTTATGCAACACACACACACACACACACACACACACGTGTCAAAGCCCTGACATCCTCTGTAACCGCAATAACCCAGACGCAGCCTCACCTCTGTGAGACCTGTACCACAAACATCACACACACACACACACACACACACACACACACACACACACACACACACACACACACACACACACACACACACACACACACACACACACACACACACACACACACGGGTTTATTTCATGCGGTTTAAGCTCCAGTTCGTCTCTCTGAGGAGAGTCAGACAGCAGCCGGTGACTCAGACACCTGAAGTGTTGGGAAACGTTGGCCGTGACTCAGCTGCAGTTACGACACCGCTAACAAAAGAAGAAACGGCCAAAGGTTCCAGTTTATCAGCGTATAAACAGGAGCACACACCTGCTGGGGCTGATCGGAGCGGCTCCAGTAAAAGACTTTCTTCTTCCTGGTTCGGTGGAGAAATGTTTTGTGTGTGAAGGAAAAATACAAGAACAACTGGAATAAATGTTCGTTGTGCTAATATGCAGCGTTCACGTCAACAAAGGAAGTACTGTATCCAAGTGAGCTGCATGGGTTTATATTTCTCACAAACATTTTCGACCGATATTTTATCTCCATTTTATGTTATTATTCTGTATATTGTACATAATGTTCTTTATTTATTTACTTGTGTCATTAAGAAGTGAAACACAACTTGTTTTTAACTGCGCACACGACAATAAATTTGAGTTTTGGACTTAAATACGTCGACATGTTGTAAATTCTGCAGCGTCGTGGTTCATGCTGACACACACCAGTCCTTCACAAACAATGAATTAGCATATTGCTAATGTGGATGTCTGTCAGATGTGCTGTCGCTGCATTTATTTATTAAAAAGACTGGATTCATGTAACGAGCGGAAATTGACTCGTGTCGCTGGACTTCCTTATATAGAGAAATGGGGGCGTGGCTAAATGACAACTGGCCGCCAATTCTGCATGCAGACTTATGTTCTGTGCAACATATTAGTGAATTAAGAGAGTATCTCTTTCACACCAGAAGGCCACAGACAAGTGAGGACCATCCCAGCGGGCTGCTGGGAGCACTGGGCAATCTGACCCATGAACAGGAAGTTTCCATTGGACATGACGTCAGCGCAGCAGCCAGCAGGAGAGCACACGATCAGAACACACACACACACACACACACACATACACACACACACACACACACACACACACACACACACACACACACAAAGAAAATGTGAGAGTAGGATGACTGGGAAGCGTGCCAGCAGCCAATCAATTTCCAACTTGAACTCTCACTTTGGCTGATTCCTGCTGCGGAGCTCCGAGAGCTGCAGGCGGAGAAATTATATATATATATAATTATATATATATATATATATATATATATATATATATATATATAACAGAGAAGTGGAGAGAACGATTGACAGGAGAGGTAGACGTAGTGTAGTCACAGTACTTCTTATCTCCTGTCAGATGTGTTTTTGTACCTCTTATATCACTCTGAGCGCTCTCCGGCCGACCTTTAGGGTCCGCTCAATGACTACATCCTTCCATTACGTACTCGGAAAAGCTATGAGTTATGTTTTATAAAAATCTAATTTCACTCCAGAGTAAATCCTTCTTCTCATTCTGTCAAAGTGGAGAGTGGTGATCCGACTTCTAAGCAGGCTGAAAATAGCCAATAATCAGCTTTGTATGAAGACATGGATGCTGAATTATCCTCCTGCAGAGCTCAGAGGAGACGTTTAAAACCAGTCCGCTGGATCCCCGACTTCATCCAGAGCCACACCAGCAGGGCATCGACAGTAACGGGTACTATTAAATATATATATATATATATATATATATATATATATACATATAATTATTATATATGACAGAGTGAGTGAAACTCAGAAAATAAGATATTCAGGATGAAAGAGGACTGATCACTAAAACTAAAAATAACGTTTATCACAGCCAGAAGCTGTAAAAAACAATGGTAACACTTGTGTACACTTTGAAAAATGTTGGATATAAAGATTATTTTTCCCACAATTTTTGTAAAATATATTATCCAAAATATTTAACTGGCGTTTTTTTTCTTTGATTATTATTTGTGTCATGGTAACTGAGTTCTTCTGCACAAAACACATTTTTCAGTTCTCTCTACTTTTAGCCATCGTTGTGCTGTTTCTATAGAACTATATATATATATATATATATATATATATATATATATATATAGTACATATATAAACTCTAGAGGACTTTATATTGCAGTTTAGGTCAAGGCCACTGAGAGTGAACTGCTTTGTGCTTAGAGGGTTAATGTCAGCAAAACAACTCTAAACTTAATTAAAACGTGTTAAAAAGACAAAAATGTGAGTAATAATTCTCTGAAGCTGATAAATATCTCGAAAGTGAAACACTTTTCTCTGTACTGTTGTGATGTGTTTAATTCTGTTATCGGGGGAATTAAAAAAAAACTAAAATGAATAACCGACATAAAAGTGTATTTTGAAATGATTCAAAGTTTGTTGAAGACGTGTTCTACTCAGTCAAACAGCCGAAGGAAGTTATTTTGAAGAGCTCCTCTCCTCCCTCACATTATACTCAGCTGAGGAAGATAATAACCAATGGGACTTCCTAATGCATCAACATCAAAACGCCATTTAATCCTCTCCCTCTCCCTCTCCCTCTCTCTCTCTCTCTCTCTCATGTCTCTGGGGAGGAGGAAACGTTTAATAAAACGTCTCTAATGGAGTCGGGCAGCGAGGAGCTGTGCGGCTTCGTCGTCTGAGAGACTTCTTCTGCGAGACCCTCGGTCCGTCTAAAGGTTTTATTCTCAGACGCCAGACGGATGTTCGGAGAGTTTCTTATGTGTGTGGAGCGGATCAAAATCAGCCCTGTGATGCCGTCTGCATTTCGGAAGCCAACAAATGAAATAGACGGCTGGATAGTTTCACATTTTACTGAAATTAAAAGGCAGCAGTTTCATAAATACAAGATTGAAATATATGCAGCCTGAACTGGTGCAGACCGGAGCCTGGAGCGCGTGTGTGTGTGCGCGTGTGTGTGTGCGCGTGTGTGTGTGCGCGTGTGTGTGTGCGCGTGTGTGTGTGCGCGTGTGTGTGTGCGTGTGTGTGTGTGCTTTAGCCATTTTTAAAAATACAAAGATGTCAGCGATTTTGTGAGCGAACAAAGAGGAAGAAAACAAGAGAAGCCTCGCTGACACTGCTTTGCATTTCCGGCTTTCAGATATTTTATGAAGCGTTTTAGCATCAAGACGAATGGAGGACGAGAGAGAAAAGCTGTTTTCCATCCGAGGAGACACACAGACGTTGTTTTATTTGTTATAAATAAAGAGAGATGTATTGTGCTGCTGGTCGGCATATTAAACGTGAAGAATGTGCATCAGTGAGCACTCAGATAATTATTCACTGCTGTGCTGCGTATTCATTAAACGGTTTCAGGTGGAATCTTCAAATCAAAGGTTTGCATATTTATACTTCATTTTAATGCCAGAAAGGTTCAGATAATCCGTCTATTGCTGCCTCAACAAACAGCTGAAGACGGACGTCCTCGTGTTGCATTCGAGGACAGTTGGACGATGAGACTTTGTGTAAACAAGAGTCCGTCCTGTAATCAACGTGTCCTCATACAACGAGTCGGAGGATTTCTGTTGCATGTTTTCCTACGAAATCCAGCAACTCGTGTCAATTTCTGCTCGTTACGTGCAGACGGTCTTTTCAAAATAAACTTCCGTCTTCACAGGAAACTCAGTTAAGGTTGAGGAGACAAAACCACTTAGTGAGGTTTAGGAAAAGATTGTTCAAATAAACTACAGAAGTGCCGTTGCTGAAGTACGCAAGTTACGTGACAAAAAACGTCAACGTTGACTTCTTGTTCCTGACGGGGAACGAACACATCGGCCTCCTGGAGTCCTGCACCTCCTCCCCGAGTCGTCTTTTCTAGTCTTTATACGACTAATCCATGACTACATTAACAACGTTTTTTCGTAGGTATTGTTATGAATGGCGGAGGAGACCAGCCTGAACCACGTTCGGCTCCAGCAGAGTTCCTCCTCACTAAAGAGGTCGTTTCTCATCCAGAGAACGTGGGCAGGAAACCTTTAGAAAATGCCTGGTGTCACCTTCTCTGCACTCACTATTATAAAGGAAGTCTGTTTACTTGAGCTTTCATTCCTTCTCTCTCAGGAGTGTCATCAGGTCTCCTTCATATTGGCTGCTGGTAGAAACTGGAGCTTTTTTCCCGGCTTTGAGCTTAATGCTGAAAGTACAGAGCAGAGATTGGAGCCCCTGACCTTGTGGAGTTGGTAAAACGTTGGCCGTCTGAGAGCCCGATCCTCCTCGCTGCTGCATTTTGCAGAAATGTAAGGTCAGGACCCGTCACTGCGCTACAAAGAGAGGAATCCAAGGCAGAGGCACGCTCAGTCCTCCTGAGACCACCAACAAATCCTCCTTTAGATCTCCGCTCTCACGCAGAAAAACACTCATTTACTCCGACACGCGTTCAGAGAATAAATGTGAGGCTGACGACACGCCGGAGAACCAGGCAGGGTTCATCTTTGGTCACTCAACACTTTGACGTTCCGCCGATCATTCAAAGAGGTTCTTATGCTCCTGACTGCTTCATATCCGAGTGTGTGTGTGTGTGTGTGTGTGTGTGTGTGTGTGTGTGTGTGTGTGTGTGTGTGTGTGTGTGTGTGTGTGTGTGTGTGTGTGTGTGTGTGTGTGTGTGTGTGTGTGTGTGTGTGTGTGATAAACAAACAGAGGACATCAGGATACTTCACCTCATACATGCCTGATATTTTCTCACTTTACTTCAGCAGCTTTCTTCACTTCCTTGAGTGTTTGTTATTTATTATTTACTGTATTTATTTCACTCTTATTTCTATTCTATTTTGCAGTGATGTCACTTATTACACGAGTGTTCATATTCTTCCTCTTATTGTTTGTTCTTATTCTTCTGTTGTAATCTTTGATCAATGAAGTTCCTTCTTATCTCAGTGAAGGCTTATAATCGAGGTCGTGTCTCAGATATCTCACCTCCAGTCCTTCACTCTGATCAGAACACGAGCACACGCAGATAAAAAGATCCAACGAGCTGATGTTGTCAGCTGAAGAAGAATCAGATACTAGACTCTGCCGCAATAACCGACACGCGGCAATAACCACGCTATTGACCGACAACGTTGAGCTCGTCACCGTTTACACCCAGCCGTCCAATCACAAAGGAGGAGGGGCGGGACACACACGATAAGACAAAGCGTCACATTCTTCATGTCGGCAACAACAATGGAGGACAAATTAAGACACGTGAGCCTTCCTCTGATGCAGAACAAGTACTCCACCTGATATTCCTCATCACCGCAACCAGACGCAACCAGAGCAACAAAACAACCTGCTGCAACTCATTGCTGTCCTGTGTTCTACATCGAAGTATTTAATTAGTTTAAAAACATTTTGTCATATAAAACGCAACAATAGATCTTATGATAGCCGAACAATAAAGCACATGAAAAGAGCTGTGATCTACTGCACAGAGACACACAGGAATACCAACACGTCACCAACATCAAGCACCATGTTTTCTTTTTAAATCAAAGAACAAACCTACAGAGGAAGGACATTATGGATGTGTGTCCCAGTTAATACGTCCCCATCTCACTCAGACACAAAGATGAACCACGCTGACACATCTGGCTGCTCACTTTCAACTTAAAACGGGCGTTTTTTGAGGCCACCTGTTCTTTTTCAGGAACGTTGAAGGCTTTAGTCCGTTCTTTTTTTCTTTGCAGGGTTGCGATGCCCTCTGGGAGGCCTGTGAGTTGTGTTATAATTAGAAAGTGGTGACTGGAGCGCACTAAAGAAAATGATAACAAGCAGGAAACAGAACAAACATCATCCTTATTTAATAGGCAGCATTTTATCTCGAGAGTTCACTTCCACACTTAAAACGAAACTCCTGACACAGAGGAGCTCTTAATTAGCTTGTTCCTGGAGAAATGTCACGTCGAGTTTTCACCACAAAACCTGAGGACATTAGGAAATCCAGCACACACACACACACACACACTCTCTCTCTTATCACATACACAAACCCCAGCAAATGAAGGTCTCTCTCACACACACACTCTCACACACACACACACACACACACACACACCACAGCTTCACGCCTTCAGTCACATTTACAGCCACACTCACATAAAGTCACAGTTTGTCTTCACACACTCTGAAACCACAGACACCACCATCACCTCGCTGCCTCTCGGCTGACTACATGCGGTGAAAGCGAACCAGGCAGCAGTGTTGCCTCGCCACAGAAATGAAACCTACGTTTGAAGCTTGTGGATACATCTACTCAATATGTTTCTGTAGATTAGAAACGATTAGCTGATTAATTTCATTCGTCTACCAGCAACATATTAATCAGGAATGATTTTTAATAACAGAAAAACAAAACGTCAGCAGTCTCAGCTTCTCAAATGTGAATATTTGCCTGAGCTGGGATTCATTTCAATACTCGAGCTGTTAAGATGCCCGAGTTTCAGTATAGATACTGTCTGAGACGAGGCTTTTTCTAAACTTTACTTTGTGAAATATAGAGTTACGTTTTCTACAGACGACCTTTTCTTCATGTAACAAACGGAAACAAACCTCTCTTATGTTAAGAGCAACGTCTAAACCAGAGCAACGCTGGGTCAAACCATTAAACAAGTCATTTCTCTGGGAGACAGAAACACTATGAACCGGTCCACCATGGAGGAGAGGAGAGCGCTAACATGTTGACTCTGACCTCCAATTAAAGTGACAAGTGTCTGCTGTTAGATGTGGAAAAAAAACAGCAATAACACAACATCATGGTGAAGTTTTAATGGTTCCCATCGGGACGGAGTCTCTCCTCCCACCACGCTCAGAGGTCAGAGGTCAGAGGCTTCAGCCTCTTACGCTAGCAGACGTTAGCAGACGTTAGCAGGGTGGATGTCTGCAGACTGAAGACTGAGCGTAACGCCAACACCCACCATCACTCTGTACATTTCACAGGATGACCCCACCCTCCGAGCTATGGACTCAGATATGTTCTACAGGCAGATTAAAGACGACACAAACCCCGTCCTCTCACCCCGACAGAGAAACAGCCTGAAGGGCTTTTAAAAGCACCTTAAACAACAACACTTTTTACATCTGGTGAGAAATGAAAGCTGTTAAGTCCAACAGACCGTCTGGTCTGAGAGGGTTTCACGGCACTAGCCATGAAATCTCCAATACACCACCGTCAGCTGGCAGGCGTCCACACACACACACACACACACACACACAAACACACACACACACACACACACACACACACACACACACACAGCGCTGGGATTAATCCGAAATTTGGTTGGCAACCACCAGCGGGGGGGGGGCTCATGTAGATCCAGCTGAATATCAAAACAT
Organism: Lycodopsis pacificus; assembly: GCA_028022725.1. NCBI lineage: Eukaryota > Metazoa > Chordata > Actinopteri > Perciformes > Zoarcidae > Lycodopsis > Lycodopsis pacificus. The sequence continues at coordinate 3,331,014 of CM051701.1, read as the reverse complement.
ATTCGAAGGGGGATTTTCAGGACAGGAATTAACGGAACCGGAGCGAAGAAGAGAGCTCAGGCTCAGAGCGCTACCTTCAGAAACAGAAGCTCGCTCACGGGCAGAAACACGGGAAATGCTCCCTTTAATGTTGGTGGTGTACATTTGCTGCACATATGGAGGAGGAGCGGTAAAGGGAGTGCGGTGATAAGACGTGTTTTCAGTCTCGTGTTGAAGGGATTTATATGTCGAGGGCTGGGGGGGGGGGGGAGTCACTTGGAGGTCTTTCTGCACTTTTGCTTCTTAAAGGCACTAAACATGTAAAAAGAGCACTGGACCATGTGTTATTACATTATGCAACAAACTCATGCAATATTAAATGTGTTTGAAATATTCATTTCAGTGGTGAGAGGGGATAAAAGTCAGGGTTTGGGTCTTTAATGGGCTGAGGGGAAGCTGTTTTTGGGTCTGGGTTGGGGGTTTGAATCTCACTGCAGTCGTCCCTCAAGAACATTTTTACTGCACTTTCATATTTAAATAAACAGAGCTTCACTTTAATGCTGTGCTACATTCCTGCTGACGCACAAAATAAGACTCATTCACAGAGTGTCAAGCTAAATAAAATCGGAGCAAAATTTGGGGGTTTGGGTGTCGAACTTCAACCCGTTCGGTTGTACTTAGCTCCACCTGACATTTCAGACTCACTATTAATATCACGCGCAAGCAAACCAAAGTGCATTTGATGTACTTGAGGTATTCCTTAAAGTTTCCGAGTTGAATTTGAACTGAGGATTTGAACTTGCAACCCTTAGGAGGGAGTAAGAGTATGTCTGACTGTTCAGACTGTTGCACCCAGCGATTCTTTTCATGATACATCCTACAACCATCACCACAATTTTCCAGAGCAACATCTTAGCCTCGTTTTGTCCATTTAATTGTCCAAATCCCCAAAATATTAACTTCACAATGACACAAAACAAAGAAAAGCAGCAGATCATCACATTTGAGAAGCTGGAGCTAAATGTGGCTTTTTTTCCTGCTATCTGCTGACATGTTTTAGGCGGCTGTACTTTAAAGTGATGGTATTTCAGCATCATTCATTTTCCTGACATGTTCTTACGAGTATCTCGTGTTCTTCTTTTCTTGGGTTAATTAAGGGACGACACGTACACTGCCGTTCCTTCATCAGTTCTTTTGATCACGGTAATCTTTCGCCATCTTATTTTGTAATCTTTCAGCAGTGCTCTGGCAACACATCAAGTGGCGTGCCAATAAAGCTCATTGAATTCGAATTGACTTGTATCGACTGGCAGCCCGGCAGGCTGGTTGACGGACCAGACAAAACATGTTTGGTGGGTGGTATCAGATCCGAGAATGAATCTTATAATAATTTAGATTCACTTCCCAGTCCCACCTCAAATCATCTCCCCAGCCCCCCGTCCCTCCTCCTCCTCTCACATCATTACTCGTTTAGAAAGACATGAGAGGAATTTCCACATCAAATAACAACAAAGCTTTTGCATGTAAGAACAAACCTAGCTTCACTTTGCAAGAGTTACAAAATACCAGAGAGAGCCTGGTTGCACCTGAACGCACAGGCAGGAGATAAAAGGAAAACAGACAACAAGAGAGAAGAAGAAGAAGAAGAAGAAGAAGAAGAAGAAGAAGAAGAAGAAGAAGAAGAAGAAGAAGAAGAAGAAGAAGAAGAAGAGAGTGAGATATCAGACCAGAAGAAGAGAGAGAAAATAATGGAAACAATGACTCACCTGTGCGCTCGATGTAGTCGACGCATTTGTCGATGAAGAGCGGGATGGGTCGGTCCGAGGTCACCAGGTTCTGCAGGGGAACGCCAAAATAGTTGCTCTCCCAGGTTCTCCTGGTCGGGGGGTACAGAGGCTTCGGGGGCTTGGAGGATTTTGGCTATAAAGTGTTGGGGGGGGGGGGGGGGGGATGAGATGAGAGGAAGGGAAGAGGAGAGCACAGAGAAGAAAGGGGATGGAAAGGAGTAAGAAGGGAAGTAGGGAGGGAGAAATGAGGAAATAGAAATGAAGGGGAAGTTGCAAATTGAGGGACAGAATTAGAGGAAACAATCCAAAAGAGAAGATGGAGAAAGGAGTGAAAGAAGAAAGAATTGAGGAAGAGCAGAAATGAAGAGAGGCAGAAGATAGAGACGACGAGGAAGAAGAAGAAGACGAGGAGGAGGTCAGTTGGGGAATGGATCAGACAGAAAGTTAAAGCGGGAGATATCAGAGGGAGGTTCATGTGGAGGAAGATGAGAAGAAAAAAAGACAAAACCGCTATTTAGGACTGAAGCTGGGACGAGTAACGAGGCAGCTTTGATTTCCCACACTCCTCTGCTCATCAAAGTGTTGTCATGCCTACAGCGGCTTCGGGGCGGCGACTAAACACCTTCCATTTTGTACCTTGTGGTTGCCCTTTCGCTTTTCCCTATCTGATTATCAAAGACAGTTTGAATGTTACAACAATGCCCTGCATTCATGACGCCCGTGTAGCGCCGGAGGCTGTTCCTACACGGATTTTGCAGACTATTATCTGATGCTCGCTCGCTCGCCTGCATGCGTGTGTTGAGTTGTTGTTGTCCAATCGGGCAATGGGACACTGACAGATCGTGCACGCTGTGATTGTTTTTGCGTGACGCTGCAATTGCTACACACAGTTTTGGTGTGGAGTCGTTATTTCAAGTGACTGCAAACATTTTCAATCGGATGTTGCTGCCTAAGATTCATGCAGGGCTCAAGTTAAGTTATAGAAAACAAAAAGGGAAAATAATGAAGATCCATTCAGAGCACTGACTTTAGAAATGGAAGTATTCTTATTGCTATTTTAGATTTCATGTATGGATCTCTTATGCAAATATACATGAAAGCTGTTTGTTTGGACTGGTGTGCGTACTGTCAGCTAATGTTTGCTTTTAGCTGCATTATTCAAAAGCTGTTTGATTTGTCTTCATTGGCATGAGTGTTTTTCGACAGGAAAGTGCAAGCTGAATTGCCACGTGTGTGCATACAGTATTTGTCTAAGGTAATAGTGGCTGTATTAAATGCTTGTTGCTTATGTATTTGTGTGTGTGTGCGCTCAGCAGCCTCAGACAAGCCTTTAGAGAGCTGTTGTATGACTGTATGTAACAGTGCGTCTTCTTTATCAAGCTTTTTATTGGTTGTCTGGGGCCTGAAAGGTGGGGAGGCTCATAAACCATTTCAGCAGGGGTTCAGATCAATCACTTATCAACTTAGTTTATTCTCACTATGAGTCCCGGGCCTATTAAAACAGAAATCTGCACACACCCACACATTACTGTACACAATCTATTCTGCTCTCATTCACACTCTTTCATTATCGCGCTCATATTCATAAAAAAAAAACAGCTTTGGCTCAGTGTCTTGCCGGCTATAACATCTTTCTGTCTTTTGTTGCTCTATAAAGATAACTTTTAAACTACCCTGTTTGCGAAAAACAAAGTGGATAAAATTGACCTGACATTAAATCTCTGCATATGTCAAGATTCATGACGGAGAAGACTCACCTTCTTGGGTTCCTTTGGCGTCTTCTTCTTCTTCTTCATCTTCTTGTCCTCCTGCTCCGGGTCCGAGGTGATGGCGGGGTTATCTATCCCGCCCTTCCAGGGGTCGGCGGGGGAGAGCAGCGGGTCCTCCTCGCTGCCCCGGTGGGCTCTTCCCTTTTTCTTTTTCTGCATGGCAGGGCCCGACTCCTCCCCATCGCTGTCGGACTGGAATCGTCTTTGGTACGCCTTCGTCTTGCTGAACAGGATTTTAGAACGATGTTTGTATTTCGACCCCCGCCGTCCGGCCTGACACTTCCTGTCGAATCCGTTCTCTTCCTCTCCTCCTCCGTGGAGGACATGCAACCCACCGAAGGAGTTTCTTACTTTGACCAGACGACTGTGTGCATCATCGGGCACAGCGTATATGTCGTCGTTGTGGAAGCCCCTGGACCTCAGCAAGGTGTCCACGGGGTCTGCATAGTTGTCCGACGCATCCACGTCCTCGCTGTGCGTCATTGGGCCACGCTGCATCCTGCGGTTGCTTCGCATGCCAGCCTCGATGGTTTTAAGCAGGTTGGGATCTAGCTTTTTGACATTAGGTTTGGGGAGCAGTGGTTTGGGCCGGACAGGTGGAGGCACTTTGTGGTTGCGTTCATGGTCTCCCACAGGCGTGCTATGGACCGGGTACTCGTTGCCCTCTAGGTCGATGCGGTACTTGGCCCGCTCGCTGGGTGTGGGGAGAAGCTGAACGTCATCGCCTATTGGACTGTACGGTGGTGGGGCCTCGTTATCGTCATCAGATTCTAGGTAATAGGTGTTGTAGGCCGGGGAGTGGCTATGGGGCGAGGTGGGGAAGACGTCTTCACTGGCACCAGTGGTGCACTCACGTGACGAGCTGTCATACAGGAAGGCGCTCTCAATGTTCGGCTTTTTCTCCAGCACTTCATTGAAAAAGGGTGTGAAAACCTCCGTCTGCCGATGATACTGCGACAGCGAGTAGAGTGCCGTAAACTTTGCGGCAATCTCTGTGGCAATGTGCTCCCCTTCCGTCATCAACTCCTTGATGGCATCATTCTCAAAGAAGTCTGCCTGGCTGTCTGTAATGGCCACCATCTGGACGGGGATCACGTCCTGGACTTCGGCCAAGAAGGCCCGCAGGGTCGCCATAGAAGCCTTGCGTTTGGCAGAGTAGACCAAAATGTATCCGTGCACCAGTTCGTCTTTGCGGACCCCGATAGCAGTGTGGTAGGAGAGGATGGTCACCTGGATCCTCCTCCTGCTGTCCCCGATGATCTTGTCCAGTATCAGTGTGTTGCTCTGGCCCGGCTGACCCGCGCTACAACAATGCGAGTCCAGGAAAGGCGAGAGGATGAGGTCGACGCTGAAAGGATCCCAGCACATGGCGCACATGACTATCCTGAGGTCCGTCTCTGACATGTCTTTGATAGAGGGCAGTGGGGCCAAGACATCAAAGTTATGCTTTAGCCCATCCAACGCTGCGCGGAGACCCTGCTTAATTTGGAACTCTGTGAATTTACGTGGAAAGGCCCCGGAGGGGATGTCGACAAAAGTGCACTGCAACTTGTTTGCCAGCTGTTGGCCCTGGTGCCTCAGGATGGGTATGTTTTTGCAAACACTGTCCCTCTGATTCGCCAGGATTAGAATGAAAGGTAGCGGCTGAGCAAACCTATCTCTCCGACTCTGTGCCATCTCCGCTCTGATCCTGCCTATGCAATCTCCAATACAGTTGAGGGACTCGATGGAGTTGAAAACGCAAAAGCAGCCATGTGGCTTGAAGGTGGTGACCCACGTGTGGCTGAAGAGCAGCGTGGAATTGACATCCACGGCCAGAAGCTCCAGTTCGTAAATTTTACCGTCCAGGGTGTACTCGTCGTCTGTGGACTGAGCTCGGATCTCATTGGCTAGTTCCTGTGAGAGACCCTCCCTTCCCAGGAGGCAGAGATTGATCTTATCGATGTTGGCACTGCTATAGTAGAGATTAGAGCGCCCGTGGTCGAGCTGCACCAGCCTGTTTGATAAAACCTGCTCCACTTTCAGATCCACACAGTTCTGCCCACTCAGGCATGTCTCCTTCGTGGGATGGTAAACAAACCCAATGTGTTTGAGGAGGAGCGACTCTCTATCTGGGGCAAGTTTCTGCAGTGCTCTGTATCTTGGCTCCTCATTCAGCACACAGTGAATTTCGCTCATCTTGTCACAGCTGGGGGTGGCATTCAGATCCAAGTCATAGAATAGCTCAGCGTGCTCAAAAAGCATTTCCTGAAAATCCTCTTTGGCCCTTTCAACTATTTCCTGCTGGTGTCTACAGTAAACATCCCTCCTATCTGATTCTGTGATGTACTTGTAGGACTCGTCCTCCATGACAAAGCACATGACTTCCTCCCAAGGCTGCCCTGCACTGATAAAGTGAACCCTATCCAGCGTCTTCTTGAACCGCTCCTTCATCTCCACCCTTCTCTTCTCTGAGAGCAAGTGCTGGACGTGGTTATGGTAAATTCTCTCACCGTCAAGCGTGTCGAGGAGGTCGAAGGGTATCCTGCGGTCACTCATGGCGATGTGGTCCGTCTCATCCCACGGCGTCTGTTCCAGGACCACAAACCAGTACTGGAAATCCGGCCGGTTCCGGATCACACTCTGTGCTTCGGGCCAAGAGAGGTGTTCAACCTCGTCCAGGTTATTGAGGAGGTTGTTAAGGGTTTTCGGTAGAGTTGTCAGGTATTCTTCCCTCCGCCTCTTGATGTGCTCCTGCTTCAGTTGTGCAATGTGCTTTGTGAACATGTTGCGTGCTTTCCTGGAGCCCTCTAAGGTGATGAACTGGTCATAGTCAGGCTGGCCCTTCATATTATTGATCACCGTTTTCCACGTGATGTGGTAATCCCTAACGGTGTGCACTATCAATTTCTCAAATCTATCCGTTACTGAGGCGACAAGCTGCCGTTGCACTTTATATGCCTCCAGGTATGGCACAGTTTTTGGCTTCCCCCTCGTTTTATCCAGCTGCTGGATGAGGGCGTTGAAGCAGACCTCTGCGTTGACGTTGGAGCGCGCCGACGTCTCGATTAGCTGCAGGTTCTTCTTGCTGGCAACGAAGGCTTGCAGGTCCCTCAGGTGCTGGTCCACACCCTCGTCACATTTCGTGGCAGCAACGACAATGGGCTTCTTTGACTTGACAATTTGGGAGTAGATGCTGTTGACGAACTTCATTTGGTCGTCAAACTTCCTATTGCAACCCTTGCTAACATCGATACAGAGTAAAAAGCCATCGATGTTCAGCTTCCCGTCGGGCATCTGCTTCTGGTCAAAGTCCTGCTCCAAGCCCAGCTGGTCCGTGCAGATGTACATAAGCTTTTCTGCCGACTGGAGCTTGGTTGCCGCCGCCCGTTTGGTGTACGGCTGCAGGTTCGTACTCCGATGCGGAAGAAACGTCTGGTCATCGATGAACTCCGTTTGTTCGATGATTTGTATTTTACAGTCCAACCCGTCGTCCCCTCGGTGGGACACCTCCCCCCAATACAGGAAGTGGTCATTGTTAACCACACGTCCCCCAAAGTCTATTGTGCTCAGCACCGAGGTGTGCTCCGAGTAGTAGCCGTCGGCATTGGGGCGAAGATACCGGTTGCATAGGCAGGACTTGCCAACGCCACAATTTCCCTTCTCTTTCTCCGTCCCCGAGAGGCCAACCACACTGACGGCGAATGACGGGGGCCGCGCATCCTTGTTCTTGGCCATTATATTCCCCCGCTCATCGCTAACTTGGTCACTTCCAGGAAAAAGGGTCAAGATATCATTCCAGTTCTGCTCGTCAGTGGTACAGAGGCACATTCATCCTGATTTTCCCATGGTAGTGGCGAATCCCCCTCCAACTCTCTCAGCTTCTATCCTGGGTCTTCTTTAAGCTGGGATAGAACAGCCGGCTTCTCCTTTTATCACCTGCCTGCAAGACATGGAATTTACAATTAGGAAGAGATAAAGGCAACACAAACAAAAACATATTGGCACTGACTCGTCCTCAGAGCACTTCAGTCTCCTTATCACAAATAATATAATTAGCTTTTGTTTGGCAGCATATCCCCCCTGGGACATACATATACATGTATGCACGGTCTGTGAATTTAAAACAACAAATCAGACATGTTAATCAGGCTTTACACGGAGTTATCAGGAATGAACACAAAGGTACACATTATCACACTTGTGCAGGACAATATAATCCCTCTTAAATGGTAATATCTTAATAAAAGGTTTTTGATCTGCCTTTTATGTATTTGAACAAGAATGCGCTGGTCTGAAAACACTGCAATAGGTGTGTAATTTAACTAATGTGATGATAAAGCCAGCTGCATTTGTTTTTTAAACAGGAACATTTCTATTAAAAAACTGCAAGACAAAAATCAAGTGTGACAATAAAACGTATATAAGAGAAAGGGAGAGTAATTAAATCACGGGCCGAGGAAAAGAAGCGCTTTCAACCAATTTGTGCCGAGGCAGGATAAAAATGGCTTGCGACTCCAGCCCTTTGACAGCCACTGACCTAGAAATGATTTGCTTCGCTGTGAGAATGAAACAGAGAAAATAAATCAGCTCACAGATCCGTCATCATCATCGGCACGACCTACGGCTACATGATTAGGGCTAAACGTATAATCCTGATGACTGGGCCCGCCGCTCTACTAATATATATTTTACCCGACATTCCGTCTCCGATTATTAATCCTAATTGGCAGTTTTTTATTATCTGTGGGATGAAATAATTGTGCTGCTTGCTCGTAATCTATTCAACATTAACAACAAGGGGAAATAAAGTGTTTCACTGTTGACAATACCAATATTCAACAACAACAGATTGTAGAAACTAAAACTCTGGTATCTGATGGACCTTTCAATCATTATCATTTCAGAGCGCCACAGTCAAATGAGCCTGAGCCCGTCCGTAACCTAACTAGAGGCTGATAAGCGATAGCTGCAGAGAGAATTGCAGTCACTGTTGTGTTTTACAGAACGATGGCAATCAGCCAGTGAATTTGCCTGCGTGAGCTGGAACCGCTCGCTGCAGCGCGGCGGCATGCTGAGCCTGATGAGAAACTGCACCAGAGAAGGAATTCGGTGCGCCGACACCACTCGAGCAACGAGGTTTCCCCCCCGCGACAATTTATCAAGGCCACGGTGATGATGTCACATGTGTGTGTGTGGGGGGGGAGTTTTGGAGTTCAGCAGATCTACAGAGACCTTAAGGCAACATTAATGGGAATGTTTGCAGAAGTCTAAAAACGAGGAGGAAACATTATATAAAAACAAAGAGATCAAACAATCATTGCCCTCTTTGTGAGATGACACAGATGACGGTGAACTAGAGGAAATGGCCTGCAGGAAATGAGCCCCAAATGTTAAGTCAGCTTATCTGTAATTTGGGCGCATCCAACCAGGAGCTCCGCGTCCCTTTAAACACACCCACGACATTAGATGAAGTCATAAAGCAAACGGACCAGCAGGTCCGTCAGGTTTACAGATCTAACCACGAGGCCCTACAATGACTCCTGCTGCTGCTGCAAGGGCCACACCTGACTGAAGCAGGAAGTCACCTGAGCTCATGAACAGGTGAAGCACTGTGGATGTGCACAAACACACTAATGCCCGCAAGCCAGGTATTTCCATTACTGACTGATGGCACACTGATCAGAAACTAGCACAGACTAATAACTCCTTCAAAACAACAGCCAAACAATCCTAAATCTTGTCATTTGTAATGTTAAACAGTACACGAGTCCCTCCTCTCACTGCCACTAGGAAACACTTGAAGCCACTCATTGGCGATAGACGAAGGCCATCAATTACAACAACTGAAACCTATTAATGTTGTGTTGATCGACTAACCCAGCGCTTCTTACGGCCCTGCATTCCTCCCCCTGATCTCCGTCCAAAACACCAGTGTTTAAGCAGATCAGTCACCCGAATCCAAACATCTGTTTTGCATTTCTGTCAGCCAGAATCCAAGTCTATCGCTCCGCTGTCTACACACAGGGTCGATACGAGACTATTGAATAAATGTTAACATGTATGAAGAGAGGAGCGGTGCCACTGATATACAGTTAGTTAGTTTACTGTATAAGACCTGGAGCCTTATTACTGCAAAACACTGTAGCCAAAACTACATTTGTGCTGCAGTAATAGCTAAAAGTAGCCTCGTGCATCATGATTAGTCTATTCACTGTGGGGATGTGGGGGGGGGATTAAGGTATCACTTGGCAAGCTGGTTTTAGAGATGACTAAATGCGCTTAAGCCTGAAACACAGCAGCACACACAGCCAGGGATGGCGGACCTTCTAAAGCAGCACACGCAGCCAGGGATGGTGGACCTTCTAAAGCAGCACACACAGCCAGGGATGGTGGACCTTCTAAAGCAGCACACACAGCCAGGGATGGCGGACCTTCTAAAGCAGCACCCAGCTGGGATTTTGGTTTTTAAATGAACTTGTTTATGTTTTTCAGCAGGACTCCTGCAGAGGAAAGGAGGTCAATCGACTGTAAATGAGGCGCCACTGACTCATTATGTTTCTCCAGAACCAATTCTGATCTTGTGCACAGACAACAAAAACTGCCTCCTATTAAGCAAAGAGCGAGAGAGTAAGATTCATTCAAACGTTACAATCTTTCCCCATCATGACACCCAATTTATTTATTTTCACCATTACCTGTCAGTTTCATTTTTCAGCTGCTAGCTTTTTTTGGGTTGCGTAACGTGGTTTTAAATGTCAGCTACCTCATTGTGGGAGAAACTACAGCTGTGATACAACAAAACACAACACAGAGACAACTCAAACTTTCTTAAATGTCAAAATGTATCTGCAAATATTCAGCCAGTCTGCTTCACGTGTGTTATAAGAGCTGAGAGCGTCTTATTATATGTGGAATATGCAGAAATCTGCTGGAGTTAGTGGTGAAAGTTTATTATTTTCAAATTCACTGTGCAATTTCTCAACAAAACGTCTTTGTCGCTGCAAAAAGCTTTTGAATAAATTGATTTTTAATTCAAAACTATGTGAAGAAGCACCTGGCTGGTGCACAGAGATCTCCCCCCCCCCCCCCCCCTCCCCCCTCCAAGATTCAGGTCCAGACCTGAAGCAGAGTCTCACTCATCTGACTTCCCATTCCTGAGGTATCGATGTAACAATCAGTTTATAGGCCAACTCATCGGACCTGCAGTCACTCAGAACAAAGGTCCTTGGAATCAATCCTTGTGTGGTTTGTTGAAGCCAACACATATATTGAAATATTCCCCACCATATTTACGCCAATATGCATTATTGTCCGGTTTCTTCAAGCTTCTTTTAGATTATCTATTCAGATAAAGCTACAAGCTTCTTGTCAAGACGACAAGAAAATCAATGCTAAACATTTCCTCCATTATCTGAATACTCCACGTTATGCCTATGGGCAACAACACATGTATGCATGTAATAACATGCGTAACAGCTGATAAGGAACATCCAACTCAATATTGTTAACAAGAACCTCGTGAATACTCAATGCCTTTAACAATCTATGTGTTTGAGGAATGTGGCAGATGTTTTATATATGTAGAGACTCAGAGGGCTGGAGAAAAAGATAGAAGCCGGACGAACCCTTTAAAGAGAGTTTGGTTAAATGTCATGCAGAGCTGCAGCAGGACAAACCCACTGACCTGACTGACTAGCTGGACACAGAAAACTGGCAACCCAGCAAACTTCTAAATAAACTCGGAACAGGTTAAAAAAAACATTTAAACAGTGGATAAAAAGCTAGCACAGTGTGAAGGCTTTTAACTCGGATGTTAGTGTGTCGTTAAAATGTTAATATTCTATGTATTTCCGTTTGATCCGTGAGAATGAAACCTACTGAAAAGGGTGGATAATCACGAAAAAACTCATTAAAATAAAGAAAAAGAGGTGAATTAAAGTGAATTATTGTTCCGGTTAATGAGTTAAGTTACGGTTTAAAATTAAACCAACATACGTGTATGTTAATGCGTCAATGCACCGTAGCTAACAATCGCAACGACAGCATTTGATACGGTATTTATTACCCTCCTCTCTCCGGGGAACAGGACGTGAAACCCGGCCTGAGAGAAGAAAAAAAATCCACCTTTCCCAAAATCCCTATTAGCTAACATTAGCCTAGCTATGTTAGCCTCGCATGCCAAAAAAGTGGGGGTTGATGGGTAGTAACGTTAGCTAACTAGCTATAGCGTTAGTAACACGAAACCGAGCCTACCATTCGGGGAGAAAAGCAGTTTAATGGAGTTTAATTTAATTTAGAACAAGCCACACTCGTGTTATTATCACACCTCAGTTTCGTAATTTTAGGGCCCAGGTTTTCGCCTGAAAAAAAAAGAGTGCTAGCAAAGAAAAAGCTAATGGAAGTCCCAAATACATTCCCCTACCCACCTAATAACATGGTCGCTCCCAGAATCCACATACCACGGGAAAAAAGAGGAGAAAGCATTCCCACATTTTACAGGGCAAAAAAAAAGAAAATTTAAATCCACAATCTGCGGCTGTTAGTGTCCGACAAGATCCGAAGTTGGGGTTCGGTTGACGGTGTAGTCCGACGGCCGGTTAGCCTGTGTTTTTAGGTGTATTTCAGTGTTGTTCAGTGTGGTATGCGCCTGTAAACTGAAACCTCCTCCCCTCTCAGCAGCACTGCCAGGCAGTAATGGCGACTCTCTCTCTCTCTCCTCCACTCATCTCAGTCTAAGTCTATGTCGCTCTACCTCACCATTCAGCCTCTCTCTCTCTCTCGCTCTCTCTCTCTCTCTCTCTCTCTCTCTCTCTCTCTCTCTCTCTCTCTCTCTCTCTCTCCACACCTGTCTGTCCCTTAACGCCATATATTCAAATATGTTGCATTACATATAAAGTAATTATATTAATAGGAAGCTACTTTTTTTATTCATTATATAAAAGATAAAATAACTTTATTGATCCCGAAGGAATTTATTGTGCCAGAGATTTAAAAAAGATTGCAACACAATAATAAGAAAAAACGAGCAAAAATATGAATAAATATATACAACAGAGTGATATTCAGTGACCACTCCCCTCACTCTAAGTCTATGTCGCACTCAAAACAGAGTCAGAATAAACCACGAAGAGGCTTCAGGGCAAAAAATGAGCCCCTATGTACTCCCAATCTCTGTGCATTGTTTATGTTTAGTTATTAATGGGTAAACTTAATTATTATTATTCACTGCCTGTGCTCATGATTTGGTGTCTTGAGGCTGCTATAGTTTCATTTTTTTTAAATGTGCTTTATTGGTGCATATATAATTAAATTTGGAATATAAAATATCTGCTCACCTGAGGAGGAAAAACACAACTTGAATAAAGATGTGAAAACCTGCAAGCTGTCTTGCTTGCTGCTGGTGCATTTGTTCATTTTAAATGACGGTCTGCTTGACTGTCATCAGGTATATAAATGGTATGATGTATTTGTTTATATGTTCATATCTTCATCAGGTACTGTATGTAGTATAATATATAATAGGAAGAGCAGTGTGGATTCCATGCTGGTTGTGGAACAGTGGACCTATTTTCCATCTCAGGGTTCAAGGGAGTTTAGCCATTTAGTATTCATTTTTGTGGACTTGGAGAAGGCTTGTGATCCGCGGGGAGTCATGTAAGAGATATTAAGACCTTTTGAAAGAGTTTTCTGTGTATTCTTGGCAAGAAGTGGTTTTCGGTGGTGTCCTTTGTCACCGATTCTGTGGGTAGGATCTCAAGGTGCCATCAGGGGGAACCACAGAGTTCGACCCTTTGCAGATGATGTGGTTGTGTTGGCTTCAGCAGACCGTGACCTGCATCCGAGTGTGTGAAGCGATCAGGAGGACAGTCAGCACCTCCAGGTCTACTAAGGCCCTGCATGGTTTTCTGCAGGGAAATGGTGGATTGTTGGAGGGAGTTGTTTCCCCAAATAAAAGAGTTAAAATCTTGATCAAGAGGGAGCTTTTCAATTTAGTTTTTTTTGATTGGCCATGGGCTGTGGGTTTTTGTGTTAGTTTTTCATCAAACATCTAATCGACTTATCAAGTAATTGTTTCAGAGCCAGGAAAAATAGCATCTGTGCTGCCAAAAGAGAAGATGAAGTAAGAAGTTAGACATTTTACTAAAATCTACTTATGGCAAAAACTAAAAGTATGATCAATGAGCATTAAAGTTACTGTGAGTAACTTTAAAGTAATCTGACAAACCTTGAATGTTTATGACCTACATGCAACGTATCAATATTCATGCAACAGCCCAAATGTTGTAATAAAGTATATTACGTCACATGTGTAACTTTGCCCATTTCTGTGTTTCTCTCATTGTATAACTGTGTCTTTCTCATCGTGATGTGTCTCTTTCTGTCTTTGTGTGTCTGTTCTCCATTTCAATAATCTTCTTTATTGGCATCAATGTTAGATGAGAGATATTGCCAAAGCATCTAAATTAAAATTAAAATCCCTCTCTCGGTCTCACACACTCTGTGATGTAATTATATTGCGGATTTCTTTTCCTCTGCAAAACCTGTTTAATTATGTAGAATGTTCCTGTAAGAGAAAGCTAATTTGCTCAACAGGGAATGCAGGTTCAGTTTGTTATTATCACTATAAAGTCCTACTTTTGTGATATCTAATACAGTTTGTCATCAGAAAATTAAGCCATTCCAATTCTGATCAGGTTTTGTAATAATAAAACTCGACAGTAATGACGAGAAACATTGCAGCCACTGTTAGATAACGACGGGCCGTGGGTGGACAAAGGAGTCCTCAGTGAAACTCCTTCATTTATATTTCAGTTGTTCTGGGTTTTGGGATCAATACGGGCTGCTGGTTCCAGTGGATTCCCTCGAGTGCAATGCTGTGTTAATGAGCCTCAGAGCTCAGAAAGACTCCGCTCACCCAGATAAGAGTGAACAGACTCAGCGGGGATGGGTCACACATCTAAAATTAAACCCAAGGATAAACTGGAATCAAAAGACTTATAAAGCAGAAAATGTACGACGTTGATGATGCTTTAAATCTCTCAGAAGAAGCTGCAAAATCTCCCGAAACAGTCAAAATCTGCAGAGAAGAAAACATGATTAATGGAGATGCTCTGTGTCTGTCTGCTTTGGTGCATTGTTCATTTCTAAATGTATCCAGCAGCCACACTGGAATCTGATACCAGAAAATGTTTCTGCAATCTAAAATGTAAAACAGCGATTAAACCTGTTTGGGTTTCAGCGTGTCAGGATTTAAAAAAGGTCATGGCTTCTTTCTTTCTTAAGCTGCCATTTTGCACCAATGATGTAACAATCCCACAGGGACGAATCCACCAGAGGAGAGGAAACAGAGAACAATCTGTCGAGCAGCAGCAGCAGTGGGACAGAAAGCAGAGAGCAATGTAGCTCAGGGACAACTGTCCTAAAGAACAAGATGTACAGAAAGCTATATTTATACGCCATTCATTAAAAAACATTCTGTATTTTAGAGCTGAAATTATCAATCAATTATTCTTTTGAAAGTAAATTACAACAATTTCCATAATCAATAAATCATTTAAGTCTTTTTTGAAAGGAAATGTATTCACTCCCTGGTGGACAGTTTGATAATAAGATCAGTATCAGTCTTATGCCTCAGTCAATTCAATATAAGGCTTCAGCCAGCAGCCAGTTAGCTTAGCTTAGCATAAAGACTGGAAGCAGGGGGAAACAGCTAGCCTGGATCTGTCCAGAAGTAACAATATAAACCTACGAGCACCTCTAAAGTTCACTGATCTTTATTTAATCCGTACAAAAACAAAGTGTATATCGGATCTGGGTCTGTCCACGGTAGACCGGTCTCTGCTGGAGGATCTGGGTCTGTCCACGGTGGACCGGTCTCTGCTGAAGGATCTGGGTCTGTCCACGGTGGACCGGTCTCTGCTGGAGGATCTGGGTCTGTCCACGGTGGACCGGTCTCTGCTGAAGGATCTGGGTCTGTCCACGGTGGACCGGTCTCTGCTGGAGGATCTGGGTCTGTCCACGGTGGACCGTCTTCAGCTGAAGGAGGTTCTGGTGAACCTGCATGATTTCATCTGGTTTCACCAGAATCCGCCCGGTGGCTCCGATGACGAGCGTTAAGAATAACTCTATAGAAACAGACCATCTTCTCTCTGATGGTCTCTTTACTGATGGAGGTCTGATAGAGGATCAGGACTACACTGAGACTGATTCAGGATCAGTTAAAATATATTTTGCTTCACCGCAGCAGCATTTGTTATTCACACCTGGTGTGGAAAAGTAAAAAAGGTATCTAGCAGCAGTGTGTCATGTGCTTCAGAACCAGAGACCTGCAGAGAAATCACATCAATAAAATACATTTCATTTGCATGATATGAATCCTCCAATCCATCCATTATCTAAACCAGCTGATCAGGGTTGTGGGGGGCGAGAGGAGGGACTCACATCTGTGGATAATTTATACAAATGCATCAAACCTGCATGTCTTTGGACTGCTTGAGGAAACTGGAGCACCAAGAGGAGATCCACGCAGGCGAGGGTGAGAACATAAAAACGTATATTTGATTGTACATTTTTACAAGAATAACAGCCTTTATTTTAGCAACTGCATACAGGTACAAACACAAAACACATGCAAGCTTTTCACACAATCGGGAATAACTCAACACAAAAGTAGAAGTTGCTGAGAAGGTTGACTTGCGTGTGTGTGTGTGTGTGCGTGCGTGTGTGTGTGTGTGTGTGTGAGTTATTTGAGGAGTTACAGAGCCCATGCAGTGCAGTCAGTGGCTGCCACAGGCGACCCCTGCTGCAGGCGCTGCACCATCAGCACCTCCATATGGAATCTGCAGATATTTCACTTTCTGTCAGCCTTTCATGTTTCACACCTTTCTGGTTTGTAAAATCCTGACAGCGTATTTTTCCTCTTTTCTCAGCATGCATCCACATCCTTCGGTTCTCTCACAGCCTCAAAGTTTGTGGAGCTGCAACACGACATTGTCAAACTGGGATGAGTGCAGCAGCAGCAGCTCTCTTCAACCTCTGCTGACAAGGTTCCTCTGAGCAAGGCAGGATGTTTGTGGTGCATCTGCACAACCAGCAGCAGAAGTTTTAGGTTAAAGTAGATTTATTCTTTAATCATTAATTACAGCGAGTATAAGAGGAACAAAACATAGTTCCTGTGGAAGCACAAGCTGAGATTCAACAGTTAAGAGCAATACATTGATCACAGCAGTTACAACAAGAACAGCGTGAATGTTTGTGTTGAGGAACAAACACGAGACACATGTAGGAACGTAAGATATCCTCATGAAGTCCAGCATGGAAGGAACCTCATTTAGCTGCTGGAGGACACAGAAGTTTTAAAAGTCGAGCTTTATCAGAAGCGACTTCCTGCAACTCCAAAGATAATGAATCTGGGTTTGAAGGGTATTTTCCCTCTTCTGACGGAAGTCTCTCTGCAGCTCTTCATCGCTGGCTATACATATTATTTTTTCACATTTCTTTGATGGCCACAGCTTCTGTGTCACTGTCTGCTGGATGCATGAATATGATGTCTGAATATAAATCTCCCCGGACAAAGCTGCTTATTCGCAGCAATGAGAGAACTCGATGAGAATATAAAAGCATCTGGTGCAAAACGTACACACGCTGTCTGACACATTAAATCATAAGCATCATAAAGGTAACGCTCTCTGCTGAGGTGTGGAGCTCAAAGAGACAAAATGATTCCTGTAAAACTGAGAGGTGTGATGAATGAAGCTTCATTCAACCTGAAGGAGCTCCTTAAATCAAAGCCCCTCATGTGTTCACCTAACGCTGGGACCTTTAACATCTCCTTTCCACAAATATTCAATTCATAAACAAATATTATTCTGTTTTATATGTCATGACTTTAATGAGCATTTTCAGATGGAGCCTGAGGTAGAAGATTTTTATTGGAAATGACAGGCAATCATTGTTGTGAGAGTAAATAAATAAATAAATATCATATTCATGTTATTGACATTTCATCATGGAAGTTAACATACTATATTCCAATTTTATCCTCAGGTAAAACAATGAATGCAGTTACAAGCTCAAAAATCCTCATCGTCACATGTTGAAAACTGAAAACCTTTAAATTACACAGAAATATATTAAATAATTGACATACATATAAATCAATTATATAAATTCATATGATGAAGGCGTGTTTGATTTGTGAAACAATCATATTTCCTTTATGATAGATTCAAATCACATTTGCTTTTTTAATTTATAATTGTATTACAGTAATGACATATTAATAATAACATAACATAAAGGAAACTGAATGGTTGATTTGAAAAAAGGTGAATAAATAACACTTAAAATAAAAAAAAACATATATTTAATTCAACATTTCTAACACCACAAAAACAAAATAAACAAACAGAAATTCAAACTGCAGGTCAGGTTGAGGTTCAGGTTACCCTCCCCCCCCCCCATGTCACATGGTCTTTATCATAATTTGTGCCGACTGGTTCTGTATCAGACGTGGATGCAGCAGCTCTGGATGCTCTGTAGGTCACATCTGGAACAGCTGCTCCACCAAAGTTGCCCCTCCGAAGTCAAGAATGATCTCCTCCGTCTCGTTGACTTTGAGAGAGAGAGAGACAGAGTTCTTTTTGTCCTTTGAACCAGATCTCTGTCGCTGACTCACTCTTCTGCTGCGGAGTCAGAAGAGTGAGCGCTGTGATGTGGAGTGATGCTGATCGCGGCCTGTTGCTAGGAGCTGCACAGTGATGGTCACCGGGGTCAGAGGACTGGTGCTGAGTCACGATCGATAGACAGCGTCTGTAGTGAAGCTTCAGTACAAGTGGAGTCAGTGGAGTCACATCATGAACACACTGCAACTGAAGGTTTCTGTAGAAGTAATACTATAGAAGTAGTAGAAGTATACGTCGTTACTGCCCAAATTAGCATTTGATTCACAAAACGGGCAATTTTTTAAGACATTACAAAACAATGATCCATGACACATGATGATAGTATTTCCCAAAATATGTATTCTATATATTTTCAGCAGATCATGGGGTGTAAATGCAGGTTTGCGCCGCCAAAGAGAAAAGGGTCCAAAATTAGAGATAAGTAAAAGATATCGTCATGAAACTTCCCTCGTTGATTACTTACTATCAGACATTTCTTTTTTTGTTTCACAAGTTTTCTGAAGATGTTATGTTTACATATGCAAATGAGGCAGATTATTATCATGTTAGCTGTATATCTGTGTTATGGCTTTGTTCTGCTTCTCCTATTTGAAAATGAACACACAAATAAAATAAGGAATGTATTGTACATCTTTCTGTTCGCCTTTTATATAATCCTGTAAATGTTATTGTTTTTTTATGCTTGATACATTTCATCAGTTTAGTGTTTTGACATCAAATATCTTCTTTATGCACTCTTTTATTCCTTTGTAATTTATTCCTTCACTTGTTCTAATTTAATTTCCAGGGTAGATCTTTGTGTCCATTTTTTTAAATATATATGTGAATTGCCTTCTGCTCATTTTTTGTGGGAATGTTCTTGCAGAACAGGCATTATTTTCTTAACATATGTGCTAATTTTCATACAAATCCAGAACAGAAATCTAAACCAAGAATGTCTGTCACAGCAGTTTAATAAATGTTGAGCTATTTCAGTCTGGTGGATCGACAGCGACACTAAAAACATTTACAAAACGATAAAAGAAACATAAAGTAGTTTGGATCAAGCAAAGCACCATTCACCAGAAGGTCATTTGAAAAAGAGCTGTTTTTAGATTTGACTCTTTATTTATTATTTGCACGTCACTGAGATACCCTGTCACTAAAGATTTGACTCTGCCGGCTGGTTTTAATAGTGAGATTTAAAGATGTATCAGCTGATGTCCTGCCCTGCTTCTCACCCTGAACTGTTCCTGGAGCTCTCACCAATAAAAAGATTAAAAAAGCATCACTGAGGACAGACACAGAGACTCCTCCAGGCTCCTCTCTTCCTCTCTCACATCATTCAATACTAACACTCCAGGCTGACCAAACACACTTTTATTTTTTTTCTAGTTGGGAAAACCTCCCATTCTGAAAGTGAAGCCCTGAGGGTGTGAGAGCTTTGAAAAAAAAGAGACATCAGATGTGCTGAGAGGACGTCCTGTCCTCCCCTCCAGCTCGGCTCCTCTGCTGCAGCTCTGGAGCTTCTTTACAGGCTCGGCTGGTGTTTCATAAACACACGTTTGTTTCTGTTGCTGGCCGGCTGCTCCTTCACCCTCATGGCATGATGTAACGTCTCACACGCCTTTGTTTTCAAACGCTCCAACAGTTACCTGAACCCATCTGTGTCTCAGCGTGCTGCTCTCTGGTTTAGTTCTGGTTTTTATGATTTGTTTCACTTTATTTACCTTCTCAGATTCTTATGAGAAGAATTTTCCTGAATATGTTTACTTTTACTTCCAGCTCTCACAATATCAGATTTTCACGAGACGAATATTGAGGGCAAAAGAAGGAACAATATATCGCAATAGATATAGAAAAATAAATATGAATATGAATACATATTGATATTAATGCCATTGTTAAATGCAAGTTTTGTCTCTTTTTTGGCAAATTAATTACAGTCAAAATATGACTGAGTCTGGAACCACAACTGTATTATCACAGTTATCGTCAATACCTGCAGACCCGTACTTTCACTGCTTCACTGCTATTACAAGAACTGCTGCCGAAAACAGCTCATAGACAAAGACCAGAAATATAATTAACAGCAGTGATACAAATAATCATAGTCGCAGTATTAGCTGTCTGTGGTGACAAGAGCCGCAGTAGGCAAGTCCAACGTCAAAACTTAAGTCAAAACTTAAGTCAAAACGGACAAGTCCAACGTCAAGTATTGAGTCAAGTCTTAAGTCCTACACAAGTCCAAGAGTTCTTCATTGAAGTAGTACTACAGTAGTAGTAGTAGTAGTACTCATAGGAACAGAGTTTAGTTTCAGATGTGTTGAAATAAGAGATTATTCTCTTATGACCTCATTAACTCGTGTCATTTTAAAACACAACTGACTCTCCGTCTGTGTCCGTCCTTCGGTCACGCTCTGAATAAAACTACGAAGGTCTCCTTCTCCTTGTGAGGGTTAATCCTCCACCAGGGCCTCCCTCAGTCCGGACCGGTCTATTGTGTCTGGGTGTGTGCTCAGCTGGGACGGCTGTAATACTGAACCCCAGCGGGGCGAAGCAGGAAGCTGTCTGAGTATTTATATCTCCCTGCACTGCAACAATACAAGTCCAGCAGGATCTCGCACTGACTCGCCAAAACCCTCACAAGACGCCGTGTGGCTCCAAGATCATTACGATGTTCACATTTTATCTGTGTTGTTGCTTTTGTCTGCTATTCTGTGTACGAGCTATTTGGAATTGACCACATAAATATGGTTCTTGAAAGTACGAGGAAGATGTTGTGGACTATTTTCTTTTGTTTTTGTGTCATTTAGTTTATTTGTATTGTTGTTTTATGCTTGGTGTCTTGTAATCAAATGTTTCACATGACACGGAGATAAAAGCTAACTATTATCTGAA
>CM051701.1:3204933-3307433 GCA_028022725.1 Lycodopsis pacificus | reverse complement strand
TTATGTTACTGTTGTTAGTAAAAACATAATAAAATGGAGTCACACAGGACATGATCAGCGGTCTCCTGGGTGAAAGTCTTGTGTTTTTCCACACTGACTGTCTGATCCTTGGAGCTGCTAGTTAGCTGAATCTACACAAACACAGAAATGTAGAAATATAAGTTTGATTTCGGAGTCTCCAGCTCCGGTTGCCAGATGGGGCGCACCGGTTTGTTTTTGGTCTTTGTGCAGACACAATGGTTTGGTCCAAACCTGGCAGCCTCACCGTGACGGACAGGAAGCTGCACACGGTGAGTCACTGCAGCAACTGTTTGTGTGTGAGTTCATGTAATGAAACCAGATTGATGTGCATCCTCTTGACTTCCAAATAAATGTGTTTCCCGAAATGTTGAACTTTCCCCTTTTCAAGGTATCAAATCATCTGATGACGTAACGCTGACGAGACATTTTCTGGAAACTTCTGCTGAAACTCTGGTTTCTCAGCGTGAGCATGAATAAACATTTGTTGAATAAAAACTAACTGACAGGAACAAACCGATTGAGCCGACACGTACTGAAGAGTCTAAAAGAGTGTGTGTGTGTGTGTGTGTGTGTGTGTGTGTGTGTGTGTGTGTGTGTGTGTGTGTGTGTGTGTGTGTGTGTGTGTGTGTGTGTGTGTTTCCAGAGAGGAAACAGCCTCACAATCGAAACAAAAGCTTTTAATGAATCACGTCTCTCTCAGCATTCAGTTGGTTTCTTTCCTGTAATGAGTGACCAGCAGCTCCTTCACTCACAGCTGCATCAACAACAACAACAACAACAACAACTTCACTCACGATCTTCTTCTGGGGCTTTCCTTTAATGTCTTAAAAACAGACTCAGTATTTAAACAAAAGATCACGTGTAACTAATTCATGAACTTATCAACAGACAAAAAGGAGACGTTGTTTCCCAGCTGAACATCAAAAATCAATATAATTACAATTAGTGATGTTTTTAGGTGCAACAACTGCAACGTTCGCCCAATTTAACCTCGACGTCCTGCTGCTTTAAAGTTTAAAAATCCTCTCAGACGAACAGCTTGACCAGGTATCGCCTCCTTCGTCTCTGAGCAGTTAGACGTTATTTTTCCTGGAGAACCACTTCAGGTTAAATGTGTTGTTTTTAACCAGAGGTTTGGTTTATGACAATAATCTGCTGCTGCTGGGCGCAGAGGGGTTTAATCTCAAGTTTCTCTTCAGAAGGCAGACTTTAACATGTCTGTGCAGGTTGAAGATAATCCACGTTGTTACTGTCTTCTCCAAAAAGAAATACAAACTAAAACTAAAAACACATCGTCTTATTTTGTACTGTAAATAAAAATATATGACTAGAAACTTAGATGTGGTGGAGTTTATGGCTCACTTTAAACATGTACCATGACATCAGTCCCATGAAAAACATTTTATTATATGAAAAGAACTTTTTATACATACAATATACTGTGTATCCTAAAACAATAATAATAATAATAAATAATAACTAAGTCAAAGATTAAAAAAAACTGAAATATACAGAAAACATAAAGAGAGAACTAGTTATAAATAACGACATCTGGCATAGTTTATTTTTCATAAATGCATCAAAACATATGTCAAACAGTACATTCTTTTTAATTTAAAAGTGAATAAAACTAAAACAATAACCACACATTCCTATTAATTAAATGTTGGTCACAAATGTCTTTTCTTTTCTAATTTAGCTAATTATATGAACAAACTGTTCTTCACTTTTCCATCAGGAGGAATCTGTTCCTGTTAAAGTAAAAAGAGCAGAATGAGGAAGTGAGAGCAGAAACATTAAATATAAAAATAATAAGAAGAAGAAAACTCTTTTCATGACTAACAGAGGAACCTCGGAGACGGCAAACAAACACCGAAGAACTAAATACTGAAACGTGAACTTCCTCCTGCAGCCTGCGGGACACTGCTTCAGCAGGAGGAACAAGACGACGTCATCGTTAGTCAGCTCCACTCGCAACCAGATCTTCTGCATCTTCATCATCCTCAATTCTCAAAACGTGTGGCCTTAATCCTGCATTGTACATTTTTACACTTCATAAGAAAAGCATGTTTCTGTTTTCAGATCCTTCTTCTTCTTTACGAACTGAGTAAACCACCAAAATGCAGTCGAATTGAAAACACAGTAATAATCCGGTTCATGCATTGTTTAGCTTCATAGTGTTTATATTGTAAATGTAATTAGTTCAATGTGTCGTCAATGTGTTTTGAACCTGAAACATAGCTATGTGTTACTATTAAAGGTTGACATGATTATAGGCAAGGCAAGGCAAGGCAAGTTTATTTGTATAGCACATTTCAACAACAAGGTAATTCAAAGTGCTTCACATAAAACCATTAAAAACATCAAAACATAAGTCAAAAGAAAAGGAGATTTAAAAACAATTAAGAACATTCATTAAAACACAGTGTAAGACAGTTTCATAGTAAAATGCAGAAATGCAGGAAATTGATTACCAGTATGGAAGACATTTAAAACATGACTCTCCGTGTTTCTGCCGCATTAATTCAATTTTTGCCACCCATGTTCTTCTGGTGTGGACGTCGACGCTATCTTAGTACAATGCAATCGTCACTGCAAAGTTGAGGTTAAAAAAAAAAAAACCTGTTAGACATTTCTTTTAGGACAAAACACTGAGAAAAACCTGTTTGAAATTCACGTATTACGTTTTACCGACGAATCTTATTCTATCAAGTAGAATTCACGTATAAAGGTAATTAACCACGCATCTTATTTCAACTTCTTTGCTTTTGAAATTCACGTATTACGTTATTACCGACGAATCTTATTCTATCAAGTAGAATTCACGTATAAAGGTATAGTTGTTTTGTGAATGTACATGTTGTTCTGCTTCTGGTGTTTTATGTAACGGAGTGATTAAGGGCTGATGTGTTCATCATTTACATATTTTTGGTCGTTGAAACTGAACAAACTGACCTGATTTTATTCTCAACAGTATTTATGAGGATCCAGATATCGACAACATCTTCACAGAACAAACACAGAGACGTTTAAACATTAACCTGAAACATCCACAGAACAGCGTGCGCTCTGCTGGAGGCGTCCGTCCGTCCGTCTGTCCGTCAGCAATATTTCATAAAGTACTTCAGTTCACCTATATCGCCATAGCAACCTCAGCCTGTTTTTAATTGGAGCCTGAGGCCAGTCTGCATCCCTTTCATCTTCACAGACAAAGACACACTGGATGCAGCTCTGCTCACGGAGACAGATTCACACTCACACTCACACACTCACACACACACACACACACCTACAGAGTGATGTGGTGTCAGTCCTCACTCTTGATGTTAACGGTTCAGATCTGGTTGCTGAGTGTCAGTTTATCTCTGTTAGGTTCTCAATCTGTCGACAGCAGAATGTTGAAACAGGTTTTTTAGATGAGGGACGAGAGATGAGACGGAACTTTATTCATCCAGAGAAGAATTGTTGTGCAGCGGGACACAGTAGGAAAGAGTGCAAATAGATAAAGTATGAATAAATGTGACTAATACACACAATGCCAAAAATATACACAGGTTAATTTAAAGGAAGATATATGAATGAGAAGTTGTAGGCAAGTGTATATCTCCATGTTTTCTGCTGGATTTCGGTTGCACTTTGAAACACGTGGTTAACGTTGTGATCTTAAACAAAACAAAAAAGGCAATTAGACTACTTGGTTAGGTTTAGTAAACCAAGTAGTAACGATAAACGTCTAAACATAACATTAAAATAAGTCAATGTTGACTTTTTTTACACTGGACACGAACAGCGGTCTCCTCTGTGAATGTCCTGTGTGTTTGTGACCCGTCCTTCCAACAAACAGAGAGTTATTATGAAACTTGTACGTAGTTATTGTAACCCAAACAACGATCTTTTCCTAAACCTAACTGATTAGTTTTGTTGCCTTAAACCCGAGTCGTTTCCTGTGAAGAAGGAAGTTTATTTTGAAAATACTGTATTTATGTAGCGAGCGTAAATTGACACGTCTTGCTGGACTTCTGCAGGAAAACACTTTGTGCGATAGATACGAACTGTTGTATGAGGATAGATTCTTCTGATTGAAGTGATTATCATTTTATCCAAACAACATACTTTAAAGTGTATCTGAAGCCTCAGCAGAGTTACATTAAGTGGACATCTTCCAGATGTACTGCATTGTTAGTGCACAATTCCCTCTTTGTGTTTCCCTGGATGGAGCAACACTTTACAGATACTTTAGAGTTTAAATCACTTTTTCTGTTTAATGTTTCTATTTCAATCACTGAAAGTCCATCCTTCCATTTTCTGCCTGCAGGCTGATAAGCAAAGTAGAGACGTCAGCTCCTCCTCGAGGCGTTTCACAGACAGGTGAGATATATAATCCCTCCAGCGTGTTCCGATTCTACCTTCGACCAGCAGCCCAGAAAACCTCCCTAAAGGAGGGGCGTCTGGAGGCTCGAACCCCCTCAGCTGGCTCCTTTCGACTCCGAGCTTCGCTTGCATCGGTGCTACACGCCTGGGCAGGCTGGTCTCATCCAGCATTCGTAGCAATAGCTACGAAAAATAATGCGCCGTAATTCGTAGATATCCCAGGAAAGTTTTTCCGGATGTTATCCACGTAATCATGAACGAGGAAATGCAAAGAACATCCAAATCTCACATCAAGCGAGCAAAAGAGGAGTCGGATGGGTCCAAAAAAACAACGATCTTTCAGCCAGGAGACTGTTGTATTTCACGATCTTTTCCTAAACCTAACCAAGTAGTTTTATTTCCTAAACCTAACAAAATATTTCACGATCTTTTCCTAAACCTAACCAAGTAGTTTTATTTCCTAAACCTAACTAAATATTTCACGATCTTTTCCTAAACCTAACGAAGTAGATATTTACTAAACCTAACAAAGTATTTCACGATCTTTTCCAAAAGCTAACCAAGCAGTTTTATTTCCTAAACCTAATGAAGTATTTCACGATATTTTCCAAAACCTAACCAAGTAGTTTTATTTCCTAAACCTAAAAAAATATTTCACGATCTTTTCCTAAACCTAACGAAGTAATTCACAATCTTTTCCTGAACCTAACCAAGTGTTTCACGACCTTTTCCTACACCTAACCAAGTAGTTTTATTTCATAAACCCTACTAAGTTTCCTGTGAAGACGTAAATGTACTGTGAAAAGACCGTATTCATGTTACGAGCAGAAAATGACATGTGTTGCTGGAATTTCGTAACTTTGAGTAGAATACAAACCGAGGATACGTTGACCCCGTATGTACTGAATTAGAAAAATAATTCGTACAAAAGATTTGTTCCGTTCACGTTTTGCCAGCATTGTTTAAGCAGAGACAACCACAGTGAACCCAGCTGAGTGATCATACATCATCCTTTGAAGTCTGGAGCGTTGAATTGTTGGAAGGCAACATATTTTCTCTACCACGGACGGTTCTGTACCTTCGGCCTGTTTCTGTGGTGTCAGCCTCAAGTTAAACCTCTTTTATAATGCTGAAAGTTGAAAAGATCTTTTTTTTTTTGTAGTATCCATTAACTACAAACAACCACACAGCCTGGAGAGATGGGTGAGACATTTGTACTCCCGGTCCTCCAAAGAGGCTTTTTAAGAGTTAAAGTACAAAAGATGTATTTGAACAACGGTATCTTCTCGCCCGCTCTAGGGTAGAGAGAAGAAAAACATAAAACCAGATGGATTTTATAAAATAAAGTTATTTATCGCACGGATGGGTCGTAGGTAACTTTACGATAAATAACAAAAAGTTACAACGGAAAAAGGCCTGAAGGTGCAGCTTTAATCGACTAAATGAATATAACTACAAGAGTTACAACGAGCTCTACCAGACTCAATAAAAGAAACAGTTCAGAAACAAATCCTCCATCTATATAATGTAATAAAGACAAGCATGAGACATCAACTTCACCAAGAATAAACAGCTTTTCTGAATTAGTTGCATCCTCTAACACGCTGTGTCTTGTTTTAATTTGTACAAGAATGGAAATGTAAGAAAAACACAATTTGTGGTTTTGTGGTGACTTCAAGAGGAAATTATTACGCGTGGTCGATGTTCGCCAAGAAGTAGTTCCAGTGAGGTCACTGATATATTAAACAGAGCTGTTGCATACACACACACATGTACTGTATATATATATATATATATATATATATATATATATATATATATACTGAGAATCTGCAATTATATAGAGAAAGATAATAAACTGTGGTTTTCTATATAGCTATAAATTATTCAGACGCACGTGTCTGGCCCCGAGGCTTGAGGGACTCAGGTGAACCACATGGCTTATTAAAAACACACGCACGCACGCACGAACGCACACACGCGCACACACACACATGCACGCACGCACGCACGCACGCACGCACGCACGCACGCACGCACGCACGCACGCACACACACACACACACACGCACACACACACACCTTTAACAAGACAAAAGAGAGGCTCTCCATCTTTTTGACATGCGAAGTGAACAGGATGTTGCCCTCCATCTTTGTTCGATTTCCAACCAAGCACAGAGCATCATGGGAAATGAAAGGGGGGGGGGGGGGGGGGGCAATTTCCCCCTGTTAATTCTGTCAATCGATGTACAACTTTACCAATTCAGTTCATTAGTCGTACAGTTAGTGAAAGGAACGGAAGCAGGATGACGAAAGGTTAAAGAGTAACTGCACTTAAACGTGTTTTTAAACTATAAACTAAATTATACAACTGGACTTTAACGAAACACATCAATGCTGGTGTTAATATTGACATTTCTTACCACATTTATAAAAATCTGCATTTAATAGTTGACAATGACTCAGAACACCATCTACTGTTAAATCAGCACTAATCCTGCAGTCGCTGCATCTGCAAACATACGGTTTTGAAGCCTCGAGTTCGACGACTTGGCCGTCGCCATCTTGGCTTTTTTGCATCCAGTGAACAGGAAGTGACCGTATCTGGACTGAGGAGCTATGTGAGTGACGTAGAGACGCCGTACACATCTCTGGTAGAGACCTGTCAATCACTGTGTAGCCCCGCCCGAAAGCATCCCCTGCTTTATGGTCTGTTTGACTCTAAATGGACCATAGTTTGCCATCAGTGAATGAATGTGCGTGAAGGGTGAATGACGACACGTTAAAGCGCTTTATAAGTACAAATGTTCATTTACCATCTGACATATAAAAGCCCAGTCGGCAGTTCGTACATGTACAGATATGTTGAGAGTCAAACTGACAGAATTATCAGTATAAAGAATTCTTTGCTCTTTATCTACACAGCCTTGACTTGCATTTCCCCTCCAGAAAAGCAACCGTTGTATCGGTGCATGACTGCATTTTTCTGTTTGTGTGAAGCGTCGGGTTTGTGCTACTGTAGCCGATGTGGTTACAGAAAGAAAAACGAAGCAAGAGGAGACGAGACAAGAGGAGAAAATGAGAAAATAAGTGTGGAGAGAGACGAGGGGAAAAGAGAGGAGAGGAGAGAGAAGGTGGGTGGAGGGGGAGAAGAGAAAAGGGAGGTTTCACCTTGTTCTCCCAGAAGAAGAAGAAGACAGATGAGGAGCGTGGGGGTGCAGCCTTAATGAGAGGACACACACACTGACACACACACACATACACACGTACACACTAACACACACACACACACACACACACACGCACACACACTGACACACATCCACACACACACTGACACACACACTAACACACACGCACACACACTGACACACACACACACTGACACACACACCAACACACACACTAACACACACACACACACTGACACACACACACATACACTGACACACACACTAACACACACACACACACACACTGACACACACACTAACACACACGCACACACACTGACACACACACACACTGACACACACACCAACACACACACACACACACACACACACTGACACACACACTAACACACACACACACATATACACACGTACACACTAACACACACACACACACACGCACACACACTGACACACATACACACAGACACTGACACACATCCACACACACACACACACATGCACACACACTGACACACATACACACAGACACTGACACACACACTGACACACACACACTGACACACGCACACACTGGCACACACACTAACACACACACTGACACACATCCACACACACACACACACACACACACACACACACACCAGACACACACACACTGACACACACACTGACACACCCACATGCACACACACTGACACACACACACACACACACACACTGACACACACACTGACACACCCACACGCACACACACTGACACACACACACACACACACACACACACACACACACACACTGACACACCCACACGCACACACTGACACACATCCACCCACACGCACACACACTGATACACACACACACACACACACACACACACTGACACACACACTGACACACCCACACGCACACACTGACACACATCCACCCACACGCACACACACTGACACACATCCACCCACACGCACACACACTGACACACTGACACACACACTGACACACACACTGACACACCCACACGCACACACTGACACACATCCACCCACACGCACACACACTGACACACATCCACACACATCCACACACACACACACACACACACACACTGACACACACACTGACACACCCACACGCACACACACTGACACACACACTGACACAGCACAATTGCAACCAGCTGCTGCTGTTTATCCGGACACAAGCAGAGCGGTGAAAGCAGCGATCGCTGCTCTGAGAGACTGATTGTGAAATGATGAGTGTGAAGAATCATTTGAGCTCCTTCATGAGAAACCAGAATAAAGGAAAAGTCTAAACCACCCAACAAAGTAGAAACGCGATACTTAAACAGTTTAAACTTTAACCAAGTTTTAACTCTCAGAGCTCAACTATTGTGCTGTGAACGCTTCTCAGCCTTCATAAAGCAGCTGCTGTTTGTTAAGTGTGTTTAGTTTCTTTCTGGGGATACAAACCACAAGCAAAGTGCATTTACTCAAGTAATTAATTGAATTAAAATCTACGACTTAACAACATGTTGGAAGCTGATGTGCAGCTGTTTTCATCAAACAAGCTGATTAAACCGACCTGCTCAGCAGCAAACAGCAGACACACATTTAGAGACGCGCTGGTGAACAAAGTGGAGCTTTTACCAGCTAAAGAGGCGAATATCTCCCTCGGGATGATGGTGGAGACCAAAGGAGGAGTTAAAAGAGAGAGAACAGAGGACTTACATTCATCAGGTGCGTTTTTCACGTCTCACGCAACATCAAAACATCATTTTTAAAACTGCATTCTCAAAATGCTACTCAGTGCGTTAAGAAGCAGCAGGAAGTAAGCTGCAGTTCCTCTAATGACCACTACTTGGTGTTACCAAGAAAACCCCATTGAAGTGACTGGAAAAATAATTCAGATAAAATGTTCGGAGACACACAAGCTTGATTGACAAACTGCAAGATTATATTTTCAATGGACAGATTTAAGTGTGAGTCATGGCACCATTAAAAAAATTGTCATAAATATTTTTCCCGAAATAAGGTCCAATTGAGCGGAAAGGGCGGGGCTTCACCTCTCGATGAAGCATTTTTTTCTCATTATGATTTTTATTATATATTATCATCATTATATATGATCACTGCCTCTGTACTTTGTTTTCATCAAACAAAAGCTGTCGTCGTCTTCCTCCAAACTATTTTTATTCTGGTGTTGTTTACGAATCAGAGTCTTCACCTGCGATCCCAAACAGAGAAGAAGAAGAAGAAGAAGAAGAAGAAGAAGAAGAAGAAGAAGAAGAAGAAAAGGAGGTTCTATGTAAAAGTCGACTCTCCTACTCATTTTCTTCTTCTTCTCTAATTTGGGAATGCAGGGTGTGGTTTTCATAACAATGAGGAGTTGTGTTTCATTTCACTGCTGACTGAAGCACAAACACACACAAACACACACACACACACACACAAACACACACACACACAGACACAAACACACACATACACACACACAAACACACCCATACACACACACAGTCACACACACACACAAACACACACACATACAACCACACAAACACACACAAACACACACACAGTCACACACACACACAAACACACACACACGCACACACAGACACAAACACACACACACGCACACACAGACACAAACACACACACATACACACACACAAACACACACATACACACACACACACGCACACACAGAGACGACACACGAAACTGACTCAAACAAGCATCTTTACATTCAGAAAGTGCACTCACACACACACACACACACACACACAACCACACACTCATACACAAGATGCATGTGAACAGCACACACACACACACACACACACAATAATACACACAAGCACACAAAATAATGTTCCATTCACTCACACAGAAACCTGCACACACACACGTACCAGTGTGTATTTCATGTGCATGCAAATGTACAACATTGCCTGAACACAAAGACGCCCAACACACACACACACACACACATACACACACACACACACACACACGCGCCCACACACACACACACACACACACACACACACACACACACACACACACACACACCCATGAGGAGAAAGAAGAAAATGAAGATGAGAAAAAAGCTGCCGGATGAGTGACAGACAGGCAGCTGAGCTCCAGTTGTGATTCGATGCACTTTGAGGATATTTGAATAATCACTGTGATCTGGTGCATTTATTCATCATCGTTAGTTAATCATTATTTTTGCTGTGAGGATGTGACGAGCATGAGGTCAACTTTGATTCAAGCGAAGACGAGATGAGAGCGTTTAGATGCTCGTTAGTATCCTTCACACTCGTATTTTATGACTACTTCTTATATTTAATAACATATGATGTGTTTATATGATATAATGCAGTACGACCAATTTACCCAGTAGTACACAAAGTATCTCAAACTGGCTGCACATTGAAGAATATTACATTAGAATACTCTTACATGTATTTATTAGTGATGGAAACAGAATATTATAATATTCCATAATATGTGATTATTGTTGACTTGTGATACTTTAAGTACATTTTGCTCAATTTAATATGTTAATACGATCAAAAGTCTCCTGAGTTGTGCTTTAATAAAAGACAAAAGTGTTTTATTGTTGTAATTATGATTTGTTTTGGTAAATGTAAATGTGATCGCTCAGGATTTCTGTTTGAGCTTCTGATGAATTGGTTCCTGTGAGGTAAGAAGTTGAAAAAAGTTTCTTAACATAACGTGAATCAATAATATATTTCGACCCGTTATATTATTCATGTTTCTGCTCTCAGCGGTGATGACTCACATGCGAGGAGAAGTTATTAAACACGTCTTTCTATCTCTGCAAGAGCTTTTTATTTCATAAGCACACTCTTCATTTCAGTGTTTGACGCGAGATATCCAGGAAGAGCTTGTTGCTGCTTCGTCTCCTGAGCTGAAAGAAGGTTAAATGAGTTTGATGTCACGTCTGTGCAGGGGGAGGTAAATTAAACATGTCGACTGATGGGTCGACGTCCTCGTTCTGTGTGTTCTGCATTCATGATTCACAAACATCCAGAAGCCTCACGCAGTCACACATGGTGTGAGCTCAGTGGGAGGTTTTTAAGTGTGTAAAGCATCAAGGTGAAGATCAACGTGTGGAGCAGGTAAGAGGAGCAGATCGGGTGGTTTTCTCCCATAACTTCATTTAAAGTGGCCATCCCTTCAGACTGTCAGTCCTGGTTGATTTAGAATTTCTGTTTGAGTGAAAACAAAGGACTTGTGCTCAGAGTCTGTCTGGAGTCTTCGGCTGCATCCGGAATTCCAGACCAGCATGATATTTGTTTGTGTCCACATCGGAGAAACACCACAGACTGTATCTGAGAAGTGGTCGGAGTCATCGTGACGTCACCCTTTGGTTTGTGGACTGATGTTTTGAAGCCTTGAGTTTGGCAACCAGTGAAGAGGAAGTGACCATATAAGGACTGAGGAGGAGTGACGTAGAGACGCCGTATACGTCTCTGGTCTGTCAATCACAGTAAGCCCCGCCCTAAAGCATCCCCTGCTTTATGGTCTGTGTGACTCTAAATGGACCATAATGTACTAAATGAACATCATGCTGTATTGAAGAAGACTTGAAACTAGAGATTGAGACATAAACTCATGTTTACAATGTTTACAGAGGGAATAAATCAAGAGAGAAGTAGAGTCATTTTCTATAGACTTCTATACAACCAGAGGAGTCGCCCCCTGGTGGACATTAGAGAGAACGCAGCTTTGACTTCACTATTCAGACCCAGAGGTTGCCGCCTGGTCCGGAGTCTGAGCTGCATTTTTGTAGGTTAGAATAATACACATCGTGTTACTTCGTAGCAAGATATTTGCTTCCTATGTATTACATTTAGCTCTTTGTATGTATTTATATTGCATCACCTCTGTCTGTTCTGTACGTGCTGCTATTTTTTACCTGAATTAGTTTGTATATGATCTTTCTGCCAATAAAAGAAAACACTGACTGACATCAACAGCAGAAGACGTAACATTAATGTGTCTGTGATCTTTATTCAGACGAAAGAAAACGAGTTATTTCATGTCGCGATGACATCTTTTTATTCAACATGCAACCAGCTCCCTCTGCTGTTTGTCTGTGGAAGTGCGACATTAAAGAGTCATTCAGGTGATCTTCTCCTGTCACACTAAACTAAGAACATCTTTCAGAAAGAAACATCTCTGGTGACCTGATGTTTCCTCGTGGACTCTTCAGTTTGCTGTGAGATTAGAGATTTTATTCATCAAATTACGACTCTTATAAACCGAAGCTGGAAGAGACAATCTGTTTCTGAACATCATAAACAATCTCACCTTTGTTCTTGGAACTCTAGATAATGAAGTTTAAATATATTTAATAGTTACCTCTTGCTGCACTTTAGATCACGCAAAGGTATTACAAATATTTAAATGTCATTTTCAGAAAATCATTTTCAGGCTTTAGTTCATTAAATATCATCACACAGCAGAGATCACCTTTATTCAGCAAAGCTATTGTACTAATACACACTGTACACAGGAGTGCTTTGTAATTAACTCATTGTGCGTCACGACAGCAAAGACGTTTGTGTTTGTTAACATAAACGTGTCACGTGTTTGTTTGTTTGTTTGTGTCACATGACATGGAGTGTCATGTGTCATGTGTCTCACAGTTTCCATCAATCAAGTGTCGACTTCCTGGAGTCTCTGGACCACAGCCGACGCCACCTTCCTGTACGCCTCCGCCTAGAGCACACACACACACACACACACACACACACACACACAAGGAATGTGTTTTTTTAAAACGTTTTAGAAATGTTCCTATTGTCACTTCTTTACATTATTGAGTTTTTTGAATGAAGCTTCAAAAGTCTGTCCTCATATGTGATGACATCATCACCCTAAAAAAACAACTCCACAAATAGCTGCTGCAAATGACCTGCTCATATAAAATAAATCAAATGCAATAAGACAGAGTGTAATATAAACCTCTGGGCTGTCAGGAGAAGAGACGACCACAGGAGTGCCTCTGTCTGACGTCTCTCTGATGTTCACATGAAGAGGAACGTCGCCTGCAGACGAAACACGGAGATCCGTCAACATGAGGGAAAAACACCAAGATTTTATATTTCCTCTTTTCCTCTTCACTGGAATAATAATTCAAAAAATGTACAAAGAAGATTTTAAAGAGACAAGATGACTCAGGTGCCGCTAACTTTTACATTTTAAAGGTTTGGTGAACAATTTAAAAGCAAAGAAAACTCCATCTTCAAAGTATGAAACGAGTATTTTTTTAGAATAACTATAATAAGCCTGTTTTCTGTACAGACAGATAAAGACTTTTGGACATATTCAAATACAAACTGACCTGATTGTACTCTGATGGTTTAGTTCTGAGGTGTACATGTGTACGTCTCTGATAACTAACACTAACACCAACAAACGTCTCATGAGAACCTGCCGCCACCAGCCGATGAACTCGCCCGTCCTCCGACTCACCGAGTAGTTTGACCCCCAGAGCGTCAGCGAGCTGTCGGGCCCCGTCGGAGCCGAAGATGTGAGTCTGGTGGTTACAGTTTGGACACTGGAAGACGCTCATGTTCTGCACCAGACCGAGAACCTGCAGGAGACATTGAACGCAACACGGTGATGCTCCTGTTACTTCAACACGCACACACACACGCACACACACACACACAGGTTACCGGCACGTGAACTTTCTTGAACATCTCGGCTCCTCTGCGAGCGTCCAGCAGGGCGATGTCCTGCGGCGTCGACACGATGACGGCACCTGCAGAACAAAACACAGGTACGACTTCACACTGAGCGACTTTAACTTCTCCTAACAGGAAGACAGGAACTCCTTCAAAATAAAACTTTATCATTTTGCTTTTTATTAACTGTTGGTGTTCGTTGCAATTGTTTAAATCATTCTATAGTTTCTATAGATAGATTATAGTTTCTATAGATTATATATATATATATATATATATATATATATATATATATACACTATATTTTTTTACTGTAAAACACTTTGTTTTGAAAGGCGCTATATGAATAAGGTTATTATTAGGATTATTAATAACATATTCCAATATTTTTAAGCCTCAATCTTTTACTAATATGTATAGCCATTCTAACTACGGGTCATGCTAACTTGCTTTCATTTCAATCGTTTTTTAATTATTATTATTTTTTGTAATATTATTGTTATTATTATTAATTGTATTACTATTATAATTGTCATATTATTATTATATTTATTATGTTTTATTATTGTTATTGGTATTATTATTATTGATATTATTATCATCATTATTATTAATTGTTGTATTTTTTATTATTGTTATATTATTATTATTATTATTATTATTAAATGAGGAGTACCGTATCAGTAAGCGCCTGACTGACCTGCTACTGGGACGTTCTGGGAGATTGACAGTTGGACGTCTCCCGTCCCAGGAGGCATGTCGACCACCAGATAGTCCAAAGACCCCCAGTCCACCTACAAACACACACCTCCAGTCTATGAGAATATACATATCTATATATATATATATATATATATAGATATATATATATATAATATTTATTCCCACCTGTCTGAGCAGTCTCTCTATCGCTGACATCACCATCAGCCCCCTCCACACGATCGGAGCCGATTCGTCCACCAGGAAGCCCATCGACATGCTGAGAGAGAAGAAGAAGGAGTCAGAGCAGAAGAAGAGAGAACATGATGTGTTCGGACTGGAAGGACTCACCAAGGAACCCCGTAGTTTACGAGAGGGATCATCAGATTGTCTGGGGGAAAGAGGAAGCAAACATCCATAAAATAAAACCACCAAACCAGGAAGAAGAAACGATCAGGTGACTTTGATTATAGATCAACGATGCGCCGCACTGTCACTGAGCTCCGGGTTTCCCTTCAGGTTCATCAGTTTGGGAATCGACGGGCCGTAAACGTCCGCATCCAACAGACCGACGGTCTTCAGCTGAGAGACAGAAAGACATCACAATCAACGGGTTTCCAAAGGTTTTACATCAACGATTGGCTAAAACAGAGACAACGTATTAAAGATGTTTGTGTAATTCTTCCTCACCGGATCGTTGGCCAATAACCCGAGAGCTAAATTCACTGCAGAGACAGAAAAACAAGACATGAAACACGTCCAGCCGGTTGGAAAGTATTTAACAGGAACACCGTTTTTCTGTTTCTGTGTGTTTTTCTGCAGATGCACATCATTGAGCATCAAACATGTGTCGGACTAAAACATCCATTTTAGACTCCCACAGCTTTGTCTGGATGTGTTCAGGACCAATACGAGTCGTCTGTACCTGCGGTGGTGGACTTGCCGACGCCCCCTTTCCCCGAAGCCACAACGATGATCTGTTTGACCCCCGCAACGGGCTTCTGCTTGGGGAGACCTTTCGCCATCTGCTGCTTCTGCCTCTCCTGTAAGGCCTTGCTGTCTACCGACCTCTGTGAGGAACACACGCACACACACACACAATGATTCATGGTTAATTTCATCCTTTAATCATAATTTATTAATGCTTTATAGATCAGTTAAAGATCATTAATAAGAACTTTTGGGGTGCCAAATTGTGAAAAAACATCTTTTATTGGTTTTGACTACAGACTACAGACTACATGGACTTATAATACTTCTGTATTTATAACTGCAGGCTTATTAGAAAGTGAGAAACCATTTGATTTATTAATGGTTTACATGGTTTATAAATTATCTATAAAGCATGATTAAATGATTAATTCAATTATGATAAAGACATAGAATTCAACTGTTTCTAGTACTGCTATCATAATAATAATACCTTATGCTGGTGTTAACATAATTTGAATATTAGAAAATAACAAAACAAAAAGGTAATATCTCATTAACACTCTATAAGACATATTTATAAAACAAATTATTGGTCAGAGAAGCTGCGTCTACAAGTAAAACCCGGACGAATATAAGTAAGCGCACTTCCGGTTATGAGGTTTAAAAATATATCTTGAGTAATTAAAAGTACATTACATGTGTGAAGAACATATTGTCGAAAGTAAATACATATTTTGACATTCAGTTATGTTTTAGGAATGTATTTTAAATAATTTAGTTTCACCCCATAAAAATAAAATAACAGTTATCGCTTTTATTTTGGAATACTTCCGGCCTTCTTCTTCTCGCTTTCTTTCTAGTTTTATGTTAGCATGACGCTGTTAGCTAGTTAGCTTAACTGAAACTCACA
This sequence comes from Lycodopsis pacificus, assembly GCA_028022725.1. Lineage (NCBI taxonomy): Eukaryota > Metazoa > Chordata > Actinopteri > Perciformes > Zoarcidae > Lycodopsis > Lycodopsis pacificus. The sequence continues at coordinate 3,290,575 of CM051701.1, read as the reverse complement.
GAAACAGACAGAGATCTTACCTGGCAGCGCGTGAACTGCACATGACACGCAGGTCCCGGTTTTACTTCTGTCCCGGTTCTTGAGACCGATAGATTATTACCGGATGCTCTCAGTAAATGAGACAGTCTGCTGTAGGTGAACTGAGCCATGTTTAGCTGTTTGGATGCTACTCAGCTAGCTAGCTTGGTGCGCGTCAAGCTTGCGCAAAATACGCATGCGTGTGTTGTTTTTGTAGCTTTCTTTTCTTCTATAAAAATGTTTTATAAATTGAATAAGCTTTGTCTTTTGTCTTTTTTATCAGAGGTAAATATTGTACTTTTTACTGTACTACATCTCAGAGGTAAATATTGTACTTTTTACTGTAATACATCTCAGAGGTACATATGGTACTTACTTGAAACTAAACATTTAATTAATATCTGCTTGATTTTCAAAAATAAATAACTGAAGGTGTCTTAACAAAGATGCATATAAATAAATAAGAAAACGGTATACTGTCAAACTAATAACTATTATATGCTTTAATTGACTCGTGTGTACTTATATTTTAAAACACGTATATTTATTTTGTTGCTCTTGATAGTCTTCGCTTTGCTCTTTTATTTTACCTTGTTTATTTATATATAGATTTATTTACTTTATGTACAAAAACACTTTCATCTCACACAAGACGATATTTATTTACTTTAACTATTGTTTTGTGTTTATTTTCATGTTGTTTATCACAAGCTGATCGGGGATAAAGAAAGAAAAAAAGAAATGAAAAACTGCGTTAATAATGCGCAGCTTTGAGCACCTTTTGTTGACATCATTACGGAAGTGAGTTGCGTGAGTTTTTCCTCATGATTTCTCTTTGAGGTCTTGAACGTCTCGGTCAGTCGGCAGTGTTCTGTGTTTATTTATTGCATTACGATCTTTAATAAGTGATGACGGAGAGACGCGGCCCGGCGGCCCGGGCGGTGCTTCAGCAGTGTCTGCAGGCCAGACTGCAGGTGAGACCAGCAGACGAACCCTCAAAGGAACCCTCAAAGGAGCCCGCAGAGGCTCAGTTCGTCCAGGTGAGAACGTCTCATGTTGTGTTCATGAACATCATGTTCAGTGTAGTATTCACTGGCATGATGAAATACTTTGAATTAAGTTTTAAAAGTTAAAGAAAACCAAGAAAAACAAACATGAAGCACATTTTGAGAGCAGGGAAGCTATGAAATATTATTAATATTAATATTATCAAGCAACATTTTTATTCATAGAAGGTACTAAGTGCTGTACAGGAAGAATACAAATAAAAGAAATAAAGTATATATTATAGGAGAGACTTTATTTAAACAAGTAGGAGAATAAAGTGAGCAAACCACAAAATAAAAAGTGATTTTAACCTTTAAACTGAAGGAAAAGGACAGCTCTGTTTTCCAAGTGAATCTGTAATTTCATAAAGTTTATATCAAATGTAATCTCCAGTTTTTATTTTTATCAATCAGATTCAATTTGACAAACAGTGTTTGTACCAATTAAGGGGAGACTTTAACAGATATAAGGAAACTTCACCACTTCATTACTCACATTAAGACAATTATTTTATATATTACAAGTTTTCTGTAATGTTATGTTTAAATATGCAAATGAGGCATGATGTAATGGTGACTCATGGTGAAATCTACAGACACAAAGAGAAAGTAGTAAAATAAACACCTGAATGTGTGTGTTGGATGGATTCTTTCCTCTATTCTGAAAGAAGACGTGTGTTTTGTGAGACTTTTATTTTTAATTCTAACCTCATAGAAGCAGTTTCAAATAGCTGCAGAGAGTTATGATTTAAGAGAGAGAGAGAGAAGGGTAGAGATGTGTGTCATTCGCGTCAAGATAATAAGATCAAATATAGGGACATCTTACGTGAACGCTGGCTGCTCATTGGTCCACGTCTCTGATGATGCTTCTTGTTTCAGATCGACAGAGGAATGGTGATTTATATCTGCTTCTTTAAAGGAGCCACGGACGACATCCTGCCCAAGATGGGTCAGTGACGCTATTTCACCTTTGACCTGCATATTATAATAACATAAAGTCTTCACATCTGGATCAGTGTGGTACATTATTATTATATCTACACGTTGCACATATTTTTTATACTTTTAATATTTGCACATTTCTTGGTCAATATTTTGCACTTTTTCATTTCAAAACCAACATATTTTACATATCTTTTGACATATTCTTCCCATTTATCTTGATTTTTTTCTCCTTATGATGCTTGGCTTTTGTAATACAGTTTTTTTCTGTTCTCTCACTATGTTTGTTGTTTTGCACCATGACACCGTGGCTGTGCATCCCTCATTCTGAGGTGTGAATATCTCGTCCTCCCCTCCAGTGTCCACGCTGTTGAACGTCCGGCTGTGTGAGTCCGACTCGGGGAAGATGGTCTCGGTGTCGGAGCTCCCCGGCAGCCTGCTCATCGTCCCTCAGGCCACGCTGGGAGGGAAGGTCAAAGGTCGAGCCATGCAGTACCACGACAATATCGGCAAAGAGGACGGCCGGCGGCTCTACGGCGCCTTCGTCTCGCTGTGTGAGGAGGAGCTGGCGGCCGCTTCGGCCGAAGTGATGGTGAAACACGGGACGTACGGAAACAGACAAGTGCTGAAGCTCGACACCAACGGACCGTACACACATCTGATGGACTTCTGAGGAGTCAGGCTCAAGACTGTCTCTTAATTCACGTCTAAATATCCACCAACAAGGCCACAAACAGACTTTATGTGTTGATATTTGATTTATGCATTTATGTCTTTCTAGATTACATTGGATTATGTCACATTTTGTTGTGTAACCACAACAGACAACAGTAAATAGAATACGAAAGTCTCAAATGAATACTTAGTTTAATTTGTCCTCCTGTGAGCCACAGTGATGCAGGATGTGAAGTCTCCTCCGGACCAGCAGGGGGCGCTCATCTGCGTTTCAGGGACCGGAAATAAACAGCACTCAGTAAACTTGGGTTACAGCAGCTTTTACAACCTGCGTCAAACCTGTTTCTCTGTCAAGTCAGCGGCAAGTGGGATCAATGCCACTTCCGGTTAATCGCTTTTACTGCCAAAATAAAAGGACGAAAATAACGGGATATATTGTAAAAGTTGTTTTTCTTTTTAAAGACCTAAACATTTTTTTGCAATCGTTCTGAGCGGTCTATGTGTTTCATGAGTAGAGCCATGTTGTTCCATAAGCCCCTCTTTGTACAGGAAAAAAATAATCATTGTGAACATGAACATTGAATAGAAAAATAATGATTTCTGTGATTAATTTATCTTTATAGAACCAATAATTTAACCTACTGTTAAAACCTTTCAGACAACGAGAATTTGAAGTTGTGAACATTTAATTTTATTTGATTTTTTTGTTGTTGTAAGATGACGACCATGTTCAAAATGCTTAAATTTGATCAAATACGTCTTTATTGATCACCAGAGGCTCAAATGTGGTTGTTTCAGCTGAACAAGGACGGAAATAAGTAAACGTAAATAGAGAAAGTTAAGAAAAATTGTTCGAATAATATTAAACATTAAAAATGATTTACATCTAAAAAAATATGTAAAATAAAAATAGATTCAATTAACAAATCTTTATTTGGAAAAAATGTCACAGGATTACAAATGTTCTGACACAATGAACAACAAACATGTGCTGTACAGTACTTCAAATCTTGTAGCAATTAATGTATATATTTGAACATAGCTTAAGATATTTTCCCTCAAAAGTTACCAGCTAAACGTAAACCTTTATTTTGAAATGTTCCATACCGGATAGAACAAGGTTGCTACCGCTAGCTTAAATATGCGAACCACCAAACGCCACATTTAGCTTCTAGTTTGACCTGAAATGTAACACTTTGCAGAATGTACTTCTACATTTAGACAAAGTAAAAACTATGTAGCTCGTTTATGTCAACAGTTGAGTGGAAAAGTAACGCGTTAAAAGTTGAGTTTTGGCTGAAAGTTGATGACGGTGTAACGAGGATTTGTGTTTACCGGACGAAAGATGTTCTGAGGTGGGAAACGGTTTTTCAAAAACTTACATTTAAATGATAGATTTGTGAAATGAAAACGAGATTAATCGGTATGTGTCACAGTCATGGTGATAGTCTGTGTTTACCTGTTTGGGTTTTATTTCACCTAGATCGAAATCATTTTGTCAATAAATCTATCTGGTTGTTTATTTTCCCAATTAATCGATTAATTGCTAATAAATTGTCAACAATAATCATAATAACGTCCATCACCTGACTAATAAAGTGATACGTGTCTTAAAACAGCTTATTATTTTACTAAATGAATGTCCAAAATTAATTTTATTAACAACAAGAAAGGCATTTTTATTTAATAATTAAAAAACACCAACTGATCATTTTGTCTGTGCTGTGATCAATAGCATGCTGATCACATGACAGGAACTAAAAGGGATTAAAACTGATTCTAGAAATATCTCAGGGTTTTCAATATTAAATGTATACAAGTTTAAAAATAATTGGTATTTTGCATATTAATTATCACTTAGACAAGTTTAGCATTTGTGAAAAAAATCAAATAATACCAAAACTGTTCAGTTATTTTCCTGTTAATCAATACAAAGACTTTGAAGCTTCAGATCAGATTGACTGATATAATAATCATTTTTGTGATTTGAGTCACAGAGTGATCTCTCTCTTTCTCTCTCTCTCTCTCTCTCTCTCTCTCTCTCCCCCCCCCTCTCCTCTCCTCTCCTCTCCTCACAGATGCCGTCCTTTGACTTATTAAATCGTGTGGAGCTGTTCATGCGAGCAGGAACGTTTCCCGTCGAAGCATCAAAGAGCTCAAAGAAAGTAACCAGAGCTGCCAGCAAGCACTTCATCTATAAAGGTATTTAAATATCTACGCATACAGGCGCTTCTTATACGCTGAAACATTCTTCTCTAAATATTTCATCTTCAATGATATTGAAGTGAAAGCTGAACATTTTAGAGACGGATATCAGAAAAACTGGACGAGTAACAAACTGTTTAAACTGACTCTTTAAATATAACATAATATATTAAAAGCAGTGCATTGTGTTACACTGTCGCTCAGATTCTGTTGCTCCTAAATCAGCCCTGATGACGGTGCTGGATCTCCTCTCCTCTGGACATTTCATTGACAGAGTGACTTATAAAGTGTGTTCCAGGAGGAATGTTTAAAGTATAAACTTAAAGGAGATGCTACAGACATTCTGGTCTCAGACCGACAGGAACAACAATGGACAACAAGCGGCCCGACGGCCTTGGTGCCGGAACATTCCCCTACAACTCATTCACAGTTATCTTTGGGTGAATTCGTCTTCTGCACAACAATAAGAAAGACACATCTGAAATATATACTCTACTATGTAGAAATATCTACACTAAGTAAAAATATACCATTATATGAGGAAGAATGTTTAAAATATAAACTCACTGGACGGAAGGCAATTTTTGTAGTGATTGATAAAATGGTAAAAAAAAGTATTTTATAGAAAGTAACAAAAAACATGAAATACTCACTCACCTACTAACAGTGTTTTATTTAGATAAAAGTAATTGACAAAAAACTGTTACAAGTAAAAGTCCTTAATTTAACATATTTTAAGAACAAAAGTATTGGCATCAAAATGTACTTAATAAAGTACCAAAAATAAAAGTTCTTATTCTGATTATGGATCATTTTTGAAAGAATAATAGATTATATTACTGGATTATTATAGCTATGAATGCATTAATGTGTAAACTGGTAAAAGTGGAGCTGATCTCGTCTACCTGATGTGTAGCTTAACCTAAAACAATACATCATCATTCATTAGATTATTCATATTTTGTATCAATAATACGAATATGCAAATTAACTAAAGCTGTCCAATAAATGTAATGGAGTCGAAAATGTAAATGGAGGTACCAAATCAAAGTGAAAGTATCTAAATACTTGAATCCAGTATACTTGACCCTGAAATGTACTCCCCGTCCTGCAGATGGATGTCTGTTGCGCTTCTACCGAGGTCGCCTCCTCCGCGTTGTGAGGAGCGACGAGGAGGTGAGGGAGATCCTGGTCCGATACCATGACCACAACAAGCACGCCGGCCGGGTCCGCGTAATAAAGGAGATAATGGTGAGTTCAGATGAGATGGTGTTGATCCAAACAGAACATTTTAGAGGGATTCACACACACACACACACACACACACGTACGTTCCTCTGCCCCGTCCAGTTGATGTACTACTGGGTCGGAGTGACGGAGGCCGTGAAGACCTGGATCCAAGCTTGTGCCGTCTGTCAGAGCCGAACTCCCCCCGAGCCGCCGGCACCGCGCGTCCAGTTCTGCCTGGCTTACGGCTGCGATGCCTCCAGCTACGTTTACCCTCAGCTCAGCTTCCACAGGTCGGACGCCACGCAGCTACAAATGAAAAACTAAAAATGATACTCTTATTGTAAAGTTTTGTCAGATTTATTACCTGGGTGTATCTTCCGTTTATTGGCTCTACATTGTCGGGCTTATTGGCAGTTAGCAAGTGTAGGAAGCGTATTTAATGAGAATAAAATAGGACCTAAGATGGAGCCTTGTGGTGCTCCACAGGCAGACTTTCCTCTTGTTCAGCTTTGTCTCAGCTTTAAAACGACACAACTCTGTCCTGCAGGTTTCCGAAGGACAAGGAGCGAAGGAGACGGTGGCTGGTGGTGTCTCAGAGGGACGAGGGCTCGCTCCGCACTAACTCCTGCCTCTGCTCCAGACACTTTGAGCCGGCCTGCTTCTCGCTGAGCGAGGAGGGTCAGCTGACTCTGTCGCCGGACGCCGTACCGACCGCCGTGCCGGTGACGGTGCAGGAGGCCGAGGTGACGCAGTGCAGGACCACACACACACAATAAGTAGGCAGCAAAAGATGGCGTCTGCACAGCTGCACAGATAAAGACGTGTGTGACTGTGCAGCATGCTAAAGACCAAAGGCCAACCACACAGGAGCTCACATTAATCAACAAAATGCAGACAATAACCGCAAAAACATGTTTTCAAGAGGACACAAAGGTTTAAATGAATGCCTCCCAACCGTTAGATCTAAAACCTCCACAAGTGATAATGAAACAAACAAAATACAAACTGCAAAATTTGTCTTTTATTTGATCTTTACTGTAACTTTTAACTCTTCAGGCCTCTAAAAAATGAGGTCATGAGCAAAAAGAAGTCACTCCTGCGAATATCAATTCATGCTCTCAATATACTATTTTATTATTGTTTATATGTTTGACTTCCTTCATCCTTCTTGGCTCTTCAGGTTCCGGTCCCTTCAGACGAGGACTTCCTCCAGTCCGGCACCCTGGAGGACCTCCTCTCCACAGCTGCTGCAGAAACCACGGACCCCTCTGAGCCGGCCTTCGATCCCGCCGAAGCCCCCGTGGAGCTGCAGGAGCACCAGTACTGCCTCCCGGGTCCTGATCCGGACTCCCGGGAGGTCCAGACCGTGGTGATGGAGCTCAAGAGGAGGAAGACCGTCATCGAGCCCAGCTTCAAGGCTTACAACCAGATCGCCAGGTAGATCCCCAGAGACCACCACCTGTTTGTTGTAGCTGATCGTGTGTTGAAATGTTTTTATGTTGCAGGTATCTGAGCCACAGAGTCTTACCGATGCAGAGCAAGACAGCCAGAGGCGGTTTGAAAAGGATGGCCAAGCGCTTCGGCCTAAAAGGTGAGAGGAGAGACTGATGCAACACACAACCGCTGGTTCTATCCTTCTATTGTAGCGCCTTCAGAAACCTTTCTCTGCTGTTTCAGATGGAGTGCTGATGTACACGCGAGTCTCTCCTCCTCTCAGAGTGCCATGCAGCAGAGAGGAGGTCTGCATCCTGAATTAATCCTGTACAAGCATCTTAAAGTTCAAGAACTCTGGAGCATAAAACCAGGAACTAACGACCCTCTTTCCTGTCTCAACAATCGACACCTAACCGTGCTGCCTTTTTCCGGTTCGCAGGTGAACTCGATCCTGCAGCAGGTCCACGACAACCAGGGTCACTGCGGCCAGGGCATCTGCCAGCGGATGATCACCAAGCACTTCTACTGGGCCAGCATGACCCGCGACCTGGCCCGCTGGATCTCCAGCTGCCACACCTGCCTCAACAGAACCAAGAGGAAGTGGCTCCGCTGCAGCGTCTCCACCTGCACCAACTGCTGCGGGCCGGTGGAGCGAGGCCTGGGCCCTCACCTTCCATAAGTAGGAGCACGTTTCTACACACTAAAGGGAATAAGTGGAAAATACATTTAAAAAAGTGCCGGTACTCCAATAAACCGTCGTACATACTTCTACATGTGTATGTTGTGTCAAAAACAAACCATGACTACAACTACCAGTCGCCTCAAAGAGACAGAAGGACACTTGTTATATCTGTTTCAGTGAAGAGAAACAAGTGATGCATTTAAACCCAGTCAACAGAAGACCTACAGTTTAGGTACCATGTGGTGAATTATGTCGCTGTATTACTTCATCCGTGTTCCTCCATCCGTCCGTCTTTACCTCCAGGTTTCCTCTTCACAACCTCGCCCTGCTGGCTCAGTGGCTGAAGGCCGTCGGCCGTCCCCAACTGGCACCCTCGTCTCGGGTCGTCCGTTTGTTCGACCCACTTCACCGAGGACTGCTTCGACCGCGGCGGGGAGAAGGTCACCGTGCACCCGGACGCCGTGCCACGCTCCTGGTCCACGGCGGCTCAGCGGTGAGGCTTCGGTGTCCAGTCGGGATCAGTGAGACGACAGAAGAGCGGTAGATGTGCAAGTCTGCAGTCGTACGAACTCCTGCGCTGTCTGTTTTAAAAGCTTGAGTTGTGTCTTTCCTCCACAGACGTCGTCCAGAGGACCGACTCAGCCTGCAGGGGAGGAGGTATGTTCTCGCTGGGGTGATTATTGAGCATTTAACACACTATTATATGTATCAGAACCCCAAACAAAGGTGTCAATCCAATGTAATGCTTTGCATCTCTTTCTCTTTTCTTTCAGGCCTATTTTGCCAAGTACGATGCCGTGGAGCTCTACCTGAGCAAGCGCACGTATCCTCCTGGACTGAGCTACGTGGAGAAGAACACCTTCAGGAGGTTCTGCAAGCAGTTCGCCATCAAAGGTTTGTAAGAACCAGAATCTGTAACACATTTGGAATAAATGACATGCCAGTAAGTTTCTCTGTGATATCTTTGGTACCAAAGTCAGGCTGAACTAAACTCTATGGTGTCTATATAGTTCGTGGTGGAGCTTAAACTCTGACAGAAGGAATAAAGAGAGCTTGTGTGTCTCATAGACTGAGACATAAACACGAGTCACACAGGTTTGCTTGACAACAAAGTTATTTATTGACAGCTAAATAATCAAGCAAACGAGTTGAAGGATTATTTCTTCTCTTTTATAACTTGTTCTCTGGTCTCATAGACGACGAGCTGCACATCGTGAGGGGCGACCGGGTGCGCTTGGTCCTGAGGAGCAGGCAGCGAGTGGAAGCCGCCATGACGGATTATCACAACGAGCTGAACCACCTCGACGGCAACAAGTGTCTCAGACTGCTCAACGAAAGGTGAGCGGGACGCTTGTGTGTTTTTAGCCTCGCTCAATGGATTGAGTTGTAATTTGTATTGAACATTCCAGAAACCTTACATTAAATATGCAACATTTATTAACAATAACAGTTGCTGAATGTTGTACAGCAATCAAATATATATAATAATAATAATAATAATATATATATATTTACCCGAGTGAAGAATCTTTAATATTCAAAAAATACTACCGTACATCCACCAGTTTTGACTTTCTGTGTAGTATTGATAAAGTTTTATCACATCTGGAAGTTGTTTGTTTCTGCATAAACAACTGAGCCACAGATCAAAGGAAGCTTCAGAGCCACTTGATAAGATATTATGAAAACAAAACAAAGTGTCAAAGTTTGACTGGAGGTGCAAATAAATATTCTGTTGTTTTCATTTCTACAACATGACATCATGATATCAGGTACTTCTGGAAAACCATGAGGACAGATGTGCTGCAGTGGATCAACAGCTGCTCGCAGTGCAGCAGGAGGAAGAAACCAGTCCAGCGATCAGAGCCCAGAGAGCCTCCTCTGACATCACCACAGATACCTGATGAGGTCGACAGGTGAGTGGCTTCCTGTTCCTGCAGGAACACTGAGCTTCAGTCCTCGAGCGGCAACAAGAAGCAGTAGTGGAAGTAGTTGAAGTACTTGCAGTATTAATGCCAGCAACAACTGCAGTATAACAGTGTCAGCAGCAGCATTGAAGTTCATACAGTTTGAATATCGTTGTGTGCTTCCTGTTTCTCTGTGTGTGCGTCCTGACAGCGGGAAGGACGGCGACGAGTACAGCGAGGATGATGATGGTGGTGGTGAAGTTGATGATGAAGAAAGGCAGCCGGAGACGACTTCAGAGGACGGAGCGGTAGGTTCCTCAGCTCCGGACGAGCAGGACGACACGATTCACACCAACTGTAAATCCTTAAATCCGCATTTTTCGATGAGCCATCGCAGTCGATGTGTCGCGTTTCCTGTTGCTTTTTCACAATTCAAGCCGCCCCGTGTTTTCGCCAATCGTGCGTTTTTAATGTGAAGCAGCAGCGACGGGTAATGTCGGGGGTTGTGAACAGTGAACCGTGTGTTTGTCCCCATTTCCTTATTCCGCATCTTCGTTTCCTTCACTTGCGATGGAATCCTCAGTGAGGAAATGCGACATCATCATGCACATATAGAAACAGACCATCTTCTCTCTGATGGTCTCGTTTACTGATGGAGGTCTGATAGAGGATCAGGACTACACTGTTTCATGACCAGTTCTTCACAGTAACGTTAAATAATAAGTATATATATATATAGGCTGGATATTGGGATGAACCCAGTGAGACACTAGATCACATGCTGCATGTGTAGTTTGGTCACAAACAATAAAAACTACAATACAGAGAGATAAATACTGAATTTAAATACATTGATTGACTATTTCTCTATTGGAATTCATGATAAAACATTGCTGAAATGCTACATCTCAGATCCTGTTCCCTTCACACACTGTTTTGAAAAAGACAAACACTCTAAACAAACTTTCTGATTGCCAGGAGAACCCTTTGCCCCCCCAGCCTGTGACTCCCATCAGTCCACAGCCCAGAATCCCCATCCTCCTCCATCTAAGAACTCCCATCAACTTCCAGCCCAGAACTCCCATAATCCTCCAGCGAGGGGATCCTAACTCCTCCTTTGTGGCCAGACTCTTGTCTGTCAAGAGTGGGATGCCTCCACAGTGTGAAGTCACCGAGAGCCAAAGCAGCGTCCAGGTTCAGGAGGACCAGACACGGCTTCGGGACCAGAAAGGGACGAGTGGCCCTCGGGGCAGCGCCAGAACTCATCACTTTGTCAAAGTCCAGGACAAAACCAAACCTCTCTCAGAGTCGCATCCTCCACCTGAGCTCCCAGCACAAGCCCCGAGCGAGCAAAGTCAGCCGCCAAGTCAAAGCAGAGGGCCGACGACCCAGAACCGAACCCGGGGCCGTGGCGGCATCCAGCGCCCGGTGAGGAGAAAGAGAGACCCGGAGGCAGCGTCGTCGGCTAAGAGGAGCGCCGGCGGAGGCCTGGAGCCTGTGGTGGCCCCGAGCACCAAACCCTGGCCCGTCTTCACCATCGCTGGCTCTCCCCCAGTACAGCCAGCTAATCCTCTTCCTGAGGTAGACGGGTATGTACAAATACCAGGCGGCAACCTCCGCTTCTGATAAGTGTCTTCAAGCTGCATTCTCTCTAGTGTCCACCAGGGGGCGACTCCTCTGGTTGTATAGAAGTCTATAGAAAATGACTCTACTTCTCTCTTGATTTATTCCCTCAGTAAACATTGTAAACATGAGTTTATGTCTCAATCTCTAGTTTCAAGTCTTCTTCAACACAGCATGATGTTCATTTAGTACATGATGGTCCATTTAGAGTCACACAGACCATAAAGCAGGGGATGCTTTAGGGCGGGGCTACACAGTGATTGACAGGTCTCTACCAGAGACGTATATGGCGTCTCTACGTCACTCCTCAGTCCAGATATGATCACTTCCTGTTCACTGGTTGGCAAAAAAAAGATGGCGACGGCTAAAATGCTTCAAAACATCAGTCCAAACCAACATCCTCTTTTTATATACAGTTTATGACAAATCCTGAACTATTTAGTTAATTGATGTCTTTATGGTATTAGTAGTAGTAGTTGTAGTATTCCTGTGTATGTATTGACGGCTGAATACTTGCGTATGAGCCACTCTGCTCTGTTTTCGAGGACCAGGAGGCTTCAGGCCCGGACCGTCATCCAGCAGTGCAGTCAGGCGAAGGTGAAGATCAGACCGGCGCTGGACGGAGCCGCCGCTCAGTGGGCCGAGGTGGGTCTGAAGGTTCCTTCTGTTGTTTGTGTTGTCTGGATGGAGTTCCATGGAATCTGCTTCGCACATTCATGATCCTCAGAGGATGAATCTTAGTGATCCTCTTGACTTTTCATCTTGGTGAATGTCACAGAGCGTGCTCGTACGTTAATAACAGTGGAGATTCAGACATAAAACAAAAACCCTGACTGGAGTCGAATTGGGGACGTTGTGCTTGGACCACCAGACGGCCTTCTACAAATGTTAAATGTAGAATAATACCAAATGCTAACGTCAGCATTGAACGTTGACATTGTACATTGTTATGTACTGGTTATATTATTTCACTTTGGAAACTCACTCATTGAATCATACAGATTGTATTGTTATATTGGCTCATTGTTTCACCGTCTCAACTTTAATTAATGTTTTATTTTTTGGATTGATTTAATTTTATTTATCTATTTGTTTTATTTATTTTTACTTATTTTTTAGATACACTTTTACTTAATTCAACTATTTGTTAAATATTTTTTTATTTTATTTGTTGGATTATTTTTTTATTTTATTTGTTAAATACATTTCCAGTCAACGACGTGTGTGTCCTTCAGATCCAGGAGGGGATGGTTGTGTACGTGTGTTTCCTCCACGGAGCCACCGAGGACGTCGCTTACGAGATGGGTGAGATGTGTTTTATTAATAATGATAATAATCTGGTTAATGCTCCTCCTCACATGGGACGTGTGGGGGCTGAATCTCAGCCCACCGAGGAGACCATCGCACAGCACATGGTCTAGCTGCTGTGTTTACAGTCGACACGCTGCTCTAATAATAACTCTACCAAGACTGATTTACAATTATAAGGAATTTAATCCCAACAGTAAGCATACGATTATACACTGAAGTACATCATTCCATGAAATATTAAAACAATAAAACCCCATGCAAAAAAACTTACTCCGCTCTCAGGTAAAATAAACACAGCCTTCTTGGCCGAGAGCCAGAACAGAGAGACCACAACCAGTTGGCGTCCCCCAGAGTAAGAAAAAAGACTTTCAAAATAAACCACCCACTTCCTGTTAAAAACATAAATCTCCCTTCAATATAAAGCTAAGCTTCGGTAACTTAGACACAAGCTTTATGTTTTTAATTTTACTCTTAGCTACTAATCTTACAACACTTTATGCTTATCTTAATTATGCATTTCCCAAACCCTTATGATTATGCCTAAATATGAATTATTAATTATGAAATATGAAACACTTTTATTATTACTAAATAACAGACAGTTCTACGCTCAAATTCCCTACAGACGTGCAGTGTTTATTTTGTCCTGTAAAGATGTTTTTATCTCTGTGTTTATTTGATTCTACATCTGCTACGTTTCAAGAGACTATCGTCCAATAAATTCAAATGATGAACGTCTTTGCAGTCTAAACATGGACTAGACTTTAAATATATACTGTGTGTGTATATATACATATCATTTTCTGTGATCTCCTCAACAGCCAACAGTCTGATGACCACCAAACTTTTCCGAAAGGACTCGGGTCACTCGGTGTGCGTCCTCGACCTCCCGGGGAGCGTTTTATTTATCCCCCAGGACTCCCTGCTCGGCGAGCCGGTGCCCAGGAGGAGGAGGGTGCAGCACCGGGGCGGCTGTGAGCTGTGGCGGGGCGCCCAGCTCTTCTCCAGCCTGGTGGCCGCCTGCAGGGAGTTCATGTCCGGCTCGGCGAAGTGCACGAAGGCGGGCGCGGTGGTGGAGCAGGGCGTCTACGGACAGAGGCAGGAGATGGTGCTGAGCTGTGACGAGCCGCTGACGCTCCTGCTGGAGTTCTGAGGGACGACCTGCTGGATTATTCGACTCCTTGTCGAGTCCTTGTCGAGTCCTTGTCGAGTCCTTGTCGAGTCCTTGTGTTACTGTTTTCTCTCTGCAGAGACTATATAATAGTATGTATGTATATGTAATAGTCCAAGAACTAAACTCAGGAAGTGAAAAACAACAAGACACTTCAGTACTTCTTGTTTTCTGAGTGAAGCGGTGCTTTGTTTTTGATCCCTTTTCTTTTTTTTACACCTTTTATTAACTTTATTTATTCCCTGGTTCCTTTGAACCAAACGCAGGTTCAGAGTTCTTCAACACGCGTCCTGATCCGCGTTGTGGAAACACACCAGTAGCACTTTTACTGCTTTCTTTGTCTCATCTTCATCATCGCATACGGTATTCTTCTTTCTAAAGAAGCTCAAAGCCTTTATTGAGAAGTCTGTAAAACTGCAGCTGAAAACCCAGAAACAGATTTTGTTTCTCAATATGATGATGACGTGACAGCGTGCACGTTTACATCAACGCTGAACTCGCGTCTAACAGCGGTTAAAGGAAAGGTCTGGTGTGTTTAGTGTCCTCAGACTGTAATAGTTTATCTTTTGTTCATGTTTATTCTCTGTAGATGAGAGAATATTAAATACATATTTCTTGTGAAAAAGAAAAGTAGGCTATATGTTTCATTCTTTGAGTTATTGAAAACATTTGTTTTGTTAAATCAGTTGAACTCGCATGTTGAAAAACACTGGAGGGACGTTTTCCAAACTTAATCCTTAATTCTGACCAAAACTGACATTTTAATTATAAAACTATTTAAATAATGAGCTAGTATCTCAAAGTAGAAGTATTTTAGGGCCGTCTGAAACCTTTAACTTATCTCTTTTATGAATAATGTATTTAACTTTTTAATATAGAATATTTGTGCTTTCATGTGAACCTCAGGAAAGATGTTTTTAAATCTCAACGGGACTGAATGAAGGTTAAATAAAATAAATAAGTTGTACTTTATACTTCTTCAGTGCTGCCCTGGTAGTATTTCACTGCTTTTGTTTTATTACAATATTTAAACTGCTCCTCTACTTGTCCTGTTTAGCTTCATTTGTATTTTGTTTCTGAAATGGTCCGATCAGCTTTTATGTATCGTGTTTAGTTTTATTGGATCAGATTTATTCTTTGTAACTTCAAAGCCTTCCTTAAGTTGACCTCTTGTTTCTTTGGCTCACATCCTTTGATGCACATTCTGTTAGTAGTTAATGAAACCTCTTCATGCTAATGAAGAGAATCATCTTTAATAAGCGGAGATTATTTGATCTAATTTACCAAAACAGACGTGAAAATGAACTCAGTGGACAAAAATATATAAACGCAACAAGGAGTCAAAAAGACAAAGAAAAATAAATACCAAATGAAATGATGACTTGCTCTCTTTTAATTGAAAATCAGTGTTTGTAAACGACTGTTTTTACACAATTTAATTTTACTTCAGCGTACAGTCATCCAACGTCACCGTCTCACCTTCAGGCCTTTAACTAAATAATAACTGAATAATAAAAAAGAATCAACTGAACAATCACTCGTCCAGCTGCTGCACTAAACCTCTCGAAAGCTGCTGCTGATGTCTTTCTTGTGTTTGTAACTAGTCAGACTGTAACAGACATCACATTCATGAGAAAGAGAGTAAAAAACAAAGCAAAAAGAATACAAAGCTCAATTTGGCTCCATTTACTGAGGAACTAACCGTGTGGCAAAACGTCTCTCGGCTACTTAAGTGGAAGGAAATAGATAAAATAAACGCAGAACGCAGACAACCAAAGTGTCTGAAAACAGCATTTTTTCATTCATTAACTATAAATTTGTGGTCTGTGAATGTAAAGGATCTGGAAGCGTGAATATGATCCATGATGTTAAAGTCTGAAGACTAATGTTTCTCTCGATACCGGCTCTGTCTTCTTCTTCTTCAGGAGGAATAAAAATCGACTCCCCCCCCACCCCACCCCACCCCACCCCCTCCACTCCACTCCACTCCACGTCAGTCGCCCTCCCACACACAGTCGCACTCTCGCAGCGGGTTCCTCTGGCGCATCGTGGTGATGACGGTGATCCGGTTCTCCGACAGCTCTCTGAGCTGGTTGATGAGCTCCTGGACGCAGGGGCTGGGCCATGGGTGCCCGTTGAGGTAGTCCCTCAGGATGAAGGAGCGCTCCACCAGCAGCTCCAGCTGCACCAGGTGACGCAGCCGGTGGAGGCTCAGCAGGTCCTTCTCCGGCTCTCTGCGGAAAAACCTGAGAAAGAGGACGTCAGACGTCTTATAATAACTTTATTTATGCAGCACCTTTATGGCAGACGAAGCAAAGCAAAACAAAAAAATTATAATAATTTAAAAAGCAACGACATCACATAAAAGTCAGTCTTTAAAAATGGGTTTTAAGAAGTGATTTAAAAGCCTCATCTCCTCAGGTCACCTTTAGTTTTGATCCTCCTCCTGAGGACCCGAGGCTGCGAGCGGCATCATAAGGGGTCAACATGTCTTCTTTATATTTGTGCTCTGAACGTGATCAGTAAAATCTTACAATCAATTCTAAAACGAACAGGGAGCCAGTGGAGAGAAGCCAGGAAGTGATGTCGTCTGTTGTGAGAGATGAGATGAGATGAGAGAGTGACTTCAGGTTGGCGCGAGAGAGGAAAGGGAGTTACAGTAGTCGAGTCTCGAGAGGATTGGTTTGAAGGAAGCAGCACTGGAAGACTTCGTGGGTTGAAGCTTAAATCTGAGGCATTACGAAACTGAAGCTGTGTGGTGTGTGGAGAGGAGAGCTTCCTCTGTGGTTTGCACTGTGGTACCATCTAAATAGTTTTGTTTCTAAACAAGGTAAAGTGATTCCAGTTTTAAGCATATTTTGGTGATTATCGGGATAATATTTTGACGTGACTGGTTGTAGTGGTTCCGGTCTAAGAACCTGAACGTGGTTCTGGTCTAAGAACCTGAGCTGGTTTCCCCGACTGGCTCACCGTATCCTGAGCGTCCTGAGCTGAGGGAACAGCATGGGGATCCGTCTGCAGAGGCTGCCGCTGGAGCGGTTCTGCTCGATGTCCAGGTGCTCCAGCGCCGGGACCTTCGGTGCGATGGAGTCCATGTCCTTCAGGGTTATGGCCACGCGCAGCGTCAGCCTGCTCACACTGGACGGGATGGTGGTCGTGTAGACGGCGAGAGAGTTGCCGCCTGAGATGGCAAAGCACAAATGATATAAATGTTTAAATAAGAAGCAAACGCAACGTCTGCAGGAGCAAAGGAGGAGCTTTGAGACTCACCGATGATGGTGAGGGTCTCCAGCTGTTGGAGCGGACTCAGCCAGGACGTGAGGCGGCACTCGATGCCCTCTCTGATGTACCTGTAGCGGACCGTCAGCGACCTCAGCGAGGTCAGGCTCCTCAGCGCGTTCCGGGGCAGAATGGTTTCTGGGTAATCAACCAGCTCCAGGCTGGTCAGCGCCGGGCCGCCGTACCGGGCCGCTCCTACAGGAGGAAGAGGAAGAGGAGGGTTTGTGTAATAAATGGACAAAATATGCAGCAGTAAAGAGGCACCAGGTGATCAGGTGATCGGGTTACCGGCTCACCTGGATGCTCCGGGTCCGGTGGACTGAGGTAGTCGTCGGGCAGTGGCTCCGGCGGCTCCCCCCTCATGCCCCAGGACAGGTGCTTGAGCTTCTTCAGGCTCAGCAGCAGGTTGTGGAAGACGCTGCAGGGCACCGGCCTCACGGTGTCCAGCCCGTAACCCTCCCCCTGCTGGTGGAACAGCAGGTACCGCAGGTTGACCAGCTTCGACACGGCGTTGATGAAGTCCACCGTGCACGGCAGCCGCACGTTGCACGCGCTCAGGTGAGTGAGCCGCTCGTGCAGCTGCGCGGTCAAGTTCCACCCGAGTATCGGCTCGTCCCAGGTGGCGTTGCGCACACCGAGGTCCTTTAAGTCCGGGAACCGGGACAGGTTGTCCAGGTATTTCTGCTTGTATGTCCGACCTCCGTCCACGAACACCACGGCGGTGAGCGACGGCAGGAACGTGACGAGCCGCCGCCACTCTTTGCGCCGCAGGTGTCGCACCGCCACGCGGGTGAGCCTGCGGTAGTTCAGGGTGTCCCAGAAGCCGTAGGTGTAGCGGCGAAGGTCGGACAGCACCACCGTGTAGTCCCTCCACAGGGCCGGGTGGTCCACCAGCCTCTTCAGGTGCCTGGTGCACAAGCGGACCGTGTGCTTCTCCTCCGTGCTCAGGTAGCTGAACACGTAGACCCAAACTTCGGGTGGAAGCTGAGGCAGCCCCTCCATCGCTTCTTACGAGGCCGCTTCAAGTGAGCGGAAAGCGGGTACAATAACAGCTCCGCGTTGAGACCATGGATGGATGTTTCTGTAATAAATCCGAGATTAAGACCGGAAGCTACTGAAAAACTTCCGCTAAGTGTGATTTAAAATGTAAACAACCTGTTTATTTATCGTTGAAACGGATATTAGAGCTGCAATCGCTGGCTTACAATGCGCCCGTTCAGAAACCGTCGCTTTGTGATGACGTAGATTGTTATTCAAAAACGTAAAATGTAAAAAAAATGAAAGTTTCCTTTTATTTAGAAAGTATGAAACATATGTGATGGATACTGTATCAATAAAAGAAAGTATATTTTAAAATATAATACTATATCTATGTGTGTATAATGTACTCGGGAAAACTTGTTAGAAAAATTCAAACTGAATATTGTGTAATTGTCTTCTAATCTATTTTATATTGTAATTGTAAAGATTTGATTTAAGTTAATTTAATGACATGTAATTTAATTTAGTAATACATTAATTCAATGGGAAATAAATAATCTTTATTGTATTTATTTTAAATTTCATATATTTTTACATCTTATTGTAAAAATATTCTCCAGAACAATCGAGTGAAGAACCAAAGCTTGCATTAATAGAAATGGGATGTTAATAATTGTATTTAATGTTTTTGTGGCCTGATCACAGCATCAAACATATGTAAATGATTAAGATGTTAAAACAAACTGTTAGTGAACAGAACAATATGTGCATACAATCACAGCTGATGAAATATATTTAATCTTTCTCATTTGTTGATGCAACCTAATACATATGAATGAAAATAAATCAACAAAGAAAGCCCAGTGATTTAGAGAAGATAAAGAAAAGGTTATGAGGAAAGTAGAAGCATTTACATCACCGTGACGTTTACAAACAAAACCATTGTCTCATCACTCTATTTTCGATAATGAACCCAGTTTTCCTGAACCTGCTGCATCTGCTTCTATACAGCAGTTTGACTTCCTACATTTCCCAGAATGCCGTTTAACTCTGCAGGATGCATCAACATCATGAAAATAGAATTTAACCAATCAGCTGTAACACGAAGGTAAAGATCATGAAGATCGAGTCATCCTCCCTCCAACCAACAAACACGTTTTACTTTTTCTTGTTGATACAGAAATAATTTCTTCCTGTAGGATTCTTTAACTTCGGTGTACAATCTTGGTTCCGTTGAGAAGCTTTCGATTTTTAATTCGGAGGGACTTTAAGCTAAACCCTGTTGAGATGTTTATCTTCCAGAAAAAGACACATAAACCATCTAGTCTGTTTTAAAATGCATCTCATAACTCTCTCCTAAATCTTCTCCTCTACCAGGAAAATCTGACTTCTTTAACGCTGGTTTGTTAGTTTCTGCAGCCATGAGACTTTGAGTTTCTTTTCTTATCTCCCTCAATGTAATGACCCCGACACACCAGAGAACCAGCACAGACAAGAGGCTGACTGATGAAACACGGCATAAAAGAACGGAACTCAGAGAGCACAGCAGACTGCCAACGTGCAGCATGCCTGCGTCAGAGGAAATAACCTGATAATCAGGCTCAGTTACTACTTAGTTTTCACCTCTTAAATTCAAATTATTGTCTCTGCATCAACCCATACCCACCGACAAACATCAAAAACACATTGGCCTGTGCAGACACACAGTGAAGTTTAACCAGAACTACACACAAAGTGTCAGTTTCAGACTTTATCCAGTCCTTGAAGAAAGAGTTTGATATTTTTGGAAGTACATTTATTCCCGTTCTTGCCGAGAGTCTGATAAGAAGATTGCTCTCAGTGTCCGCACCTTCTGGGGATTAACGCCCATAAAATGGAAAGAAGAAATACTGTTTCAACGCTTCAGTTTTCAAACAAACAACATAAGGTGGTCATCATTTAGAGATTCAGAGTTGTTGGTACGTGTGAACAGAGCCAGGCTAGCTGTTTCCCCCTGCTTACAGTCTTTATGCTAAGCTAACTGGCTGTAGAGAGCTCTGGAACAGAGCCATGAACCTAAATATTCCCTGCTCAATAACTGACACTTTGTTGCATATCAACACCAGTCATCCGTCCACTAAAAAAACTAAAGTACGCCCCAAAACACTAAAAGAAACAGGACAAGAAGTAGAACTAGATTTGGCCAGAGATGCTCGCTAACAGCTCGACAGTCGAGAATCTGCTAAATGAAGAATGTAGTGTGAGAATGAAAGCGGAGGATGTTTTATTAAAGAGTGTCATGAAGACACTACGAGGTTTCCAACATACCCACAGAGATCAGGAGGAAAACAATAATAACAATGTGTGAAGCCCTGTTAGTTCAAACATTCATAGAGCATTTATATATACACACACACAAGCATATGGACTTCAGCTTTACAAAGCTCGTAAATGTGAACATCAGCTTCTTAACTCTCCATCTGCAGCACAGCGTCCACCGGACTCCTCTGGATCCGAGTAGGAGCCACTGCTTTGCCTGAAAATAATAATTTTTCGATGCGTTTGATGAGTCTAAATGCTTCATCAGAGGCCCACAAACACTCACAGTCACTTCAGTAGTCATTCGTCTTCGTTCCAAGGCAGAAAACGGTGTTTGTTTGAGTTCATTCCCTCATCTTTTGTCCGTTGAACAAACACTTCCTTTTCGTTTCTCTTCTACTGCGACGGCGAGAACGTCAGGACCATCCACCCGATCACGAAGTAGAAGAGGAACACCGGGTACACCACCAGCGCCTTGCGGTTGGCTGGCTGGCTGTCGGCGAGGAAGGCCGTGGAGGCGAAGGTGGACCAGCCGAAGGAGGCCGTCACCACCACCAGCCGCACGGCGAAGCTGACCGTCCCCGAGCCGGCGACCAGGACGATCCGGCACACGGCCATGGCCGCCGTCAGAGGCATGATGCAGTACCCCAACACACACAGGCTCTGGAAGAAGGAGATGGTGCCGCCCAGCAGCTTGGAGTTGAGGGTGATGATGATGGAGCCGAACCAGACGATGACAAAGACCTGCGCGACGAAAGTTTTTTTATTTCAACATGAAAGTGGATTCAGAGAGATTTAATGCATTATATAAGAAACATATGCAATCATTTAGATAATCAATTCATTGTTTGTTATTTAAGAACAAACATTCTTCAGGTCGTGCTTCTTAACTCTAAGGTTTTTCTTCATCTTATGCAATAATAAATGGAAACCCTTTGGACTTTGGGCTGTTGGTCAAACAAGTTGAAGATGTTATCTTAGGCTTTAGAAACTGTTTTAAGTAAGAAGTAGCCAATAACAATGACGTTACCTCTGAGATGTAAGTTAGTGGAGTAGAAGTATAATAGTAGCATAAAATACTCAAGTAAAGTACTTTGAAATTGTACTCAAGTACTTGAGTACATGAACTTAGTTTCTTTCCACCACTGATAAATCATGTTTCATGATTCATGTACTCATGTACATCATGTACTCTTACGGAATTAATAAAGTATCCATCTATGAATCTATCTAATAGTACCATTAAAGTCTAATAAATACCTCAGCGAACTGCGGTCCTCCCTGGTAGTCGCTGTCGGCCGCTCCACCCTGCAGCAGCAGCGCCAGCGTCACGCAGAGCAGCAGCGGGCCCCACAGGTCCCAGTCCCGCAGCAGAGCGCTGCTCCTCTTCGGGTACAGCACGTGGATGAACTTCTTACCCACCGCACGCAGGTCCCGCAGGATGGTCTCCCGCACGGGCTCGTCCAGCGTGGAGAACTCGTCGTCGTTCCGCCGCCTGGTGGAAGGGCCGAGGGGCACGGAGATGTCTCCCTCCACCGGGATGTCCTCCGAGATGGAGACGTCCGACAGCCCGGCGAACGGTCTGCTGGCCTCATCCGCTGCAGCCGCCATTTTGCTCTGGAGTTTGTCGGTAGTCTCTCAACGAAGGGAGGTAAAGATTAAAGAAATACAAACACAATACACAGCGACAAATGTTCCTCTAAAACTAGTCGACTCAGTTCCAGTTAATCCAGTTTCTCTAGCTGGTCGGTGACAGTCTGCAGCCCCACGTCAGCTGAGGGTTGTTTACTTCCGCCGGACGTGAGTCACGCATATCCGGCTGGTGCATTCATGTGCATACTCAGAATCAGCTTTATGGGATTCAGAAAAAAACGAGGATTGTTTTATCAGTCACACCAATAAAAGTAAAATACATTATTAAAAACTTGAACAACGTGTGTGAGTGTGCGTGTGTATATGATAAAAGAATACCGTACATGTATAAAATGGATTTACTTCCCGACGGTCCATGAAGGCATCACGAGGGCAGGCGAAGACGGCTGGTACTGATGACGCACTCGACCAGATTTTCTCCAAAATGTTGAGAAATGGAGTTCTCCCAGATGTTCTAGTAAGTTTACC
This sequence comes from Lycodopsis pacificus, assembly GCA_028022725.1. NCBI lineage: Eukaryota > Metazoa > Chordata > Actinopteri > Perciformes > Zoarcidae > Lycodopsis > Lycodopsis pacificus. Next base: position 3,267,652 of record CM051701.1, on the reverse strand, counting down.
AATAATATATATCACATTAAGTACAATTTTGAGGTATTTGTACGTTACTTATGTATTTCCATTTTCTGGTACTTTTTACTTCTGCTCCACGCAAACTCAGAGGGAAATACTATTCTAGTTTTTACTTTACTACAGATTCAGGTTGTTCATACAAAAAATAATCAACAAATATGATGATATCTTATGAATAAAGATATAACTTTTTTGATCACTTGGTGAAATTCACAAGCTTCCTGGCTATATATATATATATGTATATGTATAAATGTTACACACTTTTGGAAGTGTGTGTATCGGCTGCACCAGGACCCTTCTAACACCAGAGGCGCTAGAGAGTAAGAATTACATACTCACATTCCCATACTTTGTGAGACTTGTGCTAAAAAAGCAACAGGCCTATAAGGGGAGGCAACTGAGCTCATTTACATCAAAATCCGAGTGGGGCCCACCATTTTGGGCGAGAGCAGGTTAATTAGTTTTCTATATTAAAGTATATTTAATGAATAAACGGTCATATCTGGTAGATTTCCTTCATTTCAGTGAAGCAGTTTCCCAGTTTAACCTTTGGACAAAGATGTTGATGATCATTAAGTATTGTTAATATTGTTATATTTGTATAGTACACTGTATTGAGAAAATAAACATTTAAAGCTGCATTCATTGGCTCTTGTTTCCACCAGGGGAAACCCTGACCCTACTCTACTTACACAGCATGTTACAACCCGACTCACAGGCTGCAACACAACGGAGACAAGACAAGTGCAAAAGTAACAAATACACATATATTTAAGAACAGAAAGTAAACTAAACGAACAAAAGCACAGCTGAGGACACTAAAGAGTGTCCAATGTGACGACTTGAAATATCTTGTTTTAATAGAAAAAATAGATTGTGAAAGTTGGGAAGAATATAAATGAGTACTTATGGTAAAATTCTTAAAATGATGAGACCTATCACAAAATTGTGACTTAATCTCTTATTATTTTGAATACATATCTAAAGAAAAGTCACATTCATATCTCGGTGTCTCACACTAAACAGGAAATAACATCTCTTTACATTTGCCAGAGAAGACGTCAGGCTTTGGTTATGACTTCAATCTGTTGGATTCAGCTCATTCACAGAGTTTCATAGTTTATAAAATGTTTAGTGTTCTTTGAACATAGATGATAGAGATACATTTATCACAGTGATCTTCATCACTTCATCTCTCTGTGTGTGGATACATGAAAACTGATCATTTGCACACAGATGTGCTCATGTGAGTTTAAAGTCCTTCTAATGACGCTCACGTTTGGGTTTGGTTGGTAAAGGGTCACATGTCGCCTGTTCCACGTCCAGAAATGATCCGACTGGACCCAAGTTCAACAACCCTTAAAGTACTTTGTTAAAGTGGGAATCTGTGCAGTACAAGTATGTGTGTTTAATTTTACGTATGTGTTCATATTTTATTCAGATTGTTTGATTAGGAGGATCATTTGTATCAAAATTCCTTTATCACAAAAGTAATTCAAATACTTAAATACAGGAATAAGCAAAGTTCTTATGAAATTAGAAAAATCCCAGTGGACAGAATTTTGCTGAACACTTGAAAATAAATTAAAAGTCCTCATTTAGAAAATAAAGTACACTTACCCAATTATTATTAGTACAAAATAAGCAAAATCTTAATGAAAAAGGAAAGTTTGTTAATTACAAAATCAAGTGAAACGCTCAGAATTTAAGCAAAATACTTTATTCAATTTTTTCAATTCCTTCATTACAAAATTAAGTCAATTTAGGAAGTACACAAATTAGTTAAATTCTTATGAAATAAGCAAAATCCTTAACTATATAAAAAATTATAAATTCCTTGATTGTAACATTAATGAAGTATAATAAACATTCTAATGAAATAAGTAATATCCTGAATAACAAAATTAGGCAAAATGATTATGATTCAAGCAACAGTTCTTAATTATAGCATTCTTACGAAATTTCCAAAATATTTGATTATAAAAAATAAGCAAAATCCTTAACTACAAAATTAACAACTGATTAAGTACAACAATAAGCAAAATAGTACTATTTCTGAATCACAAATAAATTAGTTTTTAGGGGCTGATCACAGCGGGACGTTGTTCATATTTGTATTATTCTGATTATCTTTTCGCTAAATCTTGCTCACTACAATAACAGAGTCATGTGAACCACAAGGAGTGCCAAAGTGAAGTCATGAAGTTCATTATATGTTTTAAAGGACAAACAGCAACAGATTGTCAACATTGAGTATCAATCTACAGAATGTAGAAGATATATGTCAATGTTTCATGTTTATTCTAATATCTCACATTCACTTTGTTCCTCATAGTCTTTGGTTTCTGCTTGGACTCTGGTAAACCTGCTCTCAAGTCTACTTTTAAATTAAACTTTATATCTGTGAGGTGCTTTTGAACATTCACGTCTTCAGCAGGAACCAATGGGCTTGGAGCTGAGAGCCACAGACAGGAAGTCAGAAGGTGTGGAGAGACCAACACATTGTTGAGAGTAAGACAGACGGGCTGTAATAATGTGATATCATATTCAGCCTTCTGGTTTCAGGGAACATGCGTACAAAAGGGAACTGATGGTGGTTGTGTGGTAGAAATCCATCTGGATGTGAGATGAGCTCCTTGGAGGAGCTACTCTGCTCCCTGAGCTCCTTCAGCTGCAGGAACACCCATCTTATAACGAACCAGCTCAGTGTTCTTCTGTCTGCACGGCATCTGCCCCCTGTTGGCCTGGAGAGACATGACAGCACAGTCCTGTCTTCAGTTCACTGAACACAGAGCGAGAGCTTCATCTCAGTGGCTGGTCTAAACAGCAGACGTGTGTCCGTACCTTACAGTAGACGTAAAGGCCAACGTTCAGCAACAGCAGAGCCAGCGGCAGGACGATGGCTCTGATGATCAGAGGTCTTGGATCTGAACAAACACATGGACAGTCATCACATCACACGACATCATGAGTCCAACCCTGGTTCTCTGAGTGAGGTATCGGAGCACACAGCCCTTCTTGCTTCTGATTGGTGGAGGAACTACACTTGAAGATGGTGAGTTGGGGGCTAAGGGGTGTTATGACTGATGTGGTGGCAGTGGAGCTTTGGGATTGGTCACGTCAGAAGGTGCTTCAGTTCTCAGAGAACCAGAGTTATCCTGGTAACCAAACCTGCTCTGTCCTACAGTATATTGTTAGCTGTTGCCATTTATGGATTGTGTTTAGGTTTGGTTACTATATGACATGTGTGACTCAATGACAGGAGTCACAGTGTCATTCCAGAATCAACAACATGCATGGACTCTGTGGTCAGCTGATCATCTTCAGTCAGTTTGGACCAATCATCTTCAAACCTGCATGTAAACAGTTAGCTTACCTAAGACAGTGATGGAGAGCAGACGACTCTCAGAGGAGAAGTTATGAGAAAAACCATAGATGTGATAAACACAGCTGTAGCTTCCTTGGTGGGCGGGCTCTGCAGCAGGAAACAGGAAGTGGGCAGAGTTATTGACAGCTGGCTGGGTGTAGTTGTGTGCTGAGTTGGAGGAGGTGAAGGTGAGCTGGAAGGAGCCTCCTGGGTACTGTGGCTGGATGGAGCAGCGGATGGTGAAGTTGGAGCGCCTGAGCACCGGAGCCCTCTGCTGCTGGGCCTCGGAGACCCCGTACATTGAGGAGGACACGGTGATGATTGGCTGAAGCATCAGATCTGTAAACACAGAGAGATGATGAAAGTTCATGTTTACCCTCCGTTGAACAAGATGGACCCTGAACAAGGACGTGATGTCACAGGTCTGTCAGGTGGAGCTCAGCAGTCTATGGAGGGTTTGAAGCTTCCAGAAACAAGCCCACCTCTACACTTCAGGATGTCGTTGTCCTGGATAACTTTACAGTTCAGTCCAATGGAAACCCACTGACTGTCACTGTGACAAAATAACATACTGGAAACATTGCTGTCAGAGATGGTGTCATAGATGATGTCACTGATGGGCTTACCTGAGCAGATGAGATCCAGGATGAAGGAAGAGGAATATGATGTTAAACACTCTCTCAGAGCAGATCCAGGCTGAACACAGTAAGAGTAGATTAACCACACAGATCTCACTGAGGACTCCTCTCTCTCTCCTACAGAAATAGCAGAGCCACAGTCCAGCTCTCTACAGGCAACATCTGCTTCATTCAGGGTCCACTTATAGCCAGCTACTGTTCTCCAGGCTCCTTGATGTTTCATCTCCAGTGTTCCTGCACAGCGACTGTCTCCTCCCACCAACCTGAACGGTTCTGAACAGAAACAAGAGAGTCGTCAGTAAAGAACAAAGTGAGTTTCAGTAGAACAGAGATGAACCAGATCAAAGCTGCAGCTCCTCTTCTACCTGAGCAGGTGAGTCCAACAGCTTTGCCAGGTGAGCAGGTGTTTCTATCTGAGCCTGAGCTTCTACAGTCCAGGAGAGCAGACTCATGGCCTCCACACTGGAACTCTTTGGTCCACATTGGAGCCTCCACTTCTCCATAGAGCGCCCCCTGGAGGACTGAAGGAGCCCCACAGCCAAGCTCCCTACAGACCACCTCTGCATCCTGCTGCTCAAAGTCATCTTCACACACTGAGGACCACCACTGGTTAGACTGGTTAGACTGGTTAGACTGGTTAGACTTCACCTCCAGTCTGCCTGAGCACAGACTCGTCCCATCCACCAGCCTGACAGAGTCTGAGAGATGATAGAAGATGAAAGAGAGAGAGATAAAAGACACTAAATATCATTCTGTCTTATTTTTCTCAAAAGATCTGTGACCCAGAATATAAATCTGTTTATTAAATAATCCCTAAAATCTAAAGGAGATGGGGCTGGGCTCTCTCCTTAAGGAGTGTCCAGGCTGAAGGACGGTGTGGAGGTACTGACGAGCCCCCGGCTGAGCTGAGCTGCTCTACGTTGTGTCCAGTAGGTCATTGGTGGCTGTTATGGTGGAAACCAAAGAAGCTGCTGGTGGAAACCAGTGAATAAGAAAGCTGTGGAGCTGAAGGAGGAGTCCCTTCAGGCTGCTGGTCAGCCCAGAGGACTCCTGAAGCAGCAGACATGGAGGTTTCATATATGAAGATGTCTTGGTGCATTCAGCACCTGGTTTACTGAGGCAGCAGCTCATCAGACAAGTCTGCTGCCATTCTAGCTGCTGCATGTGTGTGTCCACCTGGATACATTACTGTCAGAGATGATGTCACTGATGGGCTTACCTGAGCAGGTGAGGTCCAGGATGGAGGGAGAGGAATATGGTGTTACACAATCCCTCAGAGCAGATCCTGACTGAACACAGTTAAAGTTGATCTTCCACACAGATCTCCATGAGGACCCCGCTTCCGATCCGCTAGAAACAGCAGAGCCACAGTCCAGCTCTCTACAGAAAACAGCTGCTTCCTTCAAGCTCCAGCCCAAGACATCTACTGTTTTCCAGGCTCCTTGATGTTTCATCTCCAGTGTTCCTGCACAGCGACTGTCTCCTCCCACCAACCTCAAAGGTTCTGAACAGAAACAAGAGAGAATTAAAGAAATACATGTAACTAATAAAATATCAAACTAAAACTTGACTGCTGATTCTGCTTCACTGGTCCTTTTATTTCTCTTTTCCTTCTCTATTTACCTGTTGATGTGTGATTTCCTTCAGCCTGGAGTCCTGGAGAAATAGACACATATTTGTTGTTTTAAGTAAATGTAATAGAAATCCACACTTTTTTTTTAACGTATTTGCAATTTTCATCAAAAACATATTTGGATGTTGTTACATTTATATTCAGACAGTTGAACATTTAAAAACAAGACTGAGTTTCATTTTCAGCCAATGACAGAAGAGTAGATTAAAGGGTATTATTTGTTGTGACAACACAACAAAAACTGATTTTTATATTTTTATATTTTTAATTCTTATGTAGCCCGTTCCCTCAGAAGGCAGAGCATCCTGGGGGAAGTGGCTAAAATAAGAGAAATGTCCCAACGTTAAGAAGACAGCAGCTCACATCCAAACGTTTCCAACACACCCACCATTACATAGAATCACAACAAGCGTTGTGCTGCTTGAGTATACTTCAGTGTGAGAACCTTTCAGACAGAAGCAGTCATTAGCTGAGAACTGCTGTTGAAGTTTATCTGAGTACAGTTGTGTAGCAGCTCTCACCTCATGGCTGAACCTGTGCTTAGGCTCTTTAAACCTGTCCTTGTCTCCTCTCCTAAACGCTTCCTCCTTTTACAACCAGAGTGATTTATTCTTGCTGCATCCGTGAGGGGTCTCGAGTGTTTCCCCACCAGTGGCTGGAACACGATGCTGCTAACTACTACTGATGATAACAACATGTTATATTGATTATTATCAGGCAGCTAAAAGAAGGGTTTAAAAGGGTTCAGGAAACAATGAGGCTGATGTCAGATCACAAACAGCCGCACTGATCACATGCTGCATCGTTTCCTGTCTATTGGTCATGAGTCTGAATCTATGGAGGACTTCGACACCAACACTATAAAACACTGCACACAGAGATCATTACTGATTGCAGAAATATGAAATGGCTATAAATATAATCAATAATTTTTGATTTGATGAAAATGTTGGGGATTTTAACTTGAATTTATAAATTTAGGGGCACATCATGTTTTATAAACTAAGAGGATACTTTTGGCATTTTTCTTTGACATGGCGGCTGCTACAGTTCATGCAGTCAACAATAATGACGCATCAGTTTTGATTTTTCAGTAGGAATAATTTATGAACGTTTTTTTTTTTTGTAACATTTTTCATTTGATCGCAATAACCTTGAAAGACATGACAATACGACCTCATTCCATTGTGTTAAGTGTTTTGTGGAATGAAATTGTTGAGCAGTTTTACTGTTTTCTCATGTTTGTGTGTGTGTGTGTGTTTATTGTCTGATTTAAAGATCTTCTCTACTAGATCTATCTAGATCTACTAGATCATCTCTAAATCAGAGTCCTACCTGAGCACCACAGCAACAGTAGCAGCATCAACAGATGATCCATGACGTCCAGGTCGACCGTCTCTCTGCCCGTCTGTGTGCTCTGATGGTCTCATGTGTCTGTCCTCAGCTTATATCTGTGTACAAGAAGAGGTGGAGCTTCACTGATACTTGTCTTTACTTTTACATATCATATTCGCACTTGAACTGCGTTTGTGTGAAACTGATTATGTATCTATTATTACAGACTATTATAGATTATAGAGCATTATAATGAAAATGAGGGCCGTGAGCAAGTAACATCTGCAGGAACATCTGTCTACACGGTCGTGTTCCCCAAGTCAAAGAAGATTAAATGCATATAAAGCCAGTTAAAACAGAGCCTACATACAGGAAGTTGTAAACTATTTTATAACAAGTACAAATGACAAAGTTTAAATATAAATAAGGAAGGAAGCGTATTCAATTCAAAACAAGAACACTAGCATTTACATAATGTTTTCATATTCAGAGTACGTGGATGAACTGATGAGGCTCGTACTCGAGGAGGCGTTTGAGGACCCGGCTAAATCTGTGTACTCTACATAACATGACCAAAGTCACTAATAACACACTTTAGGTTGAACAGCGAACATGTGTTCGTACATAACTTTAGTAGTATTTCTCTACTGAGGCAGCGTGAGTGTAACTCTGAGCTGCTGCTACTCAGATGAAGAGAAGGACTTCACCACAGCTGCTGAACTGCTCTGGTGATCAGATATCACGTGTGCGTCAGTTTGTTTCACTGAATAGTTTCTAGTGATTTATTAGTTCTGATGATTTTGTGAACTCCTGATTCAAACTGACTCTGTTGTTGCTCTTTATCAAATTTCTCCTGAGAGAGCAGAGATGGAAGAAGTACTCACATCTTTTACTTCAGTAAAAGTACTAATGCTACTAATACTGTGAGTACTACCAGCAGTGTTTGCAGAGGTTCTGTCTCTCAAACTGCCTGATGACGACTCTCTCCAGAATAGAGGGAGTCAACATTGTCTCTTAAAGCAACAGTAGAACTCAGGCCCAAGTTATTCATAGAGTGGGGGGGCTTTGTGCTCATAATTGGTGATCTGTCTGAGACCTCTCCACACTGAAGCATATTCACTTGCTGAGAGCTCTTTTTGAAGTTTCTCAGGATATCATGGTTCAGCATCTCTCACCTCCTGGCTGTATTCTGACTCTTTAAACCGGTCCTGGTCTCCACTCCTCAATGCCTCTTCCTTTAGAAACCTTAGCTGTCTGAGTTTAGCTGTGAACCAGTTTGTTGTTGGTATAACTCACCCTGGTGCATGATGGGACACTGTTGTCTTCACAGAAGCTGATGTATGATGTGACAGGCTGCTACTTTACACAGTTCTTTGTAATGTTGCTCAAAGGTCAGTTTCACCCCAAAAAGAGGAGAACATCGTGGTGAACAAGAGATGAGTCAAAGACGTGGAGAAGCTGATTCACGTCTACCAGACATCATCTCTGGAGGACTTCCACATCTTCATCCTGTGCTCTGAACACAGGAACGTGGTTGTCACTTTCATGGAATGTTGTGAAAGTAATAAATATACTATTCTATACTATTCTATTCTTGTAGGTTGTGCCTTGCAGTCAGGCATTATAATGAAAACTAGAAAATTTCGCAAGAGATTTTGACAGTGTGGCTGCTACTGCCCGAATATATACACGCCAATGTTACCAGTAGTGTCATTCAGGTTCAATTGAGATAACGCGACTCTCTTTTCTGCATTTTAGATTCATACTCTTGGATTGAATCTTGTATTTGTAACAGTCTTGAATTTGAGAGCAGCTATTGCTTCATAGAAACACATAGTTGACAGCGTGTGTGTGTGTGTGTGTGTGTGTGTGTGTGTGTGTGTGTGTGTGAGTGAGAGAGAATATGATAAAAGAATACCGTACATGTATAAGATAGTTTTACTTCGCGACGGTCCGTGAAGGCATCACGAGGGCAGGCGACGACGTCGGGTACTGATGACGCACTAAACCGTCGACGGTCGTTTTAAAATCGTGTGTCTTGTTTACATCATGGATGTGTCCGTTAGTTTGGTCGTTTTTAGTACTTTTTAATTCGTTTTAACGGTCGCCGGTTGAAGCACGTGGGATGGACTTCTGTAAGAAGCACGTGAAGTCGGACTGCGTGGAGTTGCTGAGCCGCTTCCAGGGATCCGAGTCCGTCCGCTTCCAGGTTTTCTCCAAAATATGGAGAGAAATGGAGTTCTCACAGATTTTCTAGTAGGTTTACCAATAATATATATCACCTTATGTTCTAATATAAGCAGTGGTGCATTTCATTGTTTAAGTACTGTACTTGAGCACAATTTCGAGGTATTTGTACTTTACTTGAGTATTTAACGTACATTTTCTGGTACTTTCTACTTCTGCTCCACTGCAACTCAGAGGAAACTTTATTGATCACTTGGTGACATTCACAAGCTTCCTGGCGGTATATGTATATGTATGTATGTGTACATATATATATATATATATATATATATATATATATATATATATATATATATATATATATATATATATATATATATATATATATACATACATACATACACATATATATATACATACATACATACATACATACATACATACATACATACATACAGCAAAAAAATGGCAGAAATACTCAGTTTTAACTAAAAGTCATAAATTCAAGTAAGTACAAACGTATTAGCTTCAAAATATACTTAAAATACTTAAAGTAAAAGTACTCACTATGCAGAATGGCCCGTTTCAGGATCATATCTGTATTATATTTTGGATTATAATTATTGAGGCATTAATGTGTCATAACTCTAACGTTGCAGCTTCTACATATTTTCATCAGTAATGACAGTGTGATTTAATTAGACATTTTCCTCATTCAACACAGTGTGTCACATGTTGTTGTTGTTTTGCAGCGGCACTGTGAACCACCGAGAGCAGCGAGAGTTCTGCCGTCTGATCCTGGACACCGCCTACATCTTCTTCTTGCCTCCGTACAGCTTCCAGATCAGAGTGGGAGGACTGTACCTGCTACACAGCTTGTATCAATGTCAGATCACCTCGCCCCGAGAGCAGGTCAGGAACACAGCACACGGTCTCTCCAGAGGGTCGGCCATACATTCATTTGAATCACACGTGACGTGAAGCTCTTGTTGTGTTTCTGGCTGCAGATCCGGCTGGCGCTGAAGGACTGGGAGGACGTGATGAAGCTTGAGAAGGACGCCGTCAATGCTCAGCACCACGACGTCGTTTACATCCTCCGACAGCTGATGTTGCACAAAGCTTTCAGCTTCACTGCCATGCCCACGATGGTGAGCAGCATACCTGACATCAACACACACGTTCACATTGGATATTCATTTTAAACCCTCAATATCATTGAATGGAGAAATGTTGCCTTTCAAACAAGGTGAGTTATGACCCAGAGTGGGATCCTCCAGCCCATTACATTTGTGTATTAAGGATGAATAGCAGACATGTCTGATTGATATGTCCACAATTATTCGAAGAAATTATTTTACACAATACAATACAACGGTGCTTGAAGTAGACAAAAACAAGTGCCAGTACTCTTTTTCACACGTTGGTGTGGGAATCGGCCGATATCAGATAACGCGCAAAAAATCTGAAAGACAAAAGTTTCGATAGTTGAGTCATTATTTTATTCAACTATTATTTCATATCACAGCCTTCCTCTGAACATTGTTTACCCTCTAAAATCATACTCTGGAAATCAAAATAACAGATTCAGAAAACCTTTAAATAAAATCTCGTTCATTATGACGAACAGTTCACGAAGTATTTTTAAAAACACGTGTACATTGTATCGATACATTACAGCACCGTCATCATCATCATCATCATCCTCCGTGCAAAGACTCGTCATTTAGCTTGCAAATTCACTTCTTCTCCTCATTGTGCTTCTCCTTTCTTTCTTCCTCCTCTTCCTCTCCTGCCAGCTTGCCTTCAAGAAGAAGAGGAACGTGGAGAGCTCGGCGCTGTGTGAGGAGTTCATGGAGCGACCGTCTCGTCCACAGGAGCTCATCAACATCGAGCTGCTGGAGGTGAGCAGAGAGCTCGACTCAGACACTTTAAAAAGTACATTATTAAAAGTATTAAGTTAAGCGTGTCGTGTTTGCAGGAATTGTCCAACATCGATGAGCTCTACGGGAAGCTGAAGACTTCTGTCTCTTCGGAGTCGGAGCCGGCGGATTCTTCCATCAACCTGATCCGTAAAGACCTGGTCCCACAGCTACGCAGCACTGTGGTGGATTTCTACAAGTGGCAGCAAAGGAAGGTAAGACTTCTCTTCAGGTGTTTGTGAACATGACACTCACCGTTTGGAAACTACAAGAGATGATGTGGTTATTTCAATGCTTTTAAGTTGTTTTACGATTATTACATTATGTACTTTTTTCCACTCTTGATGTGACGTTTTGTCTCGTCAGAGTGGTCCTGATGAAGATGAAGATGAAGATGCAGACAGCGGTGAGGGGGTGTCATCTCAGCAGGAGGTGAGTTACACTTCATTCAACTTTACTGAGGGGTTTAAAGCATCACTGGTGCACATAGATGCTTCTGAAGGATATGAAATACTCAAACTGACATGAAGTCCTTCAGCTGTAATAATAACTTTGTCCAGAGGGCGGCGCTGTTGACTGACTGGCTGTTTTGTGTTCTCAGTGCTCCAAAAGAGCCCAGCTCCTCGCCTCCATCAAGTCAAAGGCATACGGAGAGGCAACAGAGGTTTGTGTTTCCATGTTAGATTTTCTTTAAATATGTAAGATTTCTTGAAAATATGTTTTATGCTAAACGTCTTCAAGATGCAAAAATATGAAATGTACGTATCCGTGCGTCTCTCAGGCCTCCAAGTCACGGCGCCATCGTCAGGTGGAGGTGGATTTCACGAGTAACGTGGCCGGACCCTCCCACTCGTCACGTTACTCCAGAACAAATAAACTGTCACTCAAAGCCAGAACCTATGAGAACGTTCACATCTCAGGTAAATCCCTCCTGCAACCTCCTCTCCATCTCTCAAAGTTCAGAGAAGAAGAGATGAAATAAAAGGAAATAAGAATAGAGTTTACACCCATCTGAAAGCAAATCAGACAAAGAGGTTGAGTTCTGTATTTTGCTTTTTTGTTTGATGCTGAAATGTTGTGAGTGAAGTATGATTTTATTAAAATATTCCTCACGTACTGGAAACTCTCTTCTCGTCAGGTGACTCGTGGAAAGAAGCCGCGGAGATGACTCAGATCAAGTGTCTCACCACAGTGGAATTTCCTCCTAAAGGTACACAACCTAAAAACTTTTACTGTTACACTTACTGCAGTTGTTTGAGCACTGTTTTCTGGTCCACGTCGGTCTGTTAACGTGCTAATATGCCACGTTTGCATGGACCTTGAATGTCTGTCCCAAATGTCATGTCCATATATCTATTTCTTTGGCAATAGAACATTTACCAGGAGGAATCTTTCTAAGCTCATATGACATTTTGTCTGAATGCCAACTCAGCATCCACCATATTTTACTGTAAAAATCTTATTTTGTAATGTTCAAACGTTGATATTTATTTCCTGTCATGACTTTTTTTTTATTTTTTTATAGTCCATTCAAGAAAACAAAACCCGGTAAAAAGATTCAAGTGGTGATGAAGACCGTTCAGAAGTCAACCTGCATCTTGAAACAGCGACTGTTTAATGTTTTAAAGTGTTGAAATAGATGATTGTTATTAATCTTAAATGTTCTGTATCATAGAAAACGTGACTCTTGTTTTTTACATTTTAAAGTCTTTCACATTGTTTTTTTTAATGAGCAGTCTTTATGTGACTGTAACTTAAGAAAGAATATTGTTCTGACTTCTTGTTCTTATTGAATGCAGCGTTTTGTAAAATGTGAACACCAATAAGTTTTCTTTTTGCAATTCTACAGCCATCACTTGTTGAAAATGTACCCTGAACTTGTCTCTTAGTCGGATACCTTTAACCTATTACAGTAAAGAAAGCTGTCGGTTGTGTCTACTAACTTATGCACAAAGTTTAGTCGTGTATTTAACTATAACATTTTCCAAAGTTCATCTCTCTGTTCAGCTTCTTCTGTGAAAAGAAAATTCAAGCTGGATTTCTGTTCTGCAGCTTTCATGAAGTTTAAATATTTGTATATAAAAGCTATTGTTTTAAAAAAGAAAATCAATTTTTGTCACATCTCCTTGTGTGACATTTGATTCAGACTAAATCATTTGTGTATATTTCATATTGAAAAGCTAAAGGTGTGTGGATGTCCCTGATTTTGCTTTTTAGTTTGGTAAGTGTGATACAACTGTTCATTTTACAACACAACTTTATATTGTGACAGAAAAACAGACATAGACCTTAGGTAAGACCTAAAAACAGCGTCCAGCATTTTTAATAATTACCTTGAAATTAATTGTTAATTATCATGTATTAATTTGTTATTTCATGCATTTAAATATGTAATTTAAAAGTACCTTAACTATGATAAATCGTGATTTCCACTAGAGTCAAAAGCTCTCATAAGCTAAGCGGCCTAGCTAGTTTACAAGCTAAACTTAAGCCTAGTTTAGCCTAGCTGATTTGTTAATCTCTTAACAAATCAGTCCCTATGACTGCATTCAGAAAACATTATTACTTATTTAGGATAGATGACAAAGCGTTAGTTAATTCAAATGTACATCTCTTATTGATTTTTTTATTTACATTTATTGTTTAATGTAACTAAATGTAGCTTAATTAGCTAAAGCTAGCCGTGGAAACCAGCTAGTTTGCAGCATTTAGCTTTTGTTTTTAGCTGTTTTGTTTTCCACTATACATTTGTATTTGATGTTTTTCAAATGAGTCAGCTTTTGTCTTTACTCATTTGTAAATAGATATATAACGTTATTTCGTGTTTTTATTTATTTTGTCATTGCAGGGCAGCACTGATGGATGCACAGTTCAAAGACCATGGGCTAAATGTGTGAAAGGTAAATGTTCTCCTATAATTTCCGAAATTGGATGAATTTAAGCAAATTATTTCGTGACATTAGGGCACAACCCCGTAATGTTACACGGGGGGGGGGGGGGGGGTCGTAATTTGAAGGTTTAAATTACCAAATGCGTAGAAACCCCGTTGAGTGTGGATGTTTCCGACAGCACCTGAAGGCGTCACGGTTCACCGCTGTGTGGCTGCAGATCTTTGCGGGTCTGGAGGATGAAGAGCGTGCGGGATGCTACTGCCTCGGTTCCGCTGGTAGTCTGAGGGGGAAACAGCCGCAGCCATGGCCTCGGACAGTAAGTACGGCCGTCTTCCTCACCCTGTGGGCGCCTCTGGTGTTGGTTTAATGTGTCAGTGCTGGAGGATGCATGGATGCTGTTTTTTTCAGCCTCTATCCTCTTGTTTCTTTTTGTCTGGCTGACTGATAGCGACAGGATGCGTAGGCCAATTCACTATCTTTTCACCGAATACAGTTTTTTTTATCCACATCATTGCCATTTTAGGGCCTTTATCAGCCTCTAAACAAAGACATACTGGTAATATTGCTGCAGTATTTGTGCCTGTGTGGTGTTTTACTCACTGGAGAGTTGATGGCTTCATCATGGCCAATTCACGGAAGCCTTATTTTTCTACCTCATTTTAAATTATAAGATATTCCAGGTTTGGATTGTTTATGTAAATCATCAGAGTGGTTATGACGACACAGTATGATTTTAATGTGTTGTCGTAGTGTGCTGTTTTATAACGCAGGCCTACAGAGCCTGTGGTACCTTTACTGCGTGTTTTGTTATTATTATTAATTCTGCTGTGATATTATACTTCACACAATCTAATATTTGTAGTGTAAATAGATGCACGTATCATTCTGAGATGCTTTTACTTTACTCAAGTATTTCCATCTAATTTATTCTTCTACTGCATTTCAGATTTAAAAAAAAATACTTTGTGACAAATGCAGATAGTGGTTACTTTACAGATTGAGATTTTACATAAAGTATGTTGCATCGTTGTTGATTAAACTACCAAAATGAATATAAAGTAATTACCTTCACCTCGAGCTGCAGCCGCAACATTAAGCTGCTGCTTACAGTTAATATAAAAATAATAATTAAAAATGTGAATTAAATAGTAATCTCAGCAGAAATGTCAGGTGTCATTTTTACATTTGATAAAATACTAAATGAAAGAACTTTAAAGTGCCTTTCAGATCTTTAAGTCTTTAATTTAAACTCCAGTCCAGTGATTTCAACCAATTTGCCCTCAGACATTGTACCATCTGGATATTTAATGAACCTTTACAGATTTATTTAGAGCTGCAACTAACAATTATTTATTTATCTAATCATTTCCCTTTTTTTTGTTCAGGATAGTGATTTTTTGAAATACTTATTTTGGTTATATAATATTTAAAAAAAATGAAGATATTCTATTCACAATGTTGTGAAATGACAAAAGCAAGCAAATCTTCAAATGTAAGAACACATAATCAGCATTTTTTTACTTGATGTATGACTTACATGATTGATTAATAGATATTTTCTGTTACAACTAATAGATCGACTTCTTCTTTCAGCTCCAATGTTTCCGTTCTACTCGTCTTTTCATGCATGTGTTATTACACATTATTAAATAGTGTGACAATCTACCTGAAACCAAGACTGAAGATATAGCTGCAATGTTCATAACATCCCATAATAGACCATTTCACAGTGAAACATTCCAAATGTGTCGGCGGGGAACGTCCTAAATGCACAATAAGTAAATCGTTTATTCATGAAACATTTTTAGAGACTCTGATCTCATAACCGTCTGCTGCAGGACAGTCTTCTGGATCAGTATTCGTACAGAGGAGGGTAACGTGGTGCGAGGTCAGAGGTGGACATTCACGTGTCGAAGTTCACCGAAGTTGAATTTGACGCCACATATTTGCTCTCATTATCCGTGAGAATCCAGTGATCACTTGATGATGAATATTAATACCAAAAGTGAACACCAGGTTTCCCACAAAGACAAATGTCATACACAGTTTGATGTGACTTACATAACACGTGAACTTAACCGCCCGCTCTACATGTGTGATGAGTGTTGTCGGGATTCAAAGTGGCATCGAAGCGCTCCATTAAACAGTAGGAAGCAGTCGGCCATGTGCGTCATGCCGGTTCTGGTTATTGTGGCCTACTTACAGACTGCTTCCATGTCTAATTCATGGCTCTCTGAGAGAGCAGCTCTCAGTCGGGACTCGTGGGTCATTTTTATTGCTGCTGACAGGAAATTGAATCCGTGTTTGTTCCCGTTTGTTTGAGCACTGAGGATGTTGATGGGAAACCAGACTCATATCGGTCAGTTCCAGACACTTTCTCTTTGCTCTGCAGGCACAGAGAGATTTCTCAGAGGAGAAGATGTTACATTTGGTTGAGTTAAAGTTACAGTGGGTGAAGTTAATCATGTCACAACTGTCCACTAGGGGGCGATATAACTCCACAACAAGCTGGCAAACAGTAAAACCTTTACAGCCACTTTAAAATGTACTGTGAGGAACTTTTACCTGGTCCTGAACCAGTCTCAGTGTAGTCCTGATCCTCTATATGAACCAGTCTCAGTTTAGTCCTGATCCTCTATGAACCAGTCTCAGTGTAGTCCTGATTCTCTATCAGACCTCCATCAGTAAAGAGACCATCAGAGAGAAGATGGTCTGTTTCTATAGAGCTATTCTTGATGCTCGTCATCGGAGCCACCGGGTCGGATTCTGGTGAAACCAGATGAACTCATGCAGGTTCACCAGAACCTCCTTCAGCTCAGACTCCAGCAGAGACCGGTCCACCGTGGACAGACCCAGATCCTCCAGCAGAGACCGGTCCACCGTGGACAGACCCAGATCCTCCAGCAGAGACCGGTCCACCGTGGACAGACCCAGATCCTCCAGCAGAGACCAGTCCACCGTGGACAGACCCAGATCCGGAGGAGCAGAGCTCAGCTCCCTGCAGCAGCGTCTCCTCCTCCTCCTCCTCCTCCTCCTCCTCCTCCTCCTCCTCCTCCTCCTCCTCCTCCTCCTCCTCCTCCTCCTCCTCCTCCTCCAGGAGCAGAGCTTCTCCTCTCTGGAAGCCGACACCACGCTGCTGGAGACCCAGGACGTATTGCTGGACCCGCTGGAGAGAAGGGAGGCACGGGAGAACCAGAACCAGGACTGCGAGGGGCAGACTGTCAGACCCTGCTGCAGTAACATGAGAGGTTTTCTAAAGGGACTCTGGTGCTCAGAGACACTACCGCTTTAGTCCACAGGGACCAAGTTTGCCTGAGGAGGCTTTAATAATCAGCCCGCTGGTCTTTGTTGTCGTGTTCGGCAGCGCTTCCTCTCGCTTGTTGTGTCTTGGTGGTGTTCAGGAAGACGGGTCCGCCTCGCCCTCTGGGAGGCAGGAAAGCGGCGCTGATTGACGGTTCATACGGGACGCGGGTCAGATTTCACAGAGAGGACGACGAGGACAGAGAGGTTAAGTTTCTCCTCTTGTTTTTGGGGAGAAGACAGAAAGCAAGGAGGAGGTGAAGGCATGTCCAGTGAAGAAGGAACTAAAGAGAATCATGGAGAGAGTGAGTTTTGATTTGACCGTCTTATTCCTGAAAAACTAGATGATGATGATGATGACGGTTGAGCCAAGTTTATCATCTCTTGATTGTTTCCCCTGCTGTCTTTCTATTTTATTCTACTTTCTGTTGTTGATGGCCGGAGAGTCGATGCAGAGACGCTGACGCTTGTTCCAATATGTTGCATCGTATTTAATCAATGAGATCCTTTACTTGAGTAAAAGCACTACTGTAATATAGAAAGTATTCAAACTGTGAATGTTCTACTATCAGATTATTATTACTAATGCATTCATGTCAAAGCAGGATTTTACGATTAGCTTGTTGAGCTGGAGCTCATTTTGATTATTTTCTCCATTAATCAATCGATTGTTTTGTGAAAATAGTGTCAGAATTAATCAGAGCCCAAAATAATTGTTTTTTTTGTTCAGAAATCATAATCTGTAAAGCTGTCAGATAAATGTAGAGAAGTAAAAAGTATAATATTTCTGAAATGTAGTGGAGTAGAAACAAATAGATAAGCTTACAAAGTGCATTGTTAAGTTTAAATGAATGGTTCCCTGTTGACCTGTGACCTCTGGCAAACAACAACAACAACAACAACAACAAGGGCCCTCGTCATGTCAGTCCTCGTTTTAGATCAGATTAGAGAGATTTATTTATTTTTACAAATACTGATGAAACAAAACAAGAATAACCAACAATTATTAATATTATTTGTCTGTGAAGGAGAAGAACACGATGGTCCTACTAATTTATATAACTTAAATAATTAACGTAATGTTTGTCTCATAAACACACAAATAATCATCTTATTCTAGAAAAAAAAGTCACAACATCTTTTAATCCTGAAAGTCTTTCGTTGATAAGTGAAAACATGCTGTTTGAAAAAACTAAATCTAAATCTGTCTTGCTCGTCCAAAAATGTTATTATTATAACCTTTATTAAGTTCAGTCTCTTTTGTGAGAGAGATCAGCAGAAGAAGAAGAGCGTTCAGGTTTTATGAAATATACTGTTTCATATTTAGATCCATAACAATATTGCTTTAGTTTAGACGTGTGATGGACCAAGAGGATCACGTTTACCTTCTATTGGACGTTAAAACCTAAAGGTGAAATACATCAATAAGTGTTGCTGTTGTAGCGGCGCCATGCAGCCTGTAACCAGCAGGTGGCGCCTCAGCATCAGTGTTGTCAAGCTTAGTTTTCTGGCTCTGATGATCAATATTTGTGGCAGATTTTAAACAGAATAATGGACGTTTAGGAGAACTACTAAATACTGTAGGAGTCATGAAATTATTCCTCAAACTGACAACGAAAATTGTAATAAAGCAGGATTTTATTATCATGATATTATATTTATTATCAATCATGAATCTGAATTGTAAGTCGCTTTGGATAAAAGTGTAAATGACTGTAATGTAATGTAATGACAGGAAGTAAAGATCAAATATAATATAAATATGTTTTTTCAAAGAGTAAAAGTATTGTAAATAATACTTATAATAATAGTAATTGTTATTATAAGTATAAATAATGTATATAAATAATAATAATTATACATATTATATTTAATAATCTCAATTATTATTATAAGTATAATAATAATGATGATAAAAGAGCCAGGTCACATCAAAACTGTGTTTAACTTTAACTCAAACCAATATATCTAAGTCATATTTGATATGTTTTATATGTTCCACTCTTTCTTACTCTGCAGCTGCTGCACAACAATATCCCTCGGGATAAATAAAATCGTAACGTAATTTTGTATTATACTATTTTATCTTACATTGTCTTTTGTCAAACTTAAAACTGCTGACATTTGCGGCGGCAGTCACAGACTTCTGAGTCCAGAATGGTGGAAGGTCTCTGGTGAAATACAATCATGCAGTTCTGAAGCTCTTTTAGGCGAGAATAGATGAGACCAACGATTGTTCTGCAGATTTGTTCAGTTTGAGACTTTACAGATGTGTGGCTTACATTGTTTTCTTGCTAAAAGAAGCGTAATGTGGGCGGAGTCAAGTGTTCAGGACGTGTGTTCTGTGGATGTGAGTGACTTCAGATGCCTCGTTTTCTACTTTGAGCTCCTCTCCTCTTGACTTCTTATTCAATCGTCTCTTCATCTCAACCCTGAGACGCCGTCGTCGTCCTCTCGGCCAATCGGGACGAGCAGCCGGACGGCGCCATGGTAACATGAGGCCCTCTTACATGTGGGTGGGAAAAGGCAAACTCATTATACCTTAATAGAGCCACTGGGCTGTTTCCAGGGAAACTATGTTGTTCAGGTGCGTCTGCCTGGTGGTCAGTGGGTTTGACTCAGACTGAAAAACACCATGTGCTGATGTCTCCGGGTTGATCTGACCTCCAGTGCCGAGAACAACAACAGCCAGTGAACGTCACATGACGGCTCTGGAGATCATAGAGGATCTGTAGGTGTCTTTGTCCGTTAACAGAAGGACGAAGAGGGGAGGCGATGTCTCCGCTGTCCATGGTCCTGAAAGTTAAAGCCCTTTTTAGTGTTTTGCATATAAAACATGTGATTGACAGATGAAGCACTGCTTGGATGGACATGACACTCTCCTGGTAGAGCTGCACAAGATCATAGACTTTATGTAGGAAGTGGACATAGTCATGGTGATGTCACCCATTGGTTTGTGGACATGAAACAAACCAATGGTCGTCGCCATCTTGTTTTTTTTGCAACCAGTGAACAGGAAGTGACCATATCTGGACTGAGGAGGAGTGACGTAGAGACGCCGTATACGTCTCTGGTGTCGACCTGTCAATCACCGTGTAGCCCCGCCCTAAAGCATCCCCTGCTTTATGGTCTGTTTGACTCTAAATGGACCATAATGTACTAAATGAACATCATGCTGTATTGAAGAAGACTTGAAACTGGGGATTGAGACATGAACTCATGTTTACAATGTTTACTGAGGTAATAAATCAAGAGAGAAGTAGAGTCATTTTCACATAGACGTCTATACAAACAGAGGAGTCGCCCCCTGGTGGACACTAGAGAGAATGCAGCTTTAAGACACTTCGGTATCGGCTTCATTCTTCAGAACCTGGTAGAGAGATGGAAACGGCAATTCATAAAAGACAAGTGTTCTAAGGAGCATAACATGTCCCAGATTAAATTCTCTGCTGCATGTCTTTATTCTTGTTCTACCTCCACGTTCCCAGTCTGTTCTGACTGTCGCCCCAAAAAGACGTATAATTAAAAAACCTGGATCCAAACAAATGTTCCCTCTCGTATGTTTGAAGTGGATGTGGGACAGAGTTTAGGTCACGTTGTCTCGCACGGCCACGTGGAGGCAGAATGTATAATTTTACTTTTCTAAAAAGAACTGCAGCAAGAAAAACTCTCCAGACCAGACTGACTAATATCAGAAAACCATTAACTTCAACAGATAAAAATAGACCACACGGGAGGAACATGGAGGATGTTTTTGTCAGATTAATTTACTGCCTTTTGAAGCTTTGTAGCCCCGCCCTAAAGCATCCCCTGCTTTATGGTCTGTTTGACTCTAAATGGACCATCATGTACTAAATGAACATCATGCTGTATTGAAGAAGACTTGAAACTAGAGATTGAGACATAAACTCATGTTTACAATGTTGAAATAATAAAAGCTGGTGGTCTTAACGTAAACCTTTAGGGTCATGACATCATCAAGAGTCCTGTGTTTCTATTGACGTAGAAACACTGAGGAAATGGTTTTAAACATACATTTAAATAGGATTTAAACTCCAGTTTGGTGTAGAAGAACTTGACCTCCACCCCGTCCAACACCTTATCGTAGTTACTGTTGATGTCATCTGTAAAAAGCTGCAGATCAGATCAATAACAACTCAACATTTGGATAAACTCATGTAGAAGCAGTAATAAATGCTGAAGTCTGCCTTCTTTCATGTCAAACCTCCGTCTGAACGTCATTGTTTTGGAGAAGCTTTTGTTTTTCACACCCACAGACACACGAGACGCGTTCAGTGAGGACAGAACAGAGAGGAGGAACACCTTCAAAATAAAAGCATGGATTTATTACTACAGAGGAATACTCTGACCTATGTATCGATACGGTTTCTCGTATAGTAGATGGTGGTTTCTTTAATAAACACGTTTAATGACTTACAATTGAATTTCCGCAGTGATTTAACATCTCAGATCGGTCCTGATGATGATGATGATGACATCACCATGTTCATCATCTTTAGGAGCCACAGAGGAGGCTCAATAATAACTTTGTTCATACAGCACCTTTAAAAACAGAGTTTACTTTGTGCTTTGACGGACGAAGTAAAGAAATAAAAACAACAGAAAGATGAGACGGTAAAAGAGATGAAATAATAACATCAATCCATACGATAAGAACAAACTAAGAAACACAAATAAATATTATATATAAATATATATACTAAAAAAATGTAATAAATTAAATTAAAAAAATTATAATAAAAATAATAAAATAACAATAAGAAAATAATACAGTAAAACGACGTCACATAAAAGCCCGTATGTAAAAATGGGTGTTAAGAAGTGATTTAAAACAGATTATGCAAGTTTACATACGTATTTGTACTTTCAAAGTATACTGATATACTGATACTTGATACTTTTACTTCAGTAAATGATCTGAATACTGAGGACGTAGCGTTCAGCTGTGTGTTGTTGTAAATAAGGACACACACGCACAGCCCTAAAACTAATTACCCACATTAGTGAGTGACCTTACGACGACCTGAAAGAAACAGCAGGAGCTCCGTTTTATTCCTCGCTAGAAAAAGAAGAAAGAGGAAAAAGCACTACAAAGCTCCGTGTTCGTCCTCTTCGGGATCTTTTCTTAATGAGCGGTAACAACGTGGCCTTCGTCGTCTTCTCCTCCTCCTCCTCCTCCTCCTCCTCCTCCTCCTCCTCCTCCTCACATCAAAGTGCTCTCTTCTCTCCTCTGGAGCTCCTCACTTCAAAGCTGGGGTGGAAAAGTCAGCAGCTGCATAGTAATCAGGAGATTTAGTATTCACACACACAAACAACCTTTTCACTACCTTGTCGGATTAGCGGTGTTGTGAGATTTCTCTCCTCTCATTAGCTCCGATCCGATGCCTCTCATATTGACTTCTGGGTCACATCGCCTCCTTAATCCTCATTTGTACGTTCATTCGTCATAATTTGACTTTAGCACGTTCGACAAACTGTTTCATCAATAATCAGCTGATCTCCTGCTGGGCCGACAACACGACTCACCTTCCGCTGGGATTATTTTTAAGATTCATAAAGTACACAAATGTAAATGTAGTTGTCTCTGAGTGAGGGAAAGAAGAAACGGATGAAACTGAAGCTAAAAACTGAACTTTTCTCTGTTTTATTGTTCTTGTTTTTACATAATTGAGGCAAATTGAGGTCACTTAAACCACCACAAATCCTCCTCTGTGGTCCACAAATATTCTCAGCAAATACGCTAAATTAACCCCGTTTTGGTCAAATGTTGAGATCTGCAGGAGGGGTCTGACAGGTTCTGATACTCTGCGTTTTATGGAACAGTGTGCATCATTTAGGGGGTTCTATTGGCAGAAATAGAGTGGAATATTCATAACTATGTTTTCATTCGTGTATAATCACCTGAAATTAAGAGTTGTTTTTGTTTATTGCATAATGTTTTATTACTCTGTAATGAGCCTTTGTGTTTTTATCTGTATTAATATGACAATCTAATAGAAATATAATATAGTTATATTTAAAAAAAATCAAAGACATTTTAACATAATGGGGAAAAAAACAAGAAGACGTGATGTTGGAGATCTCTGCACATGGAATGAAGTGTGTGTGTGTGTGTGTGTGTGTGTGTGTGTGTGTGTGTGTGTGTGTGTGTGTGTGTGTGTGTGTGTGTGTGTGTGTGTGTGTGTGTGTGTGTGTGTGTGTGTGTGTGTGTGTGTGGCAGGTGTGAGGCCAGACCTTGACCCGGGGGTTTCTTCCTGTCCATCTGGATGTGGACAGTAGGAGACTCTCTGGGTCTCCAACACTGAGCTCAGTGTGTCTGTGACAGTCGGAGCAGCTGAGAGGGGAAACTCCCACTTTACGGCGGCACCCGAACACACCGTCCAGACGTTCACTGTCACTCTGTGCTCATTTAAATTAATTAAGAGTCGTATTCACAGTCGGCTTTTCTCCCTTCTTTCAAAGAGGTCTTAGTCCTGAAAGATATATTATACCTTCGGGTGAACCCCTGAGGTCTTCCTGCTAGTGTGGACTAAAAACAGATAAAAAGATAATTAATTAACCAGCGATACATCAGCACCTGCAGGTTTTAAAAGGACAGGAGTGTCTTCTCTGTCATGATGTTTTTCGTGAAAGTGGAACTGTGTTACAGAAGTGTTCTCATGCTGCGTCTGTCATGAGTTAGTCTCTCTCTGTGGGAGTGAACAGCAGCTGAACATAAAGAAAGTGGGTCGAGAGATTGTCGTGTTGTGTGTGTTTTTAGGACGACAACACTGCGTGTTTCGTGTTATACAGTAGGGTGTTAGTTGAGTGGTTTGGGGATGTTTGGGCCTCTTTCTCAGGCAGCGGTTTAAGATGAATGTTACTGTGTTGGTCAGTTCAAACAGCCCGATGCTCGGCTTTCCACGGTATCGGTCCATCGGTTATTGTACCATATTTATTTTATTTTATTGGTTTATTTGGCAGGGACATGACACATTTATAAAACATTCCTGTAAATGCGCCAGAATTAGCCAACAAGGCTATTTTTCAACTGTAGTCACTGGAGAGATGTTACAAAGTCAAACAGAATATAAGATTAAAAGTTACAAAGTTCTGCATAATTTACCCCTTTACAAGCATGCAGAAACAATATGAGAAGAGAGAATATTAATATGGGAAACATTCAGGACACTCTTATACTACATTGAATCATAGAAAACAACACGTGCAAAGCAAATAAATGATGTTTAATTAAGTTAAATAGAAACATGGACGAGAGACAAGATTATGTTGTTACTTTACTAACATTACTGTTACTGTTGTTTTTCAGGTATATTTTTTATGCTAATACTTTTGTTACTTTACTTGAGTAACATTTGCAAAAACATAAATGCAGAACGATAAAGGAGAATTTTTACTTTACTCTGAAATATTTACTGATTACTTTTACCAACATGAAAACGTGAATATCTAGAGCCAGCGTTCTGGGCTTCAGTAGAAACATTTGCGCTGTCCTCCACCAGAAGAAATTCTTAGTCGACTAACATTTGTACCATTATGTCGACTAATCGATTAGTTTATTTCACCGAAAGATCTGTAAAAGCAGCACTTTAAATAATGTGTTTACCAGCGTTCAGAAGTCATTCAGCATGAAATATTTCACTATTTCACGAAAGAAATCTGAGTTGACGAAGACCAAAACCACCGTTAAGTCGTATGTAGATATAACTGTCTCATTCTAAGCTAACAAAAACAAAACGATTCTTATTTTCAGGTGATGAAACACTAAATAAAAGACACTTATTATATTATATATAGTCGTTATATTGAACCCCTGAACGCTGCACACTGTACCTTTTAAGTAAATGATCTGAGTACTTCTTCCACCACTAAAACAAATACTGGTGCATGTGGAGGGATGGATTAAACCAGCTGCTGTTGTTGCTCATTATTTCGCCGCCACCACACACACACACTTACACACACACACGCTGTTGCTTGGCGATGTGATTGGATGTTTTCGGCTGCAGATTGACGAGGTGCTTCTGTACAGCGTGGGAGATTCAGTTTCTATAAACGTGAAAAGAGAGAGAGAGAAAAACACACATGGTGGTGTCTGAAATACATAAAACATGTAATAGTACTACCTCACACACACACACACACACACACACACACACACACACACACACACACACTCCTACGCCCTCCAGTCCTTCCTTTGGCGTCAGCTCTCTGCAGGATGTGCACTCGTCTCCGTTTGCTTCCATTGATTCACTTCTCTGCTCTCTGAGACGTTACCGTGGAAACGGGAGACAGTGCACCCCCCCACCCCGGTTATTTCTATTCATCCGTGTTGAGAGTAGTACGCCTCGTCTCTCTCTCTCTTCATCTCCCCTTCAGCTCCTCTCTTCCTCCTCTTGTTTGTTTACTCTCTGTTTTGTTTTCAATCATTCTGGTTTCTTCATTTCCAGCTTTCATCACTCTTTTCATTCTATTTCGGTCCAGATGTTTTTCTGCCTCTCCATCATTTTCTGGCTTCTCTCTACCTGCCATTTACATTCATCTGTCTCTTCCTCCTCTTCCTCCTCCTCCTCCTCTTCCTCCTCCTCCTCTCTATTTTCTTTCACTGCAGTGTGTCGAAACTCTGATTAAACACCAAGTTAAACCGCAGTCAATGAAGAAGAGTCGTAGTAAGTTTCACCTTTTACTGTCACTCTTCCCCACTGACATGCTGGTGAAAACTGAAAAATATAGACAATACGAAATATTCAGTCTGCGTTCTTAATATTGCAATGTACATAGTTGTAAATATAAATGTTGATTATTTGCACTTTGGCAAACATTCATCAAAGCCTCTTGCACTGCTGTAAGCTTACATACAATTGTAAATAAACCTGTTTAAATAACTTATCAAACTGATATACGATGTTTAACATGTCCAATGAATGAACTTACGGTCTTTCTTCTTCTTTTATATTTTACTCTTCTTTACTTTGTGTTCAGATGTTTGAGATATTTTTTCAAATCTCTTTTCATTTTTATGCAAAATCAAATTTTCATTGTTTTTGCTCAACTGTCTTGTACCAAAGTCTAAAAAGTTTTTTCCGGACATATTGGCAGTTCACCAAACCTCCCATGAAAAACAAACGTAGCTTATCAACCGTAGCCGGACACAACGTTAGCATGGTCAGCTAACTAGCTTACTCTTCTCCTTGGTCTGGGAAATAAAACGTTAACTAGCAGCTCCGTCCTGCGCTGTATTTATCTGGTGAAGCTCCAGGAACACGAGTTAGTCCTCGTCCTCAAATGTGTTTGTGAAACACATTGTTTCACTAATCTAACCTGAGACATCTGAACAACAACGTGGCGACGGCCGTATTCCAACATGGCGTTAGCAGTCAGCACCTGGACCGGCGTGTTGTAGACGCAGCCTTTATCGCAAGCTATCGGCCCGGCCAGCTTTGGGGTCGTTTTTTTGCGTTCTGGTGTGGACGGAAAATATTTAGTAAAAAACGATTGTCCAATCAGAGCTCAGCAGCCGACAGCTGTCGTGTGGATAGAATTTATATTTTTTTATTTTTGTAGACAGGGCCTTGGTTGAGGACTTTATTTGTCTCAGTAAAGGAAAAACTGACGAACAATAAATTCAGAAGAAAAAAATGTTTATTTTAAATTGTTGCTTGAAAAAAACAAAAAACACCTGTGTGCTCTTGAGCAAGGCACCGAGGGTAACTCAAATACTAAAGTGTCACTCGTTCTGTCTGTGTGCATCACATGTACCATGCGTACTGTGTGTGTGTGTGCGTGTGTGTGTGTGTGTGTGTGTGTGTGTGTGTGTGTATCCAGACTGCCTGTTTGTGTGGTCTGATCAGTGTGTCATTGTGTGTCCCCTCTCCCTCTCCCTCCTCCTGCCAGTCCCCCCAGAGGCCATCGGCTTCCTGTCGGCGGTGGGCGTCTTCATCGTGGCGCTGGCCGTCCTCTTCCTCTTCATCAACAAGAAGCTGTGTTTCTCACGCGTCGGCGGCATGCCGTGTCTGGAGCACCGTCACACCCACCGGAAGAAAACACGCCAGGGAATCCGCCAGGGGCTCGGTGAGTGAATAAATATTAAAATATATGAATGAATATTAATGTATTTGAATGCAGTTTTGGAAACGTAAGGTACTTCCACCTCACAGAAAAGAGTGTTTATTTTTAATATTATTTAAATGAGTAGGCTACTCCTGCTTTCCTACAGAGCAGGAGTAAGTGTTCATGCCATTTATTAGTTTTTAACACTGACATTGTTAAATATTAACCATGTCTTGTTGCTCATGAATATATCTGCAGCATTGAGCTGCAGGTCTTCTCTCTTTCTCTTCTTCTCTCTTTTACCTGAAGACCAACAGCATATTTTGACATTTAGTCGAACAGATGTAGTCACAAGTCTTTGAGGATTTTTTTCTTTTGCAGGACTTTGTATGGATTTTTATGAAGGACGAGTTTGGTTGTGAACTAGTTTTTAACAGAAAGTTGAAGAAGTGACCATATCTGGAGGAGTGACGTAGAGACGCCGAATACGTCTGTGGTAGAGACCTGTCAATCACAGTAGCCCCGCCCCCACACCATGTGCTGATGTCTCTGACCTCCAGTGCTGAGAACAACAACAGCCAGTGAACGTCACATGACGGCTCTGGAGATCATAGAGGATCTGTAGGTGTCTTTGTCCGTTAACAGAAGGACGAAGAGGGGAGGCGATGTCGCCGCTGTCCATGGTCCTGAAAGTTAAAGCCCTTTTTAGTGTTTTGCATATAAAACATGTGATTGACAGATGAAGCACTGCTTGGATGGACATGACACTCTCCTGGTAGAGCTGCACAAGATCATAGACTTTATGTAGGAAGTGGACATAGTCATGGTGATGTCACCCATTGGTTTGTGGACATGAAACAAACCAATGGCCGTCGCCATCTTGTTTTTTTTGCATCCAATGAACAGAAGTGACCATATCTGGACTGAGGAGGAGAGACGTAGAGACGCCGTATACGTCTCTGGTGTCGACCTGTCAATCACCGTGTAGCCCCGCCCTAAAGCATCCCCTGCTTTATGGTCTGTTTGACTCTAAATGGACCATCATGTACTAAATGAACATCATGCTGTATTGAAGAAGACTTGAAACTAGAGATTGAGACATAAACTCATGTTTACAATGTTTACTGAGGTAATAAATCAAGAGAGAAGTAGAGTCATTTTCTCATAGACTTCTATACAAACAGAGGAGTGTTCATATTTTCTTAGCACTTGAACTCAAACAAAACAACGCCGTAGTGGCCGTTCTTTCAGCGTTTACTTTCATTTAGACTCAGAAACAAGTGTTGTTGTTTTTTGCAAAGCTTGCCCTGATATGTTGCTCTCTCTCATAAAGACAGACAATAACACTTATTTCCTAAAATATTTCTCGTCAAGGTTCAACCTCTTATGTAACCTGAAACATCTCGGAGAGTGCGTGGCTCCTTTATGCGTAATGACTCCATTAAAACTCTTCAGTAACCGAAACAGAACGTGGGTGAGTTTGTGTTTGTGCAGCGGTTTCTGTGGGCGAGTGTGTTTGTATGTATGAGAGAAAGAGTCGAGTGAGTCAGCGGCCACGAAGCTCTGCAGCAGCTCACAATGAAAAATATTAACATTATAATAACCTTGAAGAAGAATTCATCAAAAAAAAAAAAGTCCAGGAAGAATAAGAGAGAAAAGGACACTCAGTTTCTTTCCGTCAGGCAGTTAAACTCTTGTCTTTCCTCCCACTTGTCAAACACTTTGAACACCCAGAGCAAAGGTTCTGAAGGTGAACAAAAGAAGATAATAGTGTTTTTACATGTTTGATTAAAGCAACCAACTGCCCCCAAAATCCCTGAACTCACTGTGTATTAATGTGTTTTTTGTGACATTAAATCACAGACAACAAGCTCCTGTTTTGTTACCTAATCTTGAAGTCTTTTTTGGTAAAACAAAAAAACGTGTCAAAAATGCTAACGCTTTATTTTACCACTTTAATTATCCCTTGACTAAGCCCCGTCCCCCGCTGCTACTCCGTCAAGGTGTTAGAGCTAATGCCGTCCCGTCGTGGAAGCGTAGCACCCACCCTCCGGTTTCTCCTCAGGTAAACACTGTTATCCCTCTCAGGACGTTTGTACTTATAGCGATGTTAGCATTGTTAGCTACGATGCTGCCATGTTGAGAGCCATTAAGAGGCAATCGAAACGCTCTCAATCTCGTATCTTCGCACCTTTAATGCTGTAAACATTTTAAGTGGAGTCTCAATTCAGTGTTGAACTGCACAAAATTTCTTTAAAATATTGTGATAACGTCGTTACAGTGAGAGCTTCCTCCATGTGGGCTGAGAGTCATTTTAGCTCAAAGTTTGGAAGCTTCTTTTTTTTTTTTGCTGAAGTAAAAACGGTTTTTGATGCTTTTATAATTCGAGCAAAAATGAAGAAAGAAAAGTAACCAGCAGGATGTTTGAATCCAGGACTGTGAGTCAAACAGAGCAAACACTGGTTTGTTGATTCTCACCTGCAGCAGGTGGAGTCTCTGGTATTTCCAGTTGGTTTCCTGAACAAACAGCACATCCTGTTTGGACTCCAGCGGGCGAGGTAAGGCAGGCTGTTAAGTTGCTTTATGTTTTAGTCAAATTATATGTGAAAATGTAGCTTAAACCTCCAAACTGTAGGCCTGATTGAAATAGCTTCACTCTCACATGTATTCAAGTACTGCGTCTAAGTACAAATTCAAGTTGTGACTTGTACTTTACTTCGGTATTTCCATTCTTGTGCATCTTTATACTTCTGCTCTACTACATCTAAGTCTAAATATGGTACTTTTTACTTCACTAGACCGCTTTAATTACTTCTCAAATTAAACATGCACATTAATGCAGCAGTGGATATTAATCCAGAAACATCTGATATAATAACATAATATTAAACATTTTGCTGATCAAGTACTTGTAATAATAACATTAACTTTCTGTATATAGCTTCTTTAAAAACAGAAAGTTGACAAAGTTCTTTCACAGACAAAACAAAGAAAAAGCAACGCAATATAACAACAAACACCAGACAAACTAAGAAAAAACAAACAAATTAAAAATATATATGAAATAGAGAAAAAATGTACGAATAAAACCGTGTGTGTGTGTGTGTGTGTGTGTGTGTGTGTGTGTGTGTGTGTGTGTGTGTGTGTGTGTGTGTGTGTGTGTGTGTGTGTGTGTGTGTGTGTGTGTGTGTGTTACAGTTGCATGTGATCACCGAGCCACATTCCTCCACTCCGGAGATCTTTTCTTTGAATCCTTCAGAGGACACACATATACTACACATATATATTTCGCTTTCACCGCCACGTCACTCATTCAGCTGTTGCTATCCAATTATGGTGAAATTATGACGCGAGAGCAGTGACCCACTTTTTAAGCCCAGATTGGGGTCGCTTTTTAAACCTGTACAGTTGGTTTAGGAGGATCCGAACAAAGCAATCTTGTTAAATAACCGCACTGATTGTTGTCACTGATATCATCATGAATTATGTAGAAATATATCACGCTAATGACATTACAGCACAAACACACCCATTAAGTTTTGCAGCTGAGTGCAAAGTTTCGCCATCGTCGCCATGTTGTTTTTTTTTGCAACCAGTGAACAGGAAGTGACCATATCTGGACTGAGGAGGAGTGACGTAGAGACGCGTATACGTCTCTGGTCACTGGTCAATCACTGTGTAGCCCCGCTCTAAAGCGTCCCCTGCTTTGTGGTCGGTTTGACTCTCAATGGACCATAATGTACTAAATGAACATCATGCTGTATTGAAGAAGACTTGAAACTAGAGATTGAGACCATAAAAAAAGTATTAAGGTCTCGTCCTCTGACTTTGACCAGAGAAAATAAAGGTTTAAAACTTTGTTTCAGGACAAAAAGACTTTGATAACTAACCTGTTTGGTTTGGTTGAAACAAACTCTGGTTCCTCCTCACCTCTACTCTCTTCCTTGTTTCCTCTGCTTTCTTTCCTTTACTCTCTCCTCTCCTTTCTTCCTTGTTTCCTCCTCTCCTCTCCCCTTTCTTCCTTGTTTCCTCCTCTCCTCTTTCCTTCTTGTTTCCTCTCCTCTCCTCTCCCAGCTCCTCCTCTTCCTCACTGCCTGTGTGTCCCTGTGTTTGTCTCTCTGCAGTGAGCAGCTACGGTGACGATGAAGATGACGATGGCGTCAGCTCCTCCGACAGTGAAGAAGAGGTCCTGAAGCAGTTCGAGATCTCGGTGTCGCGTTCGCAGAGTTTTCGTATTTCGACGGCGGCGGCGAACATCAGCGAGCAGCAGACGCAGACGTCGCTCGGCCGACGCCACAAATTCAGCCGACTGTCGGACCAGGAGGAAGGCAGCACCGAGCCGTCGGACTGCGAAGGTTCATCATCTGCACACGTTCTAGTAGAATTATGACCTGCTGTCCATTTACAGATCAACTATCGCTGTAATGCTGTAAATCAACCGTGCACATTGATTTGTCCGGTATTCAAAATACCTGTACCTAATTTAAATTATAAATAAAAAATATGAAATACATATTATAAATAAATATTCAATTAAACTATAAATATTAAATATATATAAAATATTAAATATATATAAAATATAAAATAGATATTAAATATTAAATAAATATAAAAAATAAATATGAAATAGGTATATTAAAAATGGATATTACATATTAGATTAAATTATGAATATGAAATATTAAAATACATATTAAATTATATGCTATAAATATATAATGTATTTGTTGTCATCATATTTTTTAGTTGTTGTCAACTCCTCTTCAGAAACAGTAAAAGCACTCACAACAAAAACAAAGGAAATAAATGACATTATAACAGTAAAAAGACAAACATAACTATCACAGGTTAGTATGGGCTGAAGTGATCTCTGTTTGTTTTGTAGTATTTTGTGTATTTGTGTGGAGCAGAAATCCAACTGTTTTTTCCAAAAGGAATCAAAACAAATTAAATTGTTTGCCTCAAAGTTTTTGCTCCCACTCATCAGAGGACTTTTGTTGAAGTTAAATTTGAAACGAGGTTTAATTCACAATAAACGACCGCGTCTCCAGTGTAGAATTAAGAAAAGTAGAAGTAGGACACCTGCTGATCCTCAGAACAATCTTTAAAGTGAATGTTTCACGTCTGGTTTTCTTCTCTCAGCTGCAGAGAAATCAACTGATCCACCACTAATCCGTCCCAGTGTCAATGAGCCAAAAGGCCCCAAAATAACGTATTTACTGCAGATTAGAGGCTGTAAGAGCTCAGAGAGATCCACCGCTGCAGCTTTAATTAGGACACTCGTTAGTCCTCAGCTGGTTTGTGAAGGAAACAAAAACAGGAAACCTTTATTCTAATCTCGCTTTTGTTCAATTAGCTTTTTTTGTTGTTTGATCAATTTCAGGTAATCGTGAAAAACTGGAAAAAACAAACAGACGACAAGATTTAAAAACATTTGTATTTTTTACTATTTATGTAATTTTTTGGGCGTCATACTCGATTTGTTTGTGTTTTGGTTTTTATAAAAAGATCATTTGTTGAATGTCATCAAATAATCATCATTTGCTGTAGTTAAGTATTAAACATAGATTGCCAAAATGTTAAGTAATGTGGTTCCTAAAATGTTCTTCCTAAAAAATTGTGATTAATGATAATCTCAACATCCAACAAAACATAATCTGGATTATTATTTAAACCGGAATCAGGCAGCGTGTCGCAATCTGGAGGTTTATGTTTTCACACGCTGGCATTTCCTCCTCTCCTTTCTTCCATGTTTCCTCCTCTCCTTTCTGCCTTGTTTCCTCCTCTCCTTTCTTCCATGTTTCCTCCTCTCCTTTCTGCCTTGTTTCCTCCTCTCCTTTCTTCCTTGTTTCCTCCCCTCCTTTCTTCCATGTTTCCTCCTCTCCTTTCTTCCATGTTTCCTCCTCTCCTTTCTGCCTTGTTTCCTCCTCTCCTTTCTTCCATGTTTCCTCCTCTCCTTTCTGCCTTGTTTCCTCCTCTCCTTTCTTCCTTGTTTCCTCCCCTCCTTTCTTCCATGTTTCCTCCTCTCCTTTCTTCCATGTTTCCTCCTCTCCTTTCTTCCATGTTTCCTCCTCTCCTTTCTTCCATGTTTCCTCCTCTCCTTTCTTCCATGTTTCCTCCTCTCCTTTCTTCCTTGTTTCCTCCTCTCCTTTCTTCCATGTTTCCTCCTCTCCTTTCTTCCATGTTTCCTCCTCTCCTTTCTTCCATGTTTCCTCTCCTTTCTTCCATGTTTCCTCCTCTCCTTTCTTCCATGTTTCCTCTCCTTTCTTCCTTGTTTCCTCCTCTCCTTTCTTCCATGTTTCCTCCTCTCCTTTCTTCCATGTTTCCTCCTCTCCTTTCTTCCATGTTTCCTCTCCTTTCTTCCATGTTTCCTCCTCTCCTTTCTTCCATGTTTCCTCTCCTTTCTTCCATGTTTCCTCCTCCTTTCTTCCATGTTTCCTCCTCTCCTTTCTTCCTTGTTTCCTCTTCTCATTTCCTTTCTTTTTCTTCTCTTCTCTCCTCTCTTCCTTGTATGCTCGTTGTAAAAAAGGTTCATTTTAACTCCGCTTTGTTTGTCATATTTCTTAAACTACACGATAAATTCAGAAAGAAACTAATCATCAGTTGCAGCAGTTTGAACTACACCATCACTTTTCACTTTATTGAGACTTTATTCATTTGGTTTCTTTCCTGGGAGCTTCTCCTCAGAGCTAGTAGCTAGCAGCTAACTTGCTAACCAAATGGCATCACGCTAATTATCGTCCCAGTTGTTTTAAAACGAGCAGCTGGTTGTTGGTGACATTGTTCGGTCGGGGTCACTCTGTCTCAACTGGTATTTACATCCCGTCTTCAACACACACACACACACACACGCACACACACACTGATGACTCACCTCAGCCCGTTGCCATGGTTGACGCCCCGTGCAGCCGTTGATGTAACAGTCAGACCGACCTTAATGATGGTGAATTGGAGATAACTGCTATTGATTGGTCCGAGGTACGGCCTGTTCTCTGAGTGTCTCTGTCTCGGGAAAAGGCCAAGGTGTGACGGATTACACAACATCGCCTCCGGGAACCCACAACACTCACAACACGAGGTTCATGGAGCTTGTGAGACCCAAAATATTTTTTTGTAGGTAACGATGTTCGCATTAATCAAACTGATTCTAATTTGAGTTATTTCTACATTTTATTTGATTTAATTCTGCAGTTAATTACTTGCAAGTGTGGAAACCTAATTAGATTAACTAAACTTATTAGATATGAAAAACAGGGCGTATAATTGCAACCCTTCTCAAAACGACTGTCCTCACGCCCACAGATGTAAAGCCGACCGCCAGAGGAGCCTAATGCTGACTTTCCTCCATGTTGCCTTCTTCCTGCAGAAATGGAGGCTCAGAGCCAGCAGCGG
Source organism: Lycodopsis pacificus (assembly GCA_028022725.1). Classification (NCBI taxonomy): domain Eukaryota; kingdom Metazoa; phylum Chordata; class Actinopteri; order Perciformes; family Zoarcidae; genus Lycodopsis; species Lycodopsis pacificus. Next base: position 3,232,898 of record CM051701.1, on the reverse strand, counting down.
GGTTTCAAGGACCCGCTCTCCGCCGCCTTGGAGGAGAGCGAGACGGCGTCGGCGGTCTCTCTGGACAAAACCGCCGGCCTCAAGGCATCGGGTACCGGGGAGAGTCCCGCCCCGAGTACAAACCGGCAGGCCGCAGACGGCAGCGAGGAGATGGAGACGGCCGTGGACGTCATGGACAGCTCCTCCGCCTGGAGCCCTGAGGTACTGCAGGCACTTTGACACTCCAACTGTTTTGTGCTTTAGACGATGAATGGATCAAAGTTTAGAGTGTAGAGAGCAAAGACTGTATGTAAGAAGTGGACGTAGTCATCGTGACGTCACTCATTGGTTTGTGAACTTGAGTTCAGCCGTCTCCATCTTGTTTTTTGCAACAAATTAAAGGAAGTGACCATATTTGGACTGAGGAGGAGTGACGTATCGACCTGGTGTCGACCTGTCAATCACCGTGTAGCCCCGCCCTAAAGCATCCCCTGCTTTATGGTCTCTTTGACTCTAAATGGACCATAAGTTACTAAATGAACATCATGCTGTATTGAAGAAGACTTGAAACTAGGGATTGAGACCATAAACCCATGTTTACAATGTTTACTGAGGTAATAAATCAAGAGAAAAGTAGAGTCATTTTCTCATAGACGTCTATACAACCAGAGGAGTCGCCCCCTGGTGGCCACTAGAGAGAATGCAGCTTTAAGACACTTCGGTATCGGCTTCATTCTTCAGAACCTGGTAGAGAGATGGAAACGGCAATTCATAAAAGACAAGTGTTCTAAGGAGCATAACATGTCCCAGATTAAATTCTCTGCTGCATGTCTTTATTCTTGTTCTACCTCCACGTTCCCAGTCTGTTCTGACTGTCGCCCCAAAAAGACGTATAATTAAAAAACCTGGATCCAAACAAATGTTCTCTCTCGTATGTTTGAAGTGGATGTGGGACAGAGTTTAGGTCACGTTGTCTCGCACGGCCACGTGGAGGCAGAATGTATAATTTTACTTTTCTAAAAAGAACTGCAGCAAGAAAAACTCTCCAGACCAGACTGACTAATATCAGAAAACCATTAACTTCAACAGATAAAAATAGACCACATGGGAAGTACACGGGAGGAACATGGAGGATGTTTTTGTCAGATTAATTTACTGCCTTTTGAAGCTTTATATGCTTTTAGTTCCTGGAAAAAAAGAGCTTTTGTCAGCCGAATAAAGGTAAAAAAATAAAACTGGGAGCCTTGAATGATTGTAGATGTAGTTAAGAAGTTATAATATATTATTGATAAATAAGTGATTTGAGTGGCTGCTTGTGGGAATTAAGTTTCTCTTCATATGAAAATGCAGGTTGTTACTTGTTAACTGTTGGTGGAGAGTTTAAGGTGTAAAGAAGTGACAGTTGGTTTAAATCTATTCCAAAACTATTTGAGACGAAATGAGAAAAACTCAAAGTTCAACATCATCTGGTTAATTAAGTAGAAATCTGATTTATTTGCAACAGATTTGATTGACAGAAGCATCTCATTGTCGCCTGATAATGAAACTTTACATTTCTGTGCTTTACTTTTCATTCATTCAGGTTATCAAGTTCTTGTCACCTTATTTATCGGTTATACTGTTTTGTTTTGCTCGAACCGATCAGTATTGATTGATGTATCTCCAGCTAACGCCGAAAGATGAATATCTTATTTCCTCCCGTTTGAACTGTGCCATGAATTAGTCATATGATGTTTGTCAGCATTGAAGATCATTTTCTCGGTTATCTTGGCTTGCTCGTCAGCCTCAAGTGGCCATTCTAGGAACTGCAGCTTTTCGTACTTCCGTGTTGGCTTCATATTTCAGCCTCGGAGCTTGGAATGTTTTTTCACAGCGATTGACAAAATTAGCAGATTTATTCAAAGGTCTGAGTCTAAGCTAATCTCATCGGCAACAACAAACAGACCACTGTAAATTGTAATTTATATATAAAATATATTAACTTTTACGAGCGATTTTCCACTTAAACCAGTGAGGAGTGTGTTTATGTTGCACCCCATCGCTTACACCAGTACGACCACTAACAAGGGGATCCAAAGGACTCTTTCAGGGCCTTTAAGAAGCAATTTGCAGTGATTTTATTTCACATTTTATTCACAGACTGAGACTTTACAATCTAAAAGACAAATCTTTTGAAAACCTCAACAACATTTCACAATTTCTCCGCCCCCCAAAAATAAATAAATAACCGCGGCAGGAATTACCTAACGGGGTCAGTGAGCTGACCGCAGCCCTGCTGTTACCCATCATGCTTGGCAAAGGTATCATCATCCTCATCATCCTCATCATCCTCACTCAGCTGTGAGAGGATTATCACTCTGCCATGTTATCCTCTCAGGTTCATTTTGGAAGAAACAAACCAAACACGGCTCACTGAGGCCTCGAGGTTTCGTATAAATAGTTGATATTTCCTCTCGCTCTGCGCGCCGCGTTGGCTAACAAACAGAAGCTCATGAATACTAATCTGTGTGTGTGTGTGTGTGTGTGTGTATACACGCACACATCTACTTAACGTGTATTTCTGTGTGTGTTGGTTCATATAGGAGAGTGGGAATGTAGAATCTAACAACCTCTCAGTCACCGAATCACACTTTGAAATTGGGAGCAATCTGTGCAGCAAACACCTCCCACATACACACACATACACACACACACATACACACACAAACAGGGTGACACTGACATCTAGAAACGCTTCATAAATAGCGGACGAGTTTTGGATCCGTGGAGCTGCAGAGAGCCGAGGAGAGCCGTGGTAGCAGTTTATTTATACAGTTGTATAACAGCGCTGCCGTTGCTAATGCTAAAGCTAGCTCTGCTGCTGCTAATAATACTACTATCTCAACGAGTAGCGCTTATATTAGTACGAACACGAATGCAAACGCTGCTAACGTTGGCTGTCAGTAAAAAAAACGCATACTCAGCCAATTTATTGGTATCGTTACTTATATTTTTTTCAAAGTTAAAACATACACAACGACATACAAAACTCAATGTGCTGGAGGGGTATTCCACAGAAATATCATAAGTATACTTTGAATCTTTGGAATAACTGACATCTTTTGCAAAAAGTAAATCTATAAATCAAATACTGCAAGTACACTTCATGTTAAATACTTAACTTCTTATATCACAATATCTGTAATATCTAACATACTACTACCAGTACCACCACAAGCACGACTATTTAAGTACTGGAAGTAGTAGCTCTACTCTAAAGATCAGCTGCAGAATCACATGTAATACTACATCTGTAATACTTAAACGTGGCTTCAGACTGTGGTATTTCTTCCATCACTGTTTACTACACAGTGGTGCCTCGTACTTCTTCTACAGCCTGCAGAGGAAGAAGTAGTAAACATGAACTGACCTCCTGACCTGCACGTTCAACAGACTCGACCGGCGGCGCCGTGATTATCTTATCTCTCTCTGAGGTTGCCATGTCGATGCCGAAACTCAGCACGGCTCTGTCAACACGCGACGCAATCGGTGTTGTGTTTGTCGACTGAACGGGAGGCTGAGATTGGCTGCAGGGGGGGGGGGGGGAGGAGGGAGGAGGAGGGAGGAGGAGGGAGGAGGAGGGAGGAGGAGGGAGGAGGACAGGAGTTCTGCTCAGTTTGTGTCTCTGAACATTTGAGAAAAGCTTTTGACAAATGGTTTATTTTTACTTTGTCTGTATATATGACAGAAAAATGATAAGAAAAATAGAAATAAGTGTAGAAAATATGTCCATTATATTACAATATACATTGTTCATACAACAATGAATATATAAAAAATAAATAAGAAGTATGTAAACTACAATATATAACCGTGTAAATAATAATACGGAAAAATGTGATCTATGATTAAGTTTGTTAAAATGCAAGAATTTAAAATCACATGAACAATTTTCAATATTTTTTACAGAATCAAGTGTTTTTTCTTGATTGTGGTACAGAAATCTGCATTATTTATAAATTAATGTATTCATGTGTTGAGTCCTTAAGAGAGAAATGTTGCTGTTGCACCAGTATGGCGCAACAAAACAAACAAAAATAATGAGCAAAAGAAATACAAAACTTATAAACAATTACAAATACACTCATAAATAAGCGTGATGTGTTTTATTTCCCCTCCTCAGCAAGAGCAGCCTCCCCAGGACGAGGTCTCGTCTCAGTCGGCGACCTCTTCCCTTCGCCCCCCCATCTCCAAATGTGGAGACCTGGTCCTCTCTCTGGAGTACCACCCCGACACAGAGAAGCTGCTGGTCTCGGTGATCGCGGCGCGGGACATCCCCGACAAGGCCCGCAGCGGCATGGACTCCTGGCAGGTGCACATGGTCCTGCTGCCCACCAAGAAACAGCGCCACAGGACGCTGGTGCAGAAGGGCTCGCTGCCGCAGTTCAACGAGACGTTCCGCTTCTCGCGCGTGGAGCCGTCGGAGCTGCAGATGTCGGCCGTCAGGTTCAGGCTGTACGCGCTCGGGGCGTCCCGGATGTCCCGCGAGAGGATGATGGGCGAGAAGGTGCTGCGTTTAGGCGGGCTGGACCCGGACGGGGGGACGATGGAGACCACGCTGGTCCTGGAGCCTCGCAGTAACCTCAAGGTGAGGTGGTGCATTTTTTTGTGGGTCTTTCCGCTGCAGGTTTGTGTCGATGTCCGCTTCTTCTTCTTCTTCTTCTTCGCTGCTGCTCACTGTGTTTGTCTCTGCCAGAGCTTGGACTCCCAGCTGAGTCTGTCCGCTGTGTCTCAGAGCGACAGCGCCTCGTCCACTCAGTCTCTGACCCACGGCGGTGTCCCCGAGCTGCTGGTGGGCCTCACCTACAACGCCACCACGGGACGCATGTCTGTGGAGCTCATCAAGGGAAGCCACTTCAGGAACCTGGCCATCAACAGACCACCAGGTCTGCTATCTTATAACTTAAATCATGATCACACACATAATGGATAGTTTATACCAAAGTCTGTGTATACAACTATTTAAAATACATTTTATTGGGCAACAATTAAACCCAGTGTTTGTGCGCAGTGTCAGAAAAAGATCAATATTAGTATTTTACTATGTGGAGAATTGGATTACAGGATTATTTCAGACTTGAATCCGGACTGAGAGGGGCAGACTGTCAGACCCTGCTGCAGTGAAATGAGAGGTTTTCTAAAGGGACCCTGGTGCTCGGTGACACTACCAATTTTGGTCCACAGGAACCAACAGAATCAAGACAAGATGAAAGAATGTTTATTTAATAACAGCAAGTAGACGCTTTATTCAAATTGAGGATTTTGTTCTCGGTTGTATCTTTGTTGTTGTTGGATACGAGTAAGAGGGGCTACAAGGGAAAAAGGTTGAGAACCACTAACACCTCTAAACTCTAACACACACAGAGATATGTGTTTCGAAGTTAATCGATAAAGGTTATTCTTACATAAACAAGTTGGGGAAAAGTATATATTAGATGCTAAGATGACAGAAAGAGCTTCACGTTAGTACATCTCCCGCTTCCTCCCCTCCAGACACCTACGGCCGTCTGACCCTGCTGAACTCGGTCGGTCAGGAGATCTCTCGCTGTAAGACGTCGGTGCGTCGCGGCCAGCCCAACCCCGTCTACAAGGAGACCTTCATCTTCCAGGTGGCGCTGTTCCAGCTGTCGGACGTCACGCTGCTGGTCTCCATCTACAACCGCCGCAGCATGAAGCGCAAGGAGATGGTGGGCTGGGTCGCTTTGGGCCAGAACAGCAGCGGCGAGGAGGAGCAGCTCCACTGGCAGGACATGAAGGAGAGCCGAGGACAGCAGGTCTGCCGCTGGCACGTCCTGCTGGAGGCGTAACGCCACCCACATTTAGGGTTTTGTAAGAGGAAAGGGAGTTTATTCTTGTTACGTCGGGGGAATGGTTTTGATCGGCGCACCGGATGCTGCATGTGGCTTCAGAGGGGCGATGGATTGAAGGACTTCTCAGAGCAACACTCCACCGTCATCGCATCTAACAAAGCTGGTTGTCTTGCTGTCGACGGAACAAATTCACCCGCTTCCGGAGGCCGAAACAAGATTTGAAGTCATAAAGAAATGAATAGAAGAAAAGCCTTCAGCGAGGTTCCACGACAAGTATTTCTTTTGTCGTGGTAAAACCTTTATGGATTTGAAGGTTTCGTCTTTGCAGAAGATCCGTCGGCCTCCAAGAGGAGCTGAGAACGTGTCCCACATTTATAGCTTTTTGTTTTTGTGAAAGCAGCTCAGCTGAGAGACGAGGGAGCTGCAGTTTAGTTTTTCTAGTGAAATGCTGTGTTAGAAAGTACACACAAATTAGAGGTGTGTGTGTGTGTGACTTGTTATTTCTGAAGCTTGCTGTTCTTTTACTGTTTGGCAAATCAATGAAGAGTTCTGAACAAATGCAGACGGGAAACGCAAAGAAGCAAACGTCCTGAAAATGTAAAACTGAGAATATAATGGTCACGTCCACTTTAGAAAAAACAAACAAAACAATGAAACAATAACAATCAAGGAGTCAATAATTCAACGTAACATGTATCAGACATTAAATCACTTTATTTTCACCTCCACAGCTCTAATTTGGGCTTCAATGAACAAACTAACTTTCTTCACGTTAACACATAAAACGAACAGCAAGCTCATATTTCCAACATGTTTTTCTACTTTTAGTAGCTTTGACTGGAGCTCTTTTAATGACGTCATCTCGTCTTCTGCAATAGTTTAATGGTTCTCCGCTTCTCTCGATGAAGTAATATTCTATGGAAACATGCATTCATTTGCATTTTCTTTAAGCGATTTTTCTAAAGAGTTGGTGAAGATTTGCGCTTCATGTGGATGGAAACCTCATCCTGAAAATACTGAAACAAACACGAGAGTAGAAGTGAAGATGTTGTTTTAGTCAAGTGGGAGCAGGAAGGCGTCTCATTCATATTCAGCAGCACTCATTCACATTCTCCCCCCGACTCGTGTGCTACTACAGGAGGCAGGAAGCGACCGGCAGCTGGAGACTCTTAACCAGCGACCTCCTTCACGGAGGCAAAGCTCATCTCAACGACCCGTCGACGCTGAGCTGAAAAGAGGCTTTAAATATCTCGCTGCAGCTGTTGACAACAACATGCGATGAATTACCCTGGAAGTGTGTGTGTTCTTTATTCCCCCCCCCCCCCCCCCCACCACGCTCACTTGCTCTGTGGTAATTGGTAGTTGTATTGCTGTGGAATCGTACAGTGCTGCTGATAATGCAGGGGATTATATTTGTTTGTGTCGACAGATACTGTAGCTCCAAACCCCTCGGGGGGGCTGGTTGGTTTATTTGAGCGTTTGTTTTCTTCAGGCAGGTGACAACAAAGCTCTCTTTAGAAAACGAAGAACTGCAGCTCGCTTTGAAAAAACCTGCAAAAAAAAGATGGTCTGTAATGACTTTTGGAAAGTGAAGCACAACAATATATATACTCACAAAAGAAACCGACTTTTTTTTTTTTGGTGCCATGAACACAATGTTCACAAAAAGCCCACGGAGGACGTTAAGCATTAACATTAAGCTATTGCTGTATGTACGAGATGGAAGAAGATAAATGCATAAAACAAAGTATGTGAACAACCACATACAATGTTTGTAAGTGAAGACTGTTTCGGAAGATTCAAATGTTGATGACAAACCCGAAACCTCGTGAAGCACATGACTCCAACAAGCTTTACCTTTCATAGTTTTAACTGACGTGTTTGTGAAGCAGACATTTGACAAACAACATGTCACAGATTAACACAAATGACCCACCACATGAGCAGAACCTGTCCGTCACGATGAGAACGCAATGATTTACTTATTTTATTCAGAGGAGTAAAGACTGAAAACAAAGGTCTTTAAATTCAAAGATGAATGAGACGTGGACGAGCACAATTCAATGGACGCATTCTATATCTGTTTAATGCAGGAAACGAGCTGTAAAATGCTGACTGTCTTGTGTTTGAACTGGAAATATCTGTGATGATGAAGACTACTTCAGGTATAGATGAAGCATCGGGGGGAGAATAGGAGTGCTGCAAAGGCTGGATGGTTTTTATTTTTGTTTATAAACACTTTTCAAAGACCAGAATAATGGGATTTTGAGTTTAACCTACGTTTGGGCAAAAAAAACAGAAGTTTACTACAATTAGCTTCTGTTTCCTTAGCTTGTTTTTCTAAGTGGCTATTTCTCTTTTTACAGTAAATGGGTATTTAACCGCTGTATGTGCTGCTAAAATAATTGGCCCTCCTCCTTCAGTTACTGTTACAGCAACAGTTTTACCCCTCAAAATGAATAATAAATCATTTGAATGGCAGCTAATTGATATTAGCTCTGTAAATTGTTGGAAACGTCTCTATCTGACTCGTATTACCTGCCAATGCAGCATCTTAAATATGCATTGGCTGCATACATGATATGCTAATTTAGCTCTAAAGGCTAAAGCTAGCTTAAAGAACCTAACATTGTTAGCTAGTTAGCCATAGCAAGTTACAATACAAGACTACTTCATAGAAATACATGTTTTTACCTCTTGAACAAAGGTTGGATTTTCTCTTAATTTATCAAACAAAATCATTTATACAATAAACTGTGATTAAACTGTCCTCAAACCACATTAGGAGCAGGATAGATGTTCATGTTAAAAGTGTCACTAAGTTACTACTGTAGGTATTACGCTAGTTAGCGAGCCTGCTAACGTTAGCGTCTTGCTTTAATCCCTTACAGTTTTCTTCTTGTTTTTAGTTTTGGAAATGAGAGACAATACTTCAGAGTACAATGTTTAAATCACCAAAGCTAGTCAGACCTAAGCTGCTAAGCTATGATTTGACAATAACAGGTTTGGTTAAAGGGTTAAGCTAACGGTCAGTAGTTTAATTTGCAATTCAATTTGATCAGTTAGCTAGCTAGCTAGCTAGCAGAATACCTAACTTTTTGTGTTTTAAAATGAATAAACTCCAAGGCAGTTTTGCTGTTAAATGAATGCGTCATACAAATTAATTTAAATAATTATTTTGTGAAATAGCAAAAGCACAGACAGCAAATGTCATATTGTAGCACAACAAACTGCCAACACATGTTTTTTTCCAGCATATTACAAAACTGTGTTCTAGGTATTGGTCGTGTTCATTGCCAATAAGTCACCTAAACGCTGGTCTAAATGAACTGCTATTACATGTTGATACCAGCACTCCTATTCTACAGGCTTCATACATGCGAGTGTGAATAGTGACATGAATTTACTGCACAGATTGTTATATTTTATGCATGTTGAGTTGTTGTACAGAACATATAATATCTATTATATATTTTATAAAATAGTAAATGTATAATGTTCTATTTGTATTGACACGTCTGCATGCTCAGTTTGAGATCGGTTGTATTTACAGATCGATCAGATTGTGCTGCCGATGTGATGCTGTCGTAATACTCTGATGAAGAAGTGCCTGTAACATTTTTGAGATGACGCATATCCCCCACGAAGAAAAAAAACTAAAACAAACGGATGATCCAAATTAGCATGAAGCCTTCTTGTTGTCCCCTGTGAATGCTGCTGTAGGTCTGCATGCACGGAAGGTGGCTGCAGGCCCTGAGGTCAAGGCCTGGACCAGGACTGAGGTTCAGGTCCAAGTCAGACCAGATTCAGTCAGGTTCAAGTCCACAACAGGTCAGAACAAAGACCAAAGTCAAGGGAGACGCCATAGCAAACAAAGAATTAAACTTGTTGAAAGTTATTTTTTAATATGCTGTTTAAAGGAATAGTTTTTGGGAAATACGCTTATTTGCTTTCTTGTCAAAAGGGCAGAACTGGAGTCAGTGCATCATTAGCTTAGCTTAGCATAAAGACTGGAAGCAGGGGGACACAGATAGCCCGACTGTCTAATATTCAAACCTATCAATCCCTCTAAAGTTCACTAATTGATCTGGTTTGTTTAATAAAGATTTGCCACAAGTAACTCCTCGTGTTAGAAGAGCCAGGCTAGCTGTTTTCCCCCTGCTGCCAGTGTTTATGCTAAGCTAGGCTAATCACCTCCTGGTTCTAGTTCGGTACTCACCGCACACAAGTGGGAATAATGTCGACCTTCTCATCTAACTCTCTGCAAGAGAGCAAATAAGCATTTCCTTAAATGTAGACTCTTCTTTTAGATATGCATCAAACATATTTTAAAAATAAAATTCAAGCATATTCAGAGGACCATTTACGGTCAGTCTGGGCATTTCTTGGAATTTTTAAAGATAAGCAGTTATAATCTTCAACCAAAATCAGGACTTTTTAATCAAACTGTCAACAAAAACAAAATTATAAATTGAGTTATTTTTTTAATAATACAATTAAATATCATATCTATTTTTTTTAAATAGAACACAGTCCCATTTTCATTTTCTGAAAATCTTGTTATGGTCTTAGATGTTCATTTGACATCCAAAGTGGAACCTTCCTGTGGAGACTAGACTGTAGACCTGCAGTCCTGTAGTCCTGGTCTGGTCTGGTTTGCTCTGGTCTGGTCTGGTCTGGTCTGGTCTGGGTCGTGCATGCTGAGCCGCCGCCGCACCCAGAAAGCACTTTTTGTACCAAGTTTTGTCGTTGCCAATAAAACCCAGAAGACCCCGCTGTGGGATCGTCTGTCCGCCATCTGGTTTCTTGGGTCTCCGTCCTGCTCGGATGTCTTAATTCTGAGAACGAGGCTTTTCTAACGACTACAACAATAACAAGGTCATCCCACTCTGATTGGTAGTAGAGATTTCCAGTTTCACTCAGGAAATCACACACAGTGGATTACAGATTAGGGTTTTTTGGGGGGAAATTTAATCTTTGGCAGCAGATGCTTTGGTTTCAGATTTAGCCGACAAACATGCAGCGTATTTATGTTGCTGTTTATTAGCTGAATAGTATCAAATTTATCCAATGTATATCACTACTTTCCAACAATATTTACAATAAGATTACGAGTATTTCAGCACGATACAATATCAGCTTGGTGGCATTTTGTTTTAATTAAAAATCTCCAAAAATAAGGTTATTATAGATTGTTATTATTATTATAAAGAATATAACTTCATAACGGTGTTGAAAGTTTAAATCCTTATAGATTCAAGTATAAAATGGATGAAAGTTGCTTTATGTGCTGGTGATGGAATACATTCTCCAGTTTTACTTTTTTTTATGTCAGACATTTCATTATTTTTGTCCTGGACAAAGTCTGATAAATAGTATTGTTTATATATATGTATGAAAGAGCTGATAAAAAAAACCTATAACAAACCATAAAATAATTTAAATTTTTAGAAGAAACACTGTTTTATTTTTTATTTGTCATTAACAATATTGGGAAAACTAAACAAGCCAATAAATTCATTTCATTCAGCTTTAGTTACATTTACAAGTTTGAGAACCGCTGGACTCAACAAACAGAAAAAACATTTGATATTTCGAACAAAAAAATATAGCTAAAAAATGAATAGAAAACAAACATAACAGGGTATTAAGATAAAAAATAACTGTTTAATCACTTTTTGGAAGTGGTGTGAAAAAACTTTATCAGTGTAGTATTTGTGTATTTGTGTGTACAGACACAACTCTGTGCCTCATGACAAAATACAACAGAAGATATTTGACTTGACTTGTGGAGGCGGACATTTGTCTCTGTGGCTCTGTGTCGATAGAAAGCAGCACACACACACACACACACACACACTCACAGACACAAACACACACACTTATGCACACATACGCACACACACTTACAATTATACACACACATGCACACACACCTAACGTTACACTTATACACACGCGCACTCACGGACACTTGCACACTTACACACACACACACACACACACATGTGCAGGGAAGACGAGGCTCGCTTACTCTGTCTCCTAGCAACAAGAAACATCTGCCTCCGCGAAGACCAATGAGGGCGCGCGGAGAGCGGAGCGTGTTGTCTCGTGTTGCCGTGAACGGGATATTTTAGGAGGCTGGAGAGTAGCGAGCGTCTCACCCCGGAGGGAGCTGGAGCTGTCTGTCTGTCCGTCCGTCCGTCCGTCTGTCTGCAGGAGCCGAGGGAGCCTCTGACTTCAGGCCGAGCTGGAGCGTCGCTGAGTCGGTGTGAGGACGGTAGATGTGGCGCCGAGGAGCGGAGGACTTTACCTGCAGGATTTTACTGGCCTGCTGCTGCTGAACGGAATTATTTAAAGGTAAGAAGCTTTGACGGACATTTTTTTGTTGTTGGTGGATTTAAACGGTGGTGCATTTTAAAACAGCAGCTGTACTCGTTTCTAAACTGAGATCAGAGGCGAGTTTATTTGTGCAGCACATTTCAAACATGGAGGTGAGGAAAGAATGAAGGTGAGGAAAGAATAAAACATATATAAAAACACTATAAGAACAAATTAAATTATTAGATCAAATAAAGTGCACATGGAGAAAAAATACTATATTTTTTAAACAATGATTTTTTTCTGGTAAAGTGAAGGATTACGTGTTGATAAAATCTTCCTCATAATCCTAATAATATAATATAGTAAAATAATGTATTTGATGAACAATGCTCAAAACAGGGCGGGAAAGTTGATATTTGGTGAAAATAAATCAAAGTCCTGTTACTTTACTTAGTTTATGCACATTTTACACCAATCTTAATAAAGATAAATGTGGTTTTAAGGGAGAAAACATGTCGTTCTGTGCACATACACTTTTGCTTTTAGTGGAAGCATTTGCTGTAAAAAGGTCGTATAGCAAGTGTTGCATCCACACACACACACAGACACACACACACACACACACACACAGACACACACAGACACACTTCCCACGCAGCCTCTCTCTCTCTCTCATGTTTCCATCATCATGCATCATTCTCCCACAGATTAAATATTCGGGCTGCAGTTGGATGTTAAAAAAAACAGTGTGAGTCACTGCAGCAGTTTCAGGAGAGCCGGCGTGAATGTTTCGCAACGATAAAGCTTCCCACTGTGTTTATGATTGATTTGTGGCATTTAGAATAACACTCACACACACACACCGCCCTCTTATCTCTCCTCCTCCTCTTTCTTGAATTTCAATGAGCTTTCAAGGACAGCAGATTTTCTGAAAAGACAGCTCTATAAATATTATGCAAAGATATGATAAACATTAAAGAGGGCAAATCAGGATATCTTTCAGCTCTGCATTTACAGTTTGTGAGTATACTTTTAATGTGGAAATATGTCAGAATAAAATGCAGATGTTCATTTATACATCACTACATTTTCAAAACGTTATTTTGTTCCCTTTTCATTGTTTTTAACACATTTATATTAATTTTTTCACCTTTATTTTATTTTTATTGATACATCATTTCATTGACATTTATTTTTATTTTAGTTCATCTTTTATTTTTGACTTTTTTACCTGCTGACAGGTGTAAAGGCGATGATTAGCTGAACCTTTACAAAGAGAGCTGCAGTCATGTAAACTCTGATTCAGACTACATCAAAACATATCAGTGTTTTTGTCAGAAGTTAAATATAAAATTGTAAGTAGGGTAGCAGTAGACTTCTATATCCAGGTCGCACAAATGTGATTTTGGTTGCCAGCCTGACAGATTACAGTCACGGCTAGTTTCTGCATTCATGCTCTGATGTTGTGGTCCTGTCTCTCCTTCCATCCTCCTCCTCCTCCTCCTCCTCCCCCTCCTCCTCCTCCTCACCTGTCTCCTCCCTGCAGGAGTCTGAGGGCGATGTGGAGGCTCAGATCAGCTCAGACGCACTGATTCAGAGAGCTGAGCGCCGGCTGTGGAGCGTCAGCAGCAGGTAATCACATCTGTCTCCTCATTTAGCCCAAACGGCTTCACATGAGGCGATGCCACGTGGTCGCTTTCATTTACAGTTCGGAGGAAAACGGTTGATTTAGGGGCGCTTTTGTGACTTAACGCTGTATTCATTTATATCTTAACTCAAGGTTAGTTTATTCCTCAGAAGACAATAACACTTGAAAATGACAAAATGTAAACCACACTTTGGTGTCTCATTGTTAGCTGTTTTTTGTGCTTAATTGCTCAGGAGACTTTATTTACGAATACAGTAGTTAAACTACTGTTACAAAGGTTTTCAAAGTTTTGGAGGTGAAATATAACAGAAAATATTTAAAAATACAACATTTAGAGATATTGATATCTTTTAGTATCAGACTTCTAATTATATGACTTGCTTTAAAAAGGTCATGATCTTAATTTAAATGTCAGCTCAACACATGGACCATTTTGCTTATTGCGTCTCAGTTGATTGACAGTGAAATGGACTTTATATATAAAACATTAAGGACCGATGAAGCTTTGAATTTACCGGAAAACTGAAAGTAAAACCTGAATGATGCTCTTTGATTTTGTTCGTGCCCTGAAATTTTCTCCAAGCTCACTGTCAATGTTTTGAAACTCAACTATTCAATAATAGAATGCTGTTTCCCAGCATTCCCTCTGTTGGATTCATGTAGTCTAATGTACTTTTGTTCCCTCCAGCAGCCCCTTCCCTGTGAGAGAGACCAAACCATTCAACAACGTCGAAAGTTGCTTACTTCAAGAGGAAATATGCGGAGGAGGAGGATTTACACGGAGGCCTACATGGATATTTTCAAAAAGTATGAACCTCTTCTCTCTTCTCGTCCTTCTTTTCAACATTCACGTTGATCTTCGTGTAATTTGATTTGCGCCGTGTTGAGAAACCCTGACCCTCCTCAAGTGTTTCTTGGTCTTTGCATTGTAGATTTCTTAACATATTTCTGTGTGTTGTCATTTTTTCTTCACCATCTCCTCCAGCGGTGCTCGTTTCTTATGACATTATTTCACTCTTTGTTTGTCCTTCGGCTTTTAAATCGCTGCACACAAAAGAGTCAATCACACTCTTTAACGCGCGTTCTCCTCTTCTATGCAGATCCAAATCTAAGTGTTTTCCTCTAAAATTCTCCTTCTAAATGCATGACAACTTAATGAGACACAAGAGAAAGTCTCAACAGAGGGTGAAACTACACATTTGTACCTTGAGATAATAGTTGATGTCATGGTTATGTCTGATAAAAAGAAAGAACATCTCTGTAAATAAACCGCAAAAAAAGAAGGCGAAATGAAGGGTTTCTAGAAGAAGAAAAAAAGAAGCTTATTCAGGTAACCGGTCTGCAAATGTTTCCTGGGACCCTCTAACTACAAACAAACTCGAAAAGTGAAGCAAAAACATACAAAATCTTCTTAATTAACTCAAATATTTGAAGTTATTATACACAGTGCATTCTTTGTTAATATTGTGAATGTCAATTCTGACTCTGATAATGTCCAGAAAAGCTGAAAAATGAACCTGCATTGAGAAGGAGAGTTGAGAAGGAACTTGCTTTGTCGGATTGCTCCTCACAATTTAAGGACAATGTCCAAAAAAAAGGCAAAACTTCTTCTTTATTCTCAGCTATACGGCCTTCATCATGTTTAAGGTTGTGTGTGTGTCTTTCCTTGTCTCCTTTTACTTGTTGCCTGTTGAGATAAACATCATTTACATCCTAAAACGTTGGTTGATTTTTTAAAATTTGTTAAATTTTTGTGTCTGCTACAAGAAACATTATGTGAATCACATCAATGTTTTAGCTGCTGAGACTGTATTCTGCAGGATAAGCTACAAATGTTGTCCCCCCTGATGTCCTCCTTCTAAACCGCTCGTGATAACATTGCTAAAAAAGTCAAAGTGATGCTGCTGTTTGTCGTCTGCAGCACCTGATACTGCAGGAGGACCGGAGCTGCATCCTGAAGCTGTCCCTGGAGAAGCTGAGGTTCCTGGAGGACCCCGAGGCCTACCTGCGGCGCTCCGTCCTCATCAACAACCTGCTGAGGAAGATCCACCATGAGGAGGAGGAGCTGGAGGCCGAAGAGGAGGAGGAGGAAGAAGTAGAAGAAGAAGAGGAGGAAGAAGAAGAGGAGGAGGAGGAGGAAGAGGAGCTTCTGTACCCAGACAGGAAGAGGGTGAAGGTGCTGGTGATGGACTGCTGCTCTCCGGCGTTCGGCCTGGAAGAGCTGCAACATTACCGGCTGGTGCCCTGTTACCCGTCCGCCGGCTGCCTGTACAGCCTGGGTACCTGCCCGGGCCTCACGCCCAACCACCGGGTCCTTCTGTACAACCTGGACGACAACGGCTGACACTCCAGAACCTTTACTGCCTCTTTTCAAAGCTGGGAAATGCAACGTGGGTTCATCTTACAACGTGTGGTCACCTTCTGTTTGTTCAAAAAAATCACCAGAAAGGAAAGCTGCTGACATTTTCCCTCACAAAAAAAACAACCTTTGAGGTACTTGTGGGATTTGTTTTGTTGGTTTTGCCAGGATGTCACCTCCTCTCGACGCCTTGCGGTGGATTTGAGAATTAAAAAAACACCCTGATTCTGCAGGATCAACAGGGTCTCTGATGTCGATGTCAAACTGTCGCAGCATCACTGCCATTTTACTTTTACGTGCAAAGTGTGAGAGACTTGAAGCAGGCTGTTGATGTTGTTATTGAATTTTTATTTTTATTTTTTATTATCGTTATTTTTTATCACTCATGTGAACCGTGAGCGTATTCAGGGATTTACAGACTGCAGGCTACTTTTGTGATGCACCTTGGCTTGCTGATATGCTTCTGTTATCTTTTTATGCTACCGTGTGATTTATGAAATATTCTGTGCAACACTCCCTGCTGTGTGAATCATGATCTCTGAGGTGCGTTCACTGCCTGTGGGGAAGACTGGTGCTTTCTCTGTATTTGATGTCCTGTGTTTTGCATCACTTTGCTGCCCTCTGCTGGTGACATTATTCATCTTTAAGCCTTTTTTATTGACTGATATTTTCAAATCTCAATCGATTGATAAGAAAGTCCCCCAATTTAGCATTAATAAGCAATATGTGAACATTTAATAAATGGTTTATAACGCACCATAATACAGGTGTAAGCAGATTTAAGTGTGTATTAATGTAACTCCTGCTGCAGGCACCCATATATAAAGACTGGTATATGAACATAATAAAATATGTCTTCATATGAGAAGTTATAATTGAATAACAAATACTGGACATTACTAAATACTTAAAACGTCCTTTTGTCTGCATAAAACTACGTTATGGTGCGTTATAGAGAATGTATTAAATGTTTATACAGTGCTTATGATGCTGAATAGTTGGGGGTTAAAGTAATCTTTCTTTACTGTTTTCATTTGTTTAGGTACAAAGTGAAAGAAGTCAAGTTTTGTGTTTTAAAAAAAAAAGGAAAATTAGATTTTCTGCTACAAATTTATTTGATTGATTTTAAGCTCCATTGTGTTTTAAAGCAGACATTCAGGGAGCAGAAACCCTTTAAATTGATATTATATTCCATATTTTCTAACGATCAGTCCTGGTTGTAACAGCAGCTCAAATGTTTTCACAGCATTTTGCTAAATTGTGAAAAGATTATTATTTTTATTGTTTAAATGTGGCACAAAGCGAGCTTCATAAAGCCGACTAATCTGCTGTATGACAACGGTGATTATTGATCCATCATTGTGTCTCATTCTGTGTTTTCACTGTCAATGTAAAACAACTACAGCAAACACGCAGAGAAGCTTGATATTTTAAAACAAGAATTTATATTTTGATGACAATGCATATTCCATATTTAAGATGAACTATTTTGAAAAAGGGTCAGACAACTTTTTTTCAGGTGATTGATTGTAAAATAAAGTATGTGAGGTGACAATGTTTTGATGTGTTTTGATGCTTCTTTGTGTTGCGATACAAGTAGAGTATAATGGATGCATTTACAATATCCATCTATGAATCTATCTATCCACCTATCTACCTCTATATCTACATATCTATGCGTATGGGTGAGAGAGCACAGGTTAGGGTACTGTTAGCATTCTTAAGGAACACAGGTTTTTTACAGGGTGTTAAAGAAGCCCAGTCCTGTGGCTGTAAGCTCCTAAGGTGTCTTTCCCTCTGGAGTGACCTGGTTGACGTGCTCGTTGTACATCTAGATTACATGTGATGTGCGTTGCATCAAGTACATCATCGCAGAAAAGTGTGCTGAATGATAGATAGCTCGTTTATTGTCTTTGTTGTGGAACAACGTACAAAAAGTCCCATTCCTTCCACCGACAGTAAATGCACCACATTAGCGTATAGCGGTCAAAACCCTTTGCCATTCTGGGGTCAAGCATTAACACATCTAACAAACCTTGAGACTCAACTAATTACGGATGAGGATCAAGCCATCACCTTGGTTTATGGTCTCAATACTCTTAAAGGGTACCTAATGACCTTTACTAAAGATAAATTATTAAAGATAAACACCTGACAACTACAGCGATTTCAGGACCTATATACCTGAGGCCAGGACATGAATAGAGCGCCACCCAATGTACACACTGAGAAATACAGTTGTATTTACAACACCATATTTGGCTCTAACACAGGGTATGATTGAAATGCAGGGATACGGTACAAGTGACTTTATTATTTTAATATTTTATTATTTTATTTGGTTGTTTTGTTTTGGGGTAAATATTGTAAGTATATTGTCTGATCCACACTCCGGAGCAGAAGGTGGCGGTAATGCACCAATACGTTTGATCCCAACCTCCGTAAAACCAGAAGAAGAACCGGAAGTCCTCATACAAGAGCTCGTAGGTTCTCTTTATTTCTTCCCTCAGTCTTTAAACACTATTCATGCTCCGACTGATAACCTTTGAAGAGTTTGGAATGAGACTCAGTTACAGGAA
Organism: Lycodopsis pacificus; assembly: GCA_028022725.1. Lineage (NCBI taxonomy): Eukaryota > Metazoa > Chordata > Actinopteri > Perciformes > Zoarcidae > Lycodopsis > Lycodopsis pacificus. Next base: position 3,214,160 of record CM051701.1, on the reverse strand, counting down.
CTTAGGCTCAGAGATCTTCTAACACTTTGAAAAAATGAACTGTTTCTGGAAACTCGGCACGGGACTTGAGGAGCGAAGTGAACGAGGAGCTGACGGAATAAACGTGAGGCTTCACGCTGACGACACACTTTGTAAGTACTTGAACTACTGGATTGCAATATTGCAAACCTAAATTAAAACCATTAGTATCATTTTATGCTCACCATGCGGGCGAGGCTTGTAGCGTTAGCATGTTAGCATGTTAGCTTGTAGCTACAGAATCATGGGTCAACAGTGAACATAAACATGTGTTAGTTCATGTTGGAGACCACCAAGGGCGTTTCTAGGATTCAAAGAAAGGGGGACGTAGCATTTTTGCATTTTTGTGTGCTGCATTTTTGTGTGGCAATGTTTTTTGGGGCCTATTTGGGGCTGCGAAAATCCATTGTTTCAGACAGTTCATAGATTGGTTCAATCAGAAAGAGTGTTATTTTGCTCTGTAGTTTTGCTTGCATTCAGTATATGATAACACAAGAGACAGAATTTCAGGGTCACAGTGAAATTTGACAACACAAATGTGAACTTTTCTCAAATAAAGAGAGAATAATTTTCCTGCTTATAAAGGAAAGACTGATAAACTAGCTTTCATATCTGCGTCACTCCCAAATCCTGATTCTTAAAGGGACCGCACACAATGGATGGAGAATGGACCTGACAGTGTCAACTTTTGACTTGTTTACTTGTTTTATTATCAGCAGGAGGGAATAAGATTTTGATCAACATTTACATCTATTTTGTTGTCCGTGTAGTTTTTACATACCAGTGATATTTTATGCTCATTTGGACAATATCACTGAGATAAAGATGAACTAGTTCAGTGTCAAATATACCATTCAATGGAAAAAAAAAAACATGAATAACAAAAATAAAAGAACACATTTCAAGTAAATCTTAATTATCGAATGATAAATATTGTATGATGAGCTGAAATGGAAGGCACCCAATGCATTCAATATAATCAAGTCAACATAGGATTACAATGTACAGAGAAAAACACTATGGGACTAGATCCGGACTTTCCACTTAGAAATGATTTTAATCAGTCTGAAGTCGCTTTCGCGTTGCCTGTCGATTGTGCACACGTCTCTTCAGTTGCATGCCCTTATAAGGAGCTGGTGGGGCGTTTCTGTATGCAAATCCAGGTGCACGAGATTTAAGAATCCTCATTCGGGGGAGCACAGCTGAGAACTGTGCTTAGTTACACTGACATTCTGTGACTGTTCTTCCTGTTTGTGGGCTTCACCAGATCTTTGTGTACATTATATAAACTAAACCTGAATGCTCTGCAATATCAAATTGTGAGAAAATGGAAAATCCAGAAAAGTATTTCCTGTATTTTAAATACAAGTATTGTATTTTAAATACAAGTATTGTATTTTGTTACATTGTCTGGCACCAGTATTTTGTATTTTATTTTGATACATTTATTTGAGGGGTATTTTGTATCAAAATACATTTTGATGCATCTTTGCCCATCTCTGGCTGTAGCCCAACGTTATAAAATATAGTTTTTAGGACATTTCACATTTAAAATACACGACGGACAGCAAGTGGGGCTGTACACAGTTTAAATGTGGAGAAAGTGAGTAAAACAAAGTGATGTACTTATAAGAAGACGGTCAATACATTGTTGAGAATCAGAATGGCACTTCATGTTGCAAGCTCAGCTGCCACTGTGTGGCAGAGGTGCCACGGCAGTTTAGCCTTTATTTTTCGTTATTTGACAATGCATTAAGATCCCTGAAGGTATAAGTTTTTGTAGTTGCAATTGGTTTAGTAAACAAATGCCGAATTGTAATAGTATGGCTACTCATTTTATTAATGTAGCACCCCAACACTCTATAGCAGGGGTGGGCAAACTCTGGGCCACATTGAGTTTTAAAATTTGACAGACGGGCCGGGCCAGTAGCAGATGAATGAGTGTTTGTGTGAACTAATATAAATTACAAGTAAAAGCCATGACCTAAAAAGTAACTTGCATTTAATTTCAGTGGGAACAGTGTTGTTGGTCACTCTTTTTAACCAGTGCGTCAACGTTTGGTGTCAGTTTGGTTGTGACAATTCTCAGAACAGATCTGAGATCTACCGGAGTCTGCAGGGTGCGCGCATGACACCTCCCATCTCGTTCGCCCCCTGGTGGTCGGCTGACTGTTAGTTGAGGAAGAGCTTGATTTGATATGTAGCAGAGCACGCATTTTAAATGTCAATATCGCAGACGATCATGCTCATTTAATCGTGGCAGCCAAAATCATGATCGCGATTAAAATTAGATTAATTGTGCAGTCCTAACTGTCACATCTAATGTTATAAGAGTACTGCTCTGTAATGTCGTTCCTTGTCTCTTCCCCCCTGTGTCACGGTGTGGGTGCATCTCACTGGCGTCAGGAAACGTATCAGAATACCCTTATTTTATTGGCTAAACTGTATCACGTGACGTGATTTACAACGCATTGGTCGGTGTTTTTCCTGCACCGCTGAACAAGTGCTGTAAATGCTGGAAAGGCGCTTGAATAACTCCGCTGCATAAAGCAAAGGCCCGCGACCCACTGAAAACGGATCCGCGAAGAACCACCAGTTGAGAATCACTGGTCTGCAGGATCGTGCCGAGCGGTAACAGCTGTTTGTGTGGCGTGTCTTCCGTCTCTTCACCTACATTCCCCTGGGCCCTAAGCCCCTCCCTGTACAGCTTATCACCCTCTTTGCACCAATGTACATTTATAACAAATATTACACGGTAATCAGCGTTGCATATGTCGGGTTGGGTACCGAAACCCGGTGCCGGTATGGCACCGGTACCTATACGACCGGTATCTACCGGACCGAAACGCAATGCAGATTTCGGTGCTTCCTTTCGGTGCCTGAGCCGATTGAAATACTTTTTTTACACTACTCTGATGACTCCGTCAGCAGCTAACGATAGCCTCGGTCCTCCGCTCCTCACTCATAGTATTATTACAACCGGACGAGCCATACGCGCTTAGAAACAAACCCCTCCATCATTCTGGCGAAGCTTCGGCCATGATTTATGAAAAAAATTTATAAAAACGATCTGTCAAACGGCTGGCATGCTACTAACTCCATCGACATCCGGGTACTTGGCACTGCCGCTCATAACAAGCACAACATCCGGCATGCGACACCTTCTTCTTCTTCGTTGAGGTGTAGTGGCGGTTGGCAAACGATGAATTGGCGCATTACCGCCACCAACTGGTAAAATAAATAGGTCTCGTATTTTGCCAGAGAAGGCAAATATGCTCATATTTCTGCTAAATAATTGCTGAAGTTTGAAGCTGTAGTGTGTGTTTTGTATTTATATTTATTAAAGTATACTGTAAACTGTTAACAGTTAATATATTGTTCATAGTTTGAAGTTAAAAAGTTTGAAGCTGTAGTTTGAAGCCAAGTGTTTTGTATTCATTTGTATTTATAGTATACTTTAAACAGTTAATTTATTGTTCAATTTGAAGAAAAAAGTATCTGTTCAGGCAGCGTTTTAGCACCGGTATCGGAAAAAACCCAACCGATGCCCAACCCTATGCATATGTGTCAGACTGCATCTTCGGTCTGTCTTTGTTCATCCTGCATCGCTCTGTTCTGTTCTTTGATGTAACGTAACTGGAGTGACGGAGCTTCTCCCAGCTGTTAGCAGACTGTTGTGCTAGCAAGCTCGCTCACGAGCTGTACCCAGCATGCAGTTTGGCGGTGAAATTTTATAAATGTACAATTATTAGTGTTACAAATTGTTTATGTGTCACAGACTGTTGTGTGCTGTGGTGTTTTTCTCTGTTAAAGAGCGTTCGTTGTGGGTTGTCAATTGTTGTGTTATGACCATGACTAGAGTTCCCTCTCAATACATATAAGAGAACTAGCGCTGACAGCGGCAAAGAATACATTTAGCTGCCTGTTGAAAGCAGACAGCAGTTGTTTCGGCTATGCACCGGTATAAAGGTGTGAAGAATTCATATCATACGGGAAACTAAAACCGGAATACTGCCCAGCCCCAGTCTTTGTTATAGTTTGGTCAATTTGTACCAATATTTGACGGGCCGGATTAAAAAAGCACAACGGGCCGTAGTTTGCCCATGCCTGCTCTATAGAGAGTAGACCTACACTGGAATGATGGGGTGTTTGGGTTCTGAACTTCTCAGGTAGTTACCACGAAGGTCTACCTGATTTTGGTGACTTCATATCAGTGGTGGGCTGTCAGGGCCAGCTAAGCCTTCTCTGCTGGCCAAAACAGAATCACAAAGTTATAGCTATTTTATAATTAAATCATTTTTCACAAATACACGACATGTATTATAATTATTTTTTTCCCCATTAGCTTATTTTCTCATTGCACAGCTCCTGACTTTCTCTGTTGCTCTGCTTCCAGCCTGCAGCGCTGCTTCCAGCACAGCTTGTTTTAAGGAGAGCTTTTATCCTGTGCTTGTTTTATGCAAAGTCTACCTAGAGGCCCGAGGTCCTCTAGGTAGACTTTGCAGTTTAAGTGAATGGGGACGATATTGTTGATTGTCATAGTCTTCAACCAATCAAATCTTTAGTTTCACATGTTGGGCATATTCTTTGACGTGCAAGTGGCACCGAGGTAGCCTGCTAAATACGTCTGCATTAACGTGTGCCGTGATTGGTCAATTTAAGGAAGCTGGCAGAACTTAGTTGGAGTTCAAATTGAAAGAAATTATAACTTTTAGGGTTTTGCTTTGTGTAGTTTTATTTAAAATTTTTTTTACCTTGCTTTGTTTTTTTAACACTCAATGGCTGACTCAGCCAGGAAAAGGATTTGTATGAACGGTGTTCCTGGCTGAGAGTGTCTTACATTTTATGGCTGGGAATGTGTTTTCTTTTAACTGAGCGTCTTGGTGTTTGGAGCTACGCTAAATCTGCCACGAATCGCGCTGGACGTGCCGGAGAGGGGGTGCGGCTTATCGCCCTGAAAGCTGTTCAGCTGTCCGCCATCAACCATGGAAAAATAACCTCTATTTCTGCTTAGTACGTGTTGTGGAAGTGCCAGATATCACTGTAAACTAAACATCATGTCCGGAGGAGCTCCGTGGATTTTATCGAGCTGTATTCACTGTGAAGAATCACCAAAGTATAAAACTTGAAATTAAAAGTTACTTAAAGCTTTGTTTGGAATGGCGTAGCGGTCATTGTACGCGTTGTCTCTATTAAACAACAAGCTGATGTAACTCTATTGGACTTCATCAAATCTGTCCCAAACTTGCCATACTTGATAACAGTCATGGCCTGAGGATGTCTACAAGCCAATTTTCATTCAAAGTCATAGCGCCACCTACTGGCAACAGGAAGACAGCATTATGTGACAAACGGAATCCGATTGACATGATGTGGTCTATACTTGATGTAGAGCAACATAATACATGTTTGCGCGTGTTCTCTAGCGCCACATAGTGGATACAGGAACTGGTGGAATATTTGCATTTTATAATTTCCAGCGTCACAGTCCACGCATTAAAAATATGTTTAACTTGTGGGCATGCTGTCCTGCCGGCGTCCCGCCAGTACGCCGTGAGGGCACGTACATCGCTGATTGCAGCTTTAATTTTTATTGAGATACATATTCCATAACTTCACCGTTACAAAGTGTAGCATGACCAAAATTATTTCATACATCAATGGCTTCCTCCTGGTTATACCTATTCCTGAGAGCAATCTCTTAACAATGTTTATTAGTTCAGATTGTGTTGTTGTCACATTTCAGTTTCATCATCTTTACATGGATGTTCTCTACGGCTGACTACCAAGGTGGAGTGCTATTGGTTCAGAAACGGCGCGCACCTCTGATGCACGTCCACGGTTACGTTGTGGCTGCTTCTGAAGGTTCTATCCACTTTTTCTACGGTGGCAGGTTTACGTACATTAGTCAACTATAACTGCCCACATGATCAAATCTCAGCCGGACTTTATGCAGGTTCTTTGAATACTTCTTCACAATGTTGGGTAGTGCCACACTTTTATGCCATGTAAACTATTGATGACCTCATTGCTGCTGGTGCGTTGTGTCTTTACAATTTGTGTCTGCATGTCTGTTTGGTAACTGTGCACAGGGAGTGTGAGAGGGAATGATGGCAGGAAAAAAGTGTATGTACAGGAGTACAGGACTATTTGCTCAATACTATTTTTCTATATTTCTTTGTAATGTCTCTGTGTGTTTACTGGTTTCCTACAGACATCCAGCAGCTGTTGGTGGTTAAAGAAGAGGTTCCCCCTGAGCAGCAGGTGTGGAGCTCCAGTCTGGACCAGGAGGACCCAGAGCCCCCACACATTAAAGAAGAACAGGAAGAACTCTGGATCAGTCAGGGGGGAGAGCAGCTTCAAGGGCTGGAGGAGGCTGATGTCAAGTTCTCATTCAGTCCTGTGAAGAGTGAAGATGAAGAGGAAGCGCAGTCCTCACAGCTTCATCAGCCGCCCCCACACATTAAAGAGGACCAGGAGGACCCAGAGCCCCCACACATTAAAGAGGACCAGGACGACCCAGAGCCCCCACACATTAAAGAGGAACAGGAGGACCCAGAGCCCCCACACATTAAAGAGGAACAGGAGGACCCAGAGCCCCCACACATTAAAGAGGAACAGGAGCACCCAGAGCCCCCACACATTAAAGAGGAACAGGAGCATCCAGAGCCCCCACACATTAAAGAAGAACCGGAGGAACTCTGGACCAGTCAGGAGGGAGAGCAGCTTCAAGGTCTGGAGGAGGCTGATGTCAAGTTCTCATTCAGTCCTGTGAAGAGTGAAGAGGAAGCTCAGTCCTCACAGCTTCATCAAAGACAAACTGAGCAGATGGAAACAGAAGCTGATGGAGAGGACTGTGGAGGACCAGAACCAGACAGGAACTCAGATCCAGATAGACATCCAGAACCAGATACTGATGACAAGACTGGAGACTCTTATGACAGTGATGCTTGGAAGGAGAACAGAGAACCTCAGTCAGGGTTAAACTCTTTGAAACCTGATGAAGTCCTTGTCAGTGACTCAAGATGTAGTGCTGGTGAGAAAACATTTGGCAAGAGTGGAAATCTGAAGAAACGCATGATAATCCACACAGGAGAGAAACGTTTCAGCTGCTCAGTTTGTGATAAATCTTTTAACTATTGTTCAAATTTACAGACTCACATGAGAATCCACACAGGAGAGAAACCTTTCAGCTGCTCGGTTTGTGATCGAGGTTTCACTGGAGGTGGAGATCTGAACAGACATGTGAGAATCCACACAGGAGAGAAACCTTTCAGCTGCTCAGTATGTGAGAAACATTTCTGTAGAAGTGGAGATGTGAAGAACCACATGAGAATCCACACAGGAGAGAAACCTTACAGCTGCTCAGTTTGCACGAAATCTTTTAACCAGCGTGGACATCTACTGAAACACAAGATAGTCCACACAGGCGAGAAACCCTACAGCTGCTCAGTTTGTAAGAAATCTTTTGCACAGAAACGGGTTTTACAGAGACACATCAGAATCCACACAGGAGAGAAACCTTACAGCTGCTCAGTTTGTAAGAACTCATTTAACGATTCTTCACATTTACAGAAACACGTGAGAATCCACACAGGGGAGAAACCCTACAGCTGCTCAGTTTGTAAGAAATCTTTTGCAGTCAAACAGGTTTTACAGGAACACATGAGAATCCACACAGGAGAAAAACCTTTCAGCTGCTTAGTTTGCATGAAATCTTTTAGCCAGCGTGGACATTTACAGAAACACATGAGAATCCACACAGGAGAACAACCTCACACCTGCTCTGTCTGTAATAAGTATTTCACACGGAGTGGAGGTTTGAAGATGCACATGAGAATCCACACAGGAGAGAAACCTTACAGCTGCTCTGTCTGTAATAAGTATTTTACACGGAGTGCAGGTTTGAAGGAACACATGAGAATCCACACAGGAGAGAAACGTTACAGCTGCTCAGTATGTGAGAAATGTTTCCTTAGAAGTGGAGATTTGAAGAACCACATGATAATGCACGCAGGACAAAAACCTTACAGCTGCTCAGTTTGCATGAAATCTTTTAACCAGCGTGGACATTTTCAGAACCACATGATAATCCACACGGGAGAAAAACCTTTCAGCTGCTCAGTTTGTCAGAACTCATTTATTGATTATTCACATTTACAGAAACACATGAGAATCCACACAGGAGAACAACCTCACACCTGCTCTGTCTGTAATAAGTATTTTACACGGAGTGCAGGTTTGAAGGAACACATGAGAATCCACACAGGAGAGAAACCTTACTGCTGCTCAGTTTGCGCTGAAAGATTTCAGCGCAACAAAGCTCTAAAGGTACACATGGAAACTCACACAGCAGAGAATCTCCTTTAGCCCTTTTACCCAATCACCCCTCCGCATATCCCTTCCAGCGGTGGGTCCATAGGGCGGCGGCTCAATGTAGATTTTTCGGGTTCCGGGTCGAACCATATGTCTCATGTCCCAGAAACCAGACCCTCACCAGCAGCAATATGCTTTTTTTTTTTTTTTTTTTTCTTTCATTGCTTCATCTAAAATAATGATTGCTTGAAGGGTAAATATGGAGACAAGTGTATTGGCATACAGATGATGTATGTGTGTTTGAGGCATGTCTTGAAATAAATCCTTTTATTTTAGTTTGTAGCCGATTGATAATCAGTTATTTGATTATTTTCTCTGTGAAAAAAAATAAAATAAAAATCAATCCATGGGAGACGATAAAATGTTTTGCTTTTCCATCTCAATAAAAAGAGAACAATAAAACAAAAGATATCCACTCACAGCAACCGTTGGATACACAAACTACTGTTAAGAGATTGTAGAAAAATATGAAAGCATAAAAGTAAAACCATCACAACATATAAACTTTTATTTCATTTTAGATATGATTTAATATAAAATGTTTTACTTCGTGATAGAAACATATAACCTGCTTAGACACTTAATGTAAAATAGTCACTTGAGCCTTATATAGTGCTTCCGGTTCTAACTGGACCAAACAAGTTACAACCAGTTACATTATGTTGCTAACTCTGGTACAAGATGTCTCCTGTATGTGTGATGCATGTGGTTACGGGAGGTATTAGTCTCAGAGTAGCAGAGAAACTGATATTCTGCTTTTTCCCCATCTCTAGAGACTGGGATAGACTTCTTTAATAGAAGATAGATACCCCTGATTAAATCAGGATATTTAG
>CM051701.1:3187433-3199933 GCA_028022725.1 Lycodopsis pacificus | reverse complement strand
AGTCATTGCTACTGAGGTTGATAGGGATACTCGGCACAACAGAGCTGTGACTCTCTGTCAGCCTGGCTACAGTGCTGAAGAGGAACCTGGGGTTGTTCTTATTTTTCTCTATTAACGATGAGTAATAAGCTGCTCTGGCATTACGGAGGGCCTTCTTATATGTCTTAAGACTGTCTCGCCAGAGTAACCTAGATTCTTCCAAGTTAGTGGAACGCCATGTTCTTTCAAGTTTTCGCGATGTTTGCTTCAATTTGCGGGTTTCAGGGTTATACCATGGAGCGAACCTCCTTTGTTTTACCAACTTCTTTTTTAAAGGAGCAATAGAGTCTAGTGTCCTTCTCAGTGAGCTTGTAGCACTGTCGACAAGATGATCAATCTGAGTAGGACTAAAGTTAGCACAGGAGTCCTCTGTTATATTGAAGCATGGTATTGAGTTAAATACAGACGGAATTGCTTCTTTAAATTGAGCTACGGCACCATCAGATAGACATCTAGTGTAGTAACTCTTGCTTAACGGTGTACACTCCGTTAGTAGGAATTCAAAGGTTACTAGATAATGGTCCGATAGAAGAGGGTTCTGTGGATAGATTATTAAATCTTCTAGGTTCATGCCATAAGTCAGAACCAGGTCGAGAGTGTGGTTAAAACAGTGAGTGGGTTTCTGTACATTCTGACAGAAACCAATCGAATCTAGTAATGAGATAAATGCAGTACTGAGGCTATTGTTCTCGACATCCACATGAATGTTGAAGTCACCTACAATAATTACTTTCTCTGTTTTAAGGACTAGACTTGATAAAAACTGAAAAAATTCCGATAAAAATTCCGAATACGGACCTGGGGCCCGGTACACTATGACGAATATAACTGGCTGTATTGTTTTCCAGCTTGGGTGTGAAAGACTAAGAACCTACGAAGAATCTAGTTTAGGTTTAGGGTTTAATAATAGGCTAGAGTCAAAGATGGCTGCTACTCCACCTCCTCGGCCGGTGCCTCGAGGAATGTGAGTATTGATATGACTTGGAGGAGTTGATTCATTTAGGCTGACATATTCTTCATTACTCAGCCAGGTTTCAGTAAGACAAAATAAATCAATATGATTATCTGATATCAGCTCATTTACTAGTACAGCTTTAGATGACAAAGATCTGATATTTAAGAGTCCACATTTGATTATCCTATTTTGTTGTACTGTTGCGGTAGTTTTAACTTGGATTAAGTTATTTAGTTTAACTCCTCGATCGTTTATTTTTGCTTTAATTAATTGAAGTGGCCGTGGGGCAGACACAGTCTCTATGTGGTTTTGCGTGAGTAACTGCTCTAATGGAAGCTCAGAGGAGTGTGTAAGACTGCAACTCTGCTTCCTGGTCTGATCTCTGGGTTGTCATGGATGAGGTCCATACAGAAACTGGGTCAGGTTTGCAGAGATGAGATCTGCTCCATCCAAAGTAGGATGAATGCCGTCCCTCCTAAGCAAACCAGGTTTCCCCCAGAAAGTGTCCCAGTTGTCTACGAAGCCCACATTGTTTGCTGGGCACCACCAAGACAGCCAGCGGTGAAACGATGACATGCGGCAAAACATTTCATCATTGGTCAGATTCGGGAGGGGGCCAGAGAAAACTACGGAGTCCGACATGGCTTTTGCGTATGTACACACAGATTCCACATTTACTTTAGTGATCTCAGAGAGCCGTAACCGTAATATATGTAACCGTAATATATGCGTGTATATATACTCAATGGGACCATGTAGTCCCATTGAGATTAAAAATCTCTTTAGCAAGATGTAAGTAACAATACAAGATGTAAGCAAGATGTAAGTAACAATACTACATAACATTAAGGAGCAGTTTTTGTTTTTATGCTTATGTGTTGCTAAGAAGACACCCCAGAAGATGGGTCACTCAGGTATAGTTCCATCATTGTTCAAAGTCAAAGAATAACTTCATGATGTTAGTTGGAATGAATAAATATATTTTAAAATCAAGTACATTTCTCTGGCATTTATAGTTTTCTACTGTACCGAAACGTACCGATCCGTGGCTCCACTGTATCGTACCGAACCCAACCGTGAGTTTTGTGAACCGTTACACCCCTAATATATATATCATATATCTATGTATATATAGCTATGTATATATATATATATATGTATGTATATATATGTATGTATATATATGTATGTATATACATATATATATGTATGTATATATATATGTATGTATATACATATATATGTATGTATGTATATATATGTATGTATGTATGTATACATATATATATATATATAAAGTAAGATTTTTGTGAATATTTTGAGTGAACGACCAAGAGGATAAACAGCAAAGAATATGTTTTCACAGCCTGTTTTGCTCAAATTCACTGAGGGTGCCAATGATTCTGGAGGGCACTGTATCTATCTACCCATCTATGAATCTATTTAATGTTGTGAATGGAACGGGTTTAATATCCAGAATATATATTCTAAGGGAAGTTTTTTTTATAATTTAATTGTTAATTTTTTATAATTTAATTTAATAATTTAATTTAATATAATTTAATTTTTATAATTTAATTTAATTTAATTGTTAATTATAAATAACATTATCAGTGTGTTTTAAATAACTGTCATAAAGTCATGTTGTGACACACTCCGGTTCACTAGGTGGCGGCATGCACCTTAAACATTGGTTTGTAGTCCGCCAATAAACTGAAAGAAGAAGAAGAAGACTCATCTCCCGTTAGCCTACAAAGCTAATGAAGTTAGCTTAGCATGCTAGCTGGAAACAGACCGACGGGGACGGAAGTTATCAACGCAGCGCGAGTCAGAGTTTAATGAGAGTAAGAATAAAAGGTGTTTTAACGGAGTTTGTCTGGAGGAAACGTTTCTGTCGTTGGTGGATTTTTTCCTGGTGTCCTACGGAGCTAATGAAGTTAGCATGTTAGCAGGAAGTAGACGGACCCGAACGTAACCTGTAACACAGCGCAGGTCAGAGCGTGCAAACCGTTTTTAACGGAGTTTGTCTGGAGGAATCGTTTCTGCGGTTTCGTGAAAATGTCTAAAGTCCAAATATTGAGATCTTTAGTCAACCAGCGACTAACTGCGGCTGCTGAAGAGATATTTGGTCTGTTTGAAAGAACGATAGCAGAGTACGAGGAGGAACTCTCTCGTTCAAAAGAGCAGACCGAGCAACAACAGAAACTACTGGACGGTGTTTTCAACCCTCAGCTGCAGTTACTGGTACACGGAGCAGGTTGGTTCTCTTTATTTCTTCTGTTCATGCTCCGGCTGATAACTTTTAATGTAGTTTGGAGTGAGTCTCGGTTGCAATGAATCTTTTTCTTCTTCTTCTGATCTGTTCTCTCAGCTTCTAGATGACAGAAAATATTTACACTTAAAGTACAAGTTTGTTCTCTGTGATGTGTTCATGGTCACATAAGAGTTGATTTAAACATTTAACCTTAATTAATACTAGTTACTTACATAGTCTATTTAATTCTTACGTATTTGTAATCTGGACTATCTCAGCTGCAGAACGGTACCAAACGGTTGGATATAAATCACTGAATACAACCTGATCAATGATAGAGTGAATTAAACAATCATACAACACAGATAGACCGTGTTATCATGACACATACAGACCTATGTAGATACTCATGTGTTCAGATCTGGCGGGTTTGGTTACCGGCAAGTATGAAAATTTAATTATTGATAATCATAAAATGATTAACATCAATAGGATTATTAAAATATATCAATGATAACAGGGACCATCCTGGGATCAGGGACCAATAACCAAACTGTGGATAGTCTCAATATTGGTGTTCACTCAAAATGTTGATAGTCAAAGTATTTTTACCACATCGAGAGTGAACGGTAAAGGGTTGAATCTGAGCACTGACTATAACATCCAGCTATTATCACAACACAAATGCACAAAATCATCACAGAAAACTGCTCCCTAGAATATAACAGTTTATATACTGAACAATACTGATCATAAATCAATAATATACATCAACAAACATCTATCAACAATTACAAGCATACTACCTAAAAGCAACAAACAATCGTGTGTGTGTAGGAGGGGGGGGGGGGGGAGGGGGGTTCTACCTTGACCTATAGGTTCCTGAGGGCCGTCTCCAGACAAAGTTTATAAGTTCAGATTGTGTTGTTATTGTCACATTTCAGTTTCATCATCTTTAAATGGATGTTCTCTCCGGCTGACTACCAAGGTGTAGTGCTATTGGTTCATAAACGGAGCGCACCTCTGATCTGGTCCACGGTTACGTTGTGGCTGCTTCTGAAGGTTCTATCCACTGTTTCTACGGTGGCAGGTTTACGTACATTCGTCAACTATAACTGCCCACATGATCACATCTCAGCCGGACTTGATGCAGGTTCTTTGAATACTTCTTCACAATGTTGGGTAGTGCCACACTTTTATGCCATGTAAACTATTGATGACCTCATTGCTGCTGGTGTGTTGTGTCTTTACAATTTGTGTCGGCATGTCTGTTTGGTAACTGTGCACAGGGAGTGTGAGAGGGAATGATGGCAGGAAAAAAGTGTATGTACAGGAGACTATTTGCTCAACACTAATATTTCTTTGTAACGTCTCTGTGTGTGTTTCCTGTTTTCCTGCAGACGTCCAGCAGCTGTTGGTGGTTAAAGAAGAAGTTCCCCCTGAGCAGCAGGTGTGGAGCTCCAGTCTGGACCAGGAGGACCCAGAGCCCCCAAACATTAAAGAAGAACAGGAGGACCCAGAGCCCCCAAACATTAAAGAGGAACAGGAGGACCCAGAGCCCCCACACATTAAAGAGGACCAGGAGGACCCAGAGCCCCCACACATTAAAGAGGACCAGGACGACCCAGAGCCCCCACACATTAAAGAGGAACAGGAGGACCCAGAGCCCCCACACATTAAAGAAGAACAGGAAGAACTCTGGATCAGTCAGGAGGGAGAGCAGCTTCAAGGGCTGGAGGAGGCTGATATCAAGTTCTCATTCACTCCTGTGAAGAATGAAGATGAAGAGGAAGCTCAGTCCTCACAGCTTCATCAAAGACAAACTGAGCAGATGGAAACAGAAGCTGATGGAGAGGACTGTGGAGGACCAGAACCAGACAGGAACTTACATCCAGATAGACATCTAGAACCAGATACTGATGACAAGACTGGAGACTCTTCTGACACTGATGACAGCAATGATTGGAAGGAGACCAGAGAACCTCAGTCAGGTTTAAACTCTGTGAAACCTGATGAAGTCCTTGTCAGTGATTCAAGATGTAGTGCTGGTGAGAAATGTTTTAGATGCTCTGAGTGTGAGAAAACATTTGGCTCCAGAGGAAATCTGAAGAGACACATGAGAATCCACACAGGAGAGAAACCTTACAACTGCTCAGTTTGTAAGAAATCTTTTAACGATGGTTCACATTTACATGAACACATGAGATTCCACACGGGAGAGAAACCTTTCAGCTGCTCAATTTGTGAGAAAGGTTTCTCTAGAAGTGGAGATCTGAAGAGTCACGTGATAATCCACACAGGAGAAAAACCTTTCAGCTGCTCAGTTTGTAAGAAATCTTTTAACCATCGCTCAAATTTACAGACACACATGAGAATCCACACAGGAGAGAAACCTTTCAGCTGCTCAGTTTGTGATAAAAGATTGAATCGCAACGCAGATCTAAAGGTACACATGAAAACTCACACAGCAGAGAATCCCCTTTAGCCCTTTTACCCAATCAGCCCTCCGCATATCCCTTCGAGCGGTGGGCCCATAGGGCGCGGCTCAATGTAGATTTTTCGGGTTGTTCCTGGTCGAACCATATGTCTCATGTACCAGACCCTCACCAGCAGCTATATGCTTTTTGTTTCTTTCATTGTTTAATCTAAATGATTGACTGAAGGGTAAATATGGAGACAAGTGTATTGGCATACAGATGAGTATATTAGGGGTGTAACGGTTCACAAAATTCACGGTTGAGTAGAAAGATAGGACCAGCATGCACCGGAGTGGACTTATAGTTTTTACCAGCACAGCACATCACAGGAGAGACAGCACGACAGGAGTTTTCTTTGTTCTTTGTTTGTTTTATTGTTTTTTTTATTCAAACGTATTGTTCGGTTCGTCATGCGTACCGAACCGTGAACCTCGTACCGAACGGTTCAATACGAATACGCGTATTGTTACACCCCTAGAGTATATGTATATGTGTTTGAAGCATCATGTCTTGAAATAATTTCTTGTATTTCAGTTTATATTGATAAATACTTGATTGTTATTTTCTACGTAAAATGTTTTGCTTTTCCATCTCAATAAAAAGAGAATAATAAAACAAAAGATATCCACTCACAGCAACCGTTGGATACACAAATTACCAAGCAGACATATCAGAGAAGTTCAGGAAAAGTTCATTCTTTAAAGTAGTTTCCCCGTACTCCTCACTTTAATTATTATTATTATTATTATTATTATTAGATTAGTATAAAGGTGCAAAGGACCAAACATTTAATAGTTGTTTTGATCTTCCAGAAAAGGACGTTGATTTTACTGACTCAGTTCAGTGATTCATGTCATTTCTTAAGTTCTTTTTATTTATTTAGTTCCTGTCTTGACAGGCCTTGTTTTTGTATGTGTGTATGGTGTTGGTGTGTTTGGACGAATACAAATTTAAATGCAAATAAAAAAAGAACCAGAGATGCACTGAGGAACATTAATTACTCTTCCACGGTCCTTGTGAACATCCAGGCTCTCAGACCAGATGCTGCTGCTGTGGACTCTGCAGGGTCACAGTGGGCCGCTATGCTGCCTGTGAAAAGAGAAACTATCTCTCTGTTTGTTGTACTGTTTAAATTACATCTATACATGTCACTCTCACAGATTAAGATTATACATTAAACACATTGATGTTAACACTTGGCTAACACTCACTGGTTGTTTTTTTAAATTACAAGTAATGTTACTTTTGTGACTTCAAGAACTTTTTTGAAGTGACATTTGGTGTGCGCGTGTCTACAGACGTCCACTGAGGCACTTGACACTTGCATTGAACACTGTTGGACTCTACAGGAAATAGACTCCTACAAAATAACACCGCAAACTACACCTTCATGTCTCAGCTACTCGTGTAAATAAAACTGAAACTCAATATTGTTCACATAATAATCTATAAATCATCTGACTAATGTGCAGTTTGCTTGCTGAAATAATCCTGACAAACCAATGCACTTACAACTTCCCTTTCTGAATCAGTTCATGTTCCTCCCAAAGCTGACGGAGTTATGTGAACAGAAAGGCTTTAAGTGATGTTTTTCTTTACATAGATCAAAACAATCTTTAGAAGAATTTTACAAATCTAGCCAGAGAGTGTTTGACAAATATAACATATTTTGGTAGATGCTGAAGCAGAATGAGTTTTTTTTAAAGACTGATAGCGCCATCTTGTGCCTTAATTAATCCAGGCAGTTAAATAAAGTAGATTACTTGATTTCCATTGTGATTATTTTTTTCCGAGTCTGGGCTCAAAAACATGTCTTTTCAGTTAGTAATCATGAGGATGTGAAACAGGAGTTATTAGACACATATATTTAAAAATCACAATTAGATAGGGCATATGAAACAACAAGTTGGAATATAAAATAGGAAAGCGTATGTACCTCTGCAGACTGGATTCAAGAGTCCTGCTTTGAAGTGGCTCTGTTAGATTAAAGTACAGGAAAGTGAACAATCTCCTGTCTGCAGTTAATTGTGTGCATTTGTGTGTGTGAAAAAAAAAGATTAAATCAATCAACTCTTTATTTTCTCTGTGCAGCACGTTGCAATGCTCACGTTGATTGGCTGTTGAAACAGTAACGCCATCTTGGTCTCCAACAGAACAAGAAATACTTTACAAAGTCCAGTAATCCATTCTGTAAAAGAACTGATACATTTGTTTACTATCAGTGCAACTGTCAGAGCATGTTGCGTTCTTCACAACATTAGTTTGGAGTCAGGTGACCAACTTGATGAAGATGAGCAGGGTCCTCTTCATCAACTGAGAGGACATTGATGATCCACATCCACCACGATGCATCTCAGTACAGAGACATGACCTGTGCCCAAACTGAAGGACAGTATACACCTTCACACTGCTTTCAGTTACAACTTTCTTCACGTTTTTGTGAGCTGGTGTGCAGGATGCCACAGGGCACTTCAGGTCAGACGCAAAGTAGAAATCAACCTTGTAATATTTTAAAGACATTCCCTTTTGATTGAAGAGCCTCTACATCATCAAGACGTCTGCTGTGCCTCCACGTGCAGCTCATGGTGGGTGCAAGAACCCAGGCAAAATCAGCAGGGGATAGTGGAGTAGTGGTTATACTGGTTATAGTGGTTAGGGTGAACCAGCCAACCACTGCTCCTTTTGTAACTCCTTTTGTAGAGTAAGTTTCTTCATGAGATTTCTCAAATACAAACACATGAATATTTTATTTTGTGATGCACCTTGGCTTGCTGATATGCTTCTGTTATCTTTTTATGCTACCGTGTGATTTATGAAATATTCTGTGCAACACTCCCTGCTGTGTGAATCATGATCTCTGAGGTGCGTTCACTGCCTGTGGATTTGATGTCCTGTGTTTTGCATCACTTTGCTGCCCTCTGCTGGTGAAATTATTCATCTTGAAGCCATTTTTATTGACTGATATTTTCAAATCTCAATCGATTGAGAAGAAAGTCCCCCAATTTAGCATGAATAAGCAATATGTGAACATTTAATAAATGGTTTATAACGCACCATAATGCAGCTGTAAGCAGATTTAAGTGTGTATTAATGTAACTCCTGCTGCAGGTACCCATACATAAAGACTGGTATATGAACATAATAAAATATGTCTTCATATGAGAAGTTATAATTGAATAACAAATACTGGACATTAACTTAAAACGTTCTTTTGTCTGCATAAAGCTACATTATGGTGCGTTATAAAGAATGTATTAGATGTTTATACAGTGCTTATGATGCTGAATAGTTGGGGGTTAAAGTAATCTTTCTTTACTGTTTTAATTTTTTTAGGAACAAAGTGAAAGAAATCAAGGTTTGTGTTTTTAAAAAAAGGAAAATTTTATTTTCTGATTGATTTTCAGCTCCATTGTGTTTTAAAGCAGATATTCAGGGAGCAGAAAACCTTTAAATTGATATTATATTCCATATTTTCTAACTATCAGTCCTGGTTGTAACAGCAGCTGAAATGTTTTCACAGATTATTAAGATTATTATTTTTATTGTTTAATGTGGCACAAAGCGAGCTTCATAAAGCCGACTAATCTGCTGTATGACAATGGTGATTATTGATCCATCATTGTGTCTCATTCTGTGTTTTCAGTGTCAATGGAAAACAATGAGAACAAACAGGCAGGCAACTATTAAAGAGAAGCTTGATATTTTAAAACAAGAATTTATCTTTTGATGAAAATGCATATTCCATGTACTCTCTGCTTTTGGTCAACTGTCTGCATCTCCCTGATTAGGTCATGGCTGTCAGAGCCAGGTCGTGACACCATCTATGAATCTATTTAATGTTGTGAATGGAACGGGTTTAATATCCAGAATATAACTTCTAAGGGAAGTTTATTTTTATTTTTTATTTTTTTGTTATTTAATTTTACTTATAAATAACATTAGTAGTGTGTTTACATGATAACTGTCATAAAGTCATGATGTTACACACTCCGGTCCAGTAGGTGGCGGCATTCATCTTAAACGTGGTTTGTAGTCCGCCAATAAACTGAAAGAAGAAGAAGAAGAAGAAGAAGAAGAAGAAGAAGAAGAAGACTACTCATCTCCTGGCAGCCTATAAAGCTAATGAAGTTAGCTTAGCATGCTAGATGGAAACAGACCGACGGGGACGGAAGTTATCAACACAGCGCTAGTCAGAGTTTAATGAGAGTAAACGTCGTTTTTAACGGAGTTTGTCTGGAGGAAACGTTTCTGTCGCTGGTGGATTGTTTCCTGGTGTCCTACGGAGCTAATGAAGTTAGCATGCTAGCAGGAAGTAGACGGACCCGAACGTAACCAGTAACACAGCGCAGGTCAGAGCGAGCAAACCGTGTTTAACGGAGTTTGTCTGGAGGAAAAGTTTCTGTGGTTTAGTGAAAATGTCTAAAGTCCAAATATTGAGATCTTTAGTCAACCAGCGACTAACTGCGGCTGCTGAAGAGATATTTGGTCTGTTTGAAAGAACGATAGCAGAGTACGAGGAGGAACTCTCTCGTTCAAAAGAGCAGAACGAGCAACAACAGAAACTACTGGACAGTGTTTTCAACCCTCAGCTGCAGTTACTGGTACACGGAGCAGGTTGGTTCTCTTTATTTCTTCTGTTCATGCTCCGGCTGATAACTTTTTATGTAGTTTGGAGTGAGCAATGAATCTTTTTCTTCTTCTTCTTCTGATCTGTTCTCTCAGCTTCTAGATGACAGAAAATATTTACACTTAAAGTACAAGTTTGTTCTCTGTGATGTGTTCATGGTCACATAAGAGTTGATTAAAACATGTAACCTTAATTAATACTAGTTACTTACATAGTCTATTCTTCCATATTTGTAATCTGGACTATCTCAGCTGCAGAACGGTACCAAACGGTTGGATATAAATCAGTGAATACAACCTGATCAATGATAGAATGAATTAAACAATCATACAACATAGATAGACCGTGTTATCATGACACATACAGACCTATGTAGATACTCATGTGTTCAGATCTGGCAGGAGTGGGTTTGGTTACTGGCAAGTATGAAAATTTAATTTTTGATAATCATAAAATGATTAACATCAATAGGATTATTAAAATATATCAATGATAACAGGGACCAAACTGGATAGTTTCAATATTGGTGTTCACTCAAAATGTTGATAGTCAAAGTATTTTTTACCACATCCAGATAGATAGATGTATACTTCTGGGGGGAAATTTGTTTGAAGCAGCAGCAAGCAAAGTTACAGAGTAAACATAAAAAGATGAAAGATGCTAAATATATACACAATACAATAAGATAACAGAGCAGAATATAATACAATTTGAATACAATTTAAAGAAAATATAAAATACACAGTATATACAATAACATAGAATGGTATAAGTTAACCAACTAGGTAAACAGTAGTGCAAGGATCATCAACAGCAAACAACAGTGTAGCAGTGTTATAGTCTTGTTTGATTTGGCCAGAGGTGATTTATTGTACAGTCTAATAGCAGAGGGCAGGAATGTTCTCCTGTTTCGGTCCTTGTGACAGCGGAGCTGCATCAGTCTGTTGGAGAAAGTGCTCCGCTGTCCCTGCAGGAGGTGGTGGAGAGGGTGGTCCGGGTTATCCAATATGGATAATAGTTTCTTCAGTGTCCTCCTCTCCACCACCTGTTCCCGGATTGTCTGGTTTGCAGCCAATGATGGAGCCGGCCCTCTTAACTAGTTTGTTCAGTCTGTTGGTGTCTCCGGCTCCAATGCTGCTCCCCCAGCAGACTACGGCGAAGTATAGTGCACTGGCCACAACAGACCGGTAGAACATCTCCAGCATCTTGCTGCACACGTTGAAGGATCGAAGTTTCCTCAAGAAGAAGAGTCGACTCCTCCCCTTCTTGTACACAGCGTTGATGTTGGTCTTCCAGTTCAGTCTGCTGTCGATGGAGACACCCAGGTACTTGTACTCCTCCACCATGTCCACATCCTCGCAGCGGTTGTGGAGCCGTCGTCTTCCTCCTAAAGTCGACCACCATCTCTCTGGTCTTGGCCACGTTCAGACGCAGGTGATTTCTCCCGGCCCACTCCACAAAGTCATCCACCACTGCCCTGTACTCCTCCTCCCGTCCGTCCCTTATACACCCGACCACTGCAGAGTCATCAGAGAACTTCTGCAGATGGCATGACGCAGTGTTGTACTGGAAGTCAGTGGTGTACAAGGTGAACAGGAGGGGAGACGGAACAGTTCCCTGTGGGGCTCCAATATCACTGACCACCCCATCAGACAGCACACGGCCCAGTGGGACAAACTGTGGTCTGCCTATGAGGTAGTCAGTGATCCAGGAGACGGTTGACGCGTTAACCCCCACCACCCGCAGCTTCTTACTCAGCAGCACTGGTTGGATGGTGTTGAATGCACTGGAGAAATCAAAGAAAGTGATTCTCACAGAGCCACCGGTTCCATCCAGGTGCGACTGAGCTTGTTGCAGCAGGTAGATGATGGCGTTGTCCACCCCCACACGAGGCTGATATGTAAATTGCAGAGGGTCCAGTGAGGATTTCACCTGCGGTCGGAGGTGGGCCAAGCCCAGCCTCTCCAGCACCTTCATCACATGAGATGTGAGGGCAACTGGTCGGTAGTCATTGAGGCCAGATGGTGTCGTCTTTTTTGGTACGGGAACCAGGCACGACGTCTTCCACAGCACGGGACTTCCTCCTGCTTCAGGCTCAGGTTGAACAGGTGTTGAAGGACATCAGACAGCTGGCTGATGCCATCAGGT
>CM051701.1:3127433-3182433 GCA_028022725.1 Lycodopsis pacificus | reverse complement strand
TGTTTCTTTCATTGTTTAATCTAAATGATTGATTGAAGGGTAAATATGGAGACAAGTGTATTGGCATACAGATGAGTATATGTATTGAGATCCCCAGAAGGCTGCCTTAAATAAGGGAATACATGTTCGGTATGTGAATAAGGCTAAAGGGACATAAAGCGTATACTTATAGTTTAAAGAATAAAATCAAATAATCATTTGAATGCAGGTGTGTAACATAACAAATGAGAAGTGATTTAACAAATGTAAACTGATTATTATAATGTATGTGTAGAAACTTGAGTACAAAGTGAAGTCTGTGTGTGTGCAGTCGGAGCTGATGTCAGGGGAAGTGCAACTGTGGGTGCACAGATGTAAACGGGCACATACTCGGAGCGTGAGGAAGAAAGAGCACACACAGGAGAAGTTTCCGAACCCATATACAGAATCAATGATGAAATGATAATCATATGCCAAGTTAGGGAGTGTTGGGAAAGGGGGGGGGCAGCCCAGAAGTGTTGTAAAAAGAGAGACCTGCAAAGAGCAAGACGGGATTCAAAGCGGGAGCCCTTCCAAGTGCTCCACGGAGAAACACTGGACCTCGTTCGCATTGGAGGACTTCGTCTCTGTTCACGGAAAGAAGACAGCCGTTCGTGAACAAAGATTGAAAGACGGAGATTTTCCTCTCCCCCCTGTTTGACATTAGCAACCGGACAACAGATGGACACAGCTGCCCTAAAAGACTTTGTACTGAGCATGAAGGATCGCTGAACGGACGTCGTTGACCGCGCAGACCTTCGCTCCTAAAAACCCCAAAAGGATTTATCACATCTTTTATCCAGCTCCACCGAGCCGCCTCGGCAACGAATCAAATGAGTATAATCGAAGAAGAAATTGTAAACTGATCTAATCAAGTATATTATTTTTATGTGAGCTGTAGCTGTGCCCCTGCTAATATATCCTGCAATAAATATCCAATCTGCATTTAAAGTAACTTTCTCAAGAGAATTCATTAATTTAGTGAGTAAAAGTTCCTCGTGGCAGTAAAAGGTTAAATCGAATGTATGTTTAACAACAAGAGTTCTGAATGGTTATCCTAGTGACCGGTCCACTTAACAATCCCTTACGGTTTTAGTTGTAATCCTAGCCGTTAAAACCTAAACCTGGAAATTTACCAAGAGCCCGGGTCCAGAAGAGGAAAGCTGCCATAACTGACGCGACTGGTAGAAGCGCCCGGCCCGGGTGGCCCCTCGGCTGAGTGCACGTTACCGGAGGAAGCAGGGTCGACGTCAGGAGTAACGGTAGTGAGGAGTACGGGGAAACTACTTTAAAGAATGAACTTTCCCTGAACTTCTCTGATATGTCTGCTTGGTAGTTTGTGTATCCAACGGTTGCTGTGAGTGGATATCTTTTGTTTTATTCTCTTTTTATTGAGATGGGAAAGCGAAACATTTTTACATACAAAATAACAATCAAATATTTATCAATATAAACTAAAGTCCAAGGATTTATTTCAAGACATGATGCCTCAAACACACATACTGTTAGATCCGGTGGTTCACTGGCCCGATACGGGGCTACCTACTTACTCAGCTCTCTGTTGAAAGATTGGCGAGCTGGTGTTCTTGCAAGGAAACTCGCCTGGCTCTGCTAACTTTAATTATTATTGTTAGATTAGTATAAAGGTGCAAAGGTCCGAACATTTAATAGTCGTTTTGATCTTCCAGAAAAGGACGTTGATTTTGCTGACTCAGCTCAGTGATGCATTGACACTAAACTGTTTTAAGGTACCAGATCAGAGAGAAAACTGTAGATGTTGCCAGACTCCTACCTTCAGTAGCACCAGTAAATTAAGAGGGGTATAGCTTATAGCCTAACATGCTATCGCCATCACGCCGAATAAAAGACAGATATTGACGGGTGTGGAATGCCAAACGGAGAATAACTCGATGCAGCTATTCAGGGTCTATCGCGGCAAGAATTTTCACATTTTCTGTTCATTATGTTTACGTCACATTTGTTTGTTGCATGTTGATTTATACATTGTGTTATCAAACCAGAGGGGGACTGTAAGTGGACCCACATGTACTCGTACTATTGTTTAAGTATTTGTACTTCATTTTTTGTCCATTTTGTGCAACTTTATACTTTTAACAACATACATATATTTGATTTATTGATTTGAAGTTATTACGAGGCTTCAGCAGAGTGAGTTAGTCAAACCAAGGTTGTATCTTCAAAAGTTATGCTGTTGTTTTGTATGAAAATGTTAAAATAAAAGACGTATATTCAACAAGTCAAACAACAACTTAACAATAGCAATTAAAGATATACAATGTACACCGGTGGGCCTGTGAGAATCACTTTCTTTGATTTCTCCAGTGCATTCAACACCATCCAACCAGTGCTGCTGAGTGAGAAGCTGTGGGGGGTGGGGTGAACGCGTCCACCGTCTCCTGGATCACTGACTACCTCATAGGCAGACCACAGTTTGTCCCACTGGGCCGTGTGCTGTCTGATGGGGTGGTCAGTGATATTGGAGCCCCACAGGGAACTGTTCCGTCTCCCCTCCTGTTCACCTTGTACACCACTGACTTCCAGTACAACTCTGTGTCATGCCATCTGCAGAAGTTCTCTGATGACTCTGCAGTGGTCGGGTGTATAAGGGACGGACGGGAGAAGGAGTACAGGGCAGGAGTGGATGACTTTGTGGAAGAAATCACCTGCTTCTACGTGGCCAAGACCAGAGAGATGGTGGTCGACTTCAGGAGGAAGACGACGGCTCCACGACCGCTGAGAGTTCTGGGAGAGGATGTGGACATGGTGGAGGAGTACAAGTACCTGGGTGTCTCCATCGACAGCAGACTGAACTGGAAGAACAACATCAACGCTGTGTACAAGAAGGGGAGGAGTCGACTCTTCTTCTTGAGGAAACTTCGATCCTTCAACGTGTGCTGGAGATGTTCTACCAGTCTGTTGTGGCCAGTGCACTTTACTTCTCCGTAGTCTGCTGGGGGAGCAGCATTGGAGCCGGAGACACCAACAGACTGAACAAACTAGTTAAGAGGGCCGGCTCCATCATTGGCTGCAAACCAGACAATCTGGAAGAGGTGGTGGAGAGGAGGACACTGAAGAAACTATTATCCATACTGGATAACCCGGACCACCCTCTCCACCACCTTCTGCAGGGCAGTGGTGTATAGTAACGAAGTAGAAATACTATGTTACTGTACTTCAGTCGTTTTGGGTATCTGTATTTTACTTTACTATTTATATTTCTGTTGACTTTTACTTTTATTTCACTACATTTTGCAAAGAAAACCGATACTTTTACTTCACTACATTTCCCCTGAAACCTTCGTTACTCGCTACAAAATCAAATCTATCTTTAGAAACAAAATGAATCATGAGAGCAGCATCGGGGACTGTGGTGGAACACAGACTGCAAGCAGCAGGTTTGGCGAATCAGTGGTCCGAGCAGCAAGTTAAATCATTGGTTAATCACGTTAATGCGGAATTGCAAACAAGTGCTCTCAAAGCCGCGGCGTTTTGATTCCCAGTGATGCCCAGGATGCTACATGCTATAGCTAGCGTTAGTCAACACATTGTGTTAATTGGAGCAACATGTCAGCTTATATAATTGGTTCACAGTGCTTGTTTGCGCAACATAAACTGGTAGAAATGTTGACCATACTGTATGTCTTGGGACTGTCTACCTGACTGTCATTATTCCATTGGCAGGGTGAATGATGTGAAGACAGGAGCCCTGGTTGGTGTGGATAAATATGGAAATAAATACTTTGAGGAAAAAAAGAATGACTTCTTTGGTGAGTCGAGTATCCCCAAATGTGCATGGTTTCAACCAGTCACTGCAGGAGATTTACTAAACAATGTAGTTGTCAGGAGTATTTTGTAAAGGATATTCAGATTTGGGTTCTGGGTATCACGCTTTTAGAACTAATCTGTCGCAGACAAATAACATTTGTTAGATTGGATTAATAAACTCTTGTCTCCAAAACGTGTTCAGGACGTCACCGCTGGGTGATCTGCACCTCAGAGATGAACGGAAAGAACACCATGTGGGAGGTGGACGGCCGCATGGATCCAGCTAAATTGTACGACCTGCAGTTTGTTAAATAAATAAGAAAAGAATGAGCTTGTCCTTTAAGCCAGCTACCTTATGTTCACTCTACAGGCAGACGACGACTTTGAAGAGCGATGCAAAGCAAGACTAGTCCAGAAGCAAGAAGATCCACGAGTGGTTTCCACCCAAAGCCGGAGCTCAGTGAACTCTGACTGTATTTGTAAATTATGGTACCCTGCAAGTGCATCCAACATGTCCTGAATAACATCTCTAGACACACATTATGATGGGAGTGGCAGTTTTACAATAAACCTTTTGGACAATAGCAGTGTTCCCCACAGGAGGATTTTCTTCATCCGGAAATGACTTTAATGTGAGAAAACAACTTGGCACACAAACTGTCCTTTTGGAAAAATCTGCCTTTGTCAGTTGTTTGACCCTTTTTTACCTTCATCAGACTACTGTGGAGGACAGAATATGACTTAAGTATAATAAATACAGGAATAAATAAATGAATGCTTAAATAAATGCTTGAATACAGAAATAAATGAATAAAAGAATAATTAAAAGCTGAAATAAATACTGAAATAAATAAATGCTTTATTTATATTTAAGACATTTTTCGTTCTCCATAAACTACGCTTATAAACTAGTATTTGCAAGTCTCTCTCTCTCTCTCTCTCTCTCTCTCTCTCTCCTCTCTCTCTCTCTCTCTCTCTCTCTCTCTCTCTCTCTCTCTCTCTCTCTCTCTCTCTCTCTCTCTCTCTCTCTCTCTCTCTCTCTCTCTCTCTCTCCTCTCTCTCTCTCTCTCTCTCTCTCTCTCTCTCTCTCTCTCTCTCTCTCTCTCTCTCTCTCTCTCCTCTCTCTCTCTCTCTCTCTCTCTCTCTCTCTCTCGTTGAGAAACCCCGCCCGTCTCGCTCAATCCGGGGCTGCGCCGGTAGAGTTCCCGAGCCCATCGTTTCATTGTGGGAATCACGTGACCTCACGCGCCTGCAGAAGGACACCGACATTAACTCTCCTGAAGTAGGATACTATTAACACCTCTGCTACTGCAGCAGTGGTAGTACCTCTCCTTTAAAACAGTTGTTTAGTTTCAGCTGATTAAAAATGGCGTCCAAGACAACAGCAGCAGCGGGCTGTTTAACACGGAGGATGTTCTGTCCTTTTACCCTCCACGCTCCACGCAGTTCACTAGCACTGAATATGCGGAAGTGCAGCTCCAAACTGGCAACCGAGCAGGACAAAAAAACAAAGGTTCGTACAATAACACACAACCTAACAGCTGCAGGACATTTATTTTGAAAAGTTCATCTACAGGAAGTGTTATCGTGTCCACGGCAGCGTTGAACGGTTTAACGACCCGTATGCACGTCACGTTTGACAGATAATATTATTGTTAGAGTCGGTTATACTAGTGGAGGAAGCACTAAGATATGTAAGGAAAGGTAAATACACCACCATGTAAACACATTACAAGTATAAATAAAAGTACTTTTTGTGCAGTAAAATGTTGGAACTGGTATATATATATTGCTGGGTATTTTAATCTAAAAGAATACATCATCATGTATAGTTGATTTGGGTTTTGTATTTATGTATCATTTAAATCTAGTAGCTGAAGTATCTATCGAATATCTGTATTTGCACTCTTTAGGAGGTGAATAGTTTCTGCTTTATTTTAACTTTAACACACTTAAATCTCCAACCGGGCCCAGTTGCATTGTGGGTAATGTATGCACCAAGATTTGAAAAGGAAGAAGAAAAAAACTGCATTATATATATTTTAAAACTCTCAATCGCGAATCTGACATCGTTATCGGAGTGCAATGTTGAATCTCTTTTTAAATTGCAGGGTGTTGAGCCCTCCGGGCCACCGTAGAGAGCTGAAGCTCAAGTTCAGAGCCTGAAAAAAAATGTGGGTTTCCGGTTAATGTAGCATAGCGTCTAATCGGTTGTTATTTCTATGCAGAGATCTCCCTTCAGACCAGCGGCCAGCGCCACGCACGACTGGATCGGTCCACCGAACCCGCTCTCCAACCTTCGGCCAATCGTCTACCACGTCCCCGAGAACGAGTCCGAGCTGCAGAGACGTCTGAGACACCTGAGACAGGAGACCGAGGACTGGAATCACGACTTCTGGACCAAACAGAACATCGGCTTCAGCAAGGTAGTGATGCATTCAACGACTCCATTTATTAGGATGATGTACAACAACATGACATACAAGATAAAGACAGATTATAGACCTCATAAACACCTCACTGTCCACACACGGGTATGTGAAAATATGACATTCGTCTCCTCTCCTTCCCTCTGTCCCTCCTTGCATATTTCTTTTCTCTCTTCCTTCCTTCCTCACCTTTTTTGCCTCTGTCTCTTCTCCTCTTTTCTCCATCACCTCCCTCTATTGCCTTCCTTTCCTCCCTTCCCCCTCCCCTCTTTCTGTCTCATCACCTTCCCGTATGTCCTTTTCCTCATCTTCCTGTGTCTTCTCTCTCTCTCCCTTTTCTCCCCCACTTACCGCTCTGCCCTTTTTACTCCCTTCCTATCTCCTTCCTTCCCTTCTCCTGTCTTCTGTCCTTCCTGGCTTCTTCCTTTGCTCCCTTCCCCACCTTTTAACCTCTGTCTCCTATCCTCCTCCTCTTTTCTCCTTCATCTCCCTCTCTGCCTTTCTTTCCTCCCTTCATCCTCATCTCCCTTCCCTGCTTCTGTCTCCTTTCCTTCCTCCTCATCTCCTTCCCTCTTTCAATGACATAAACAATCAATCACATGATCACGGTCATCATTATTGATCGAGTATGTAGCGTCAGTGAACATTAAAGTGTCCTCTGCATGCTGAGCTCTTATGTCAGTTCTTGTTTCCACCAGCAGAGGGCAGCATCGCACAACAAACGGTTGCTGTTGAGTTCAAACCTAATAAGGAATTAAATAACTTCAGTTTGATACTATTTAACAATGAAGATATTTTATAAAACCTATTTTTATTTCATGGGAATGTGTGACTTTCCAATTGTTTTGGTTTGTGTATTTATTAAATTAATATTATACATTTTATAACGGGGGATCTGTCTACAACACAATAAATAGACATTTATGACTGGTCTTATGCATATATTAGTTTAAAACATTCTAATTAAAACAGGCTCGTTGGACGAGAAAGGAAAGAGGAATATTGAATATTTTTTATTGTATCTATTTGTTATTCTTTTTTCTCTGTTGTTTAGAGCGATCCTGTCTCATTTATTTATTTTAGAATAGTTAGATGTGGCTCATTGTGTTGACTCTTGGCTTTTTGTTTCTGTTGTTGGATTTAAATAAATAAAAAACATATTTATGCTCTCTGCAGGAAAAAGATGCGTTCATCTTCTCACAGCTGAACTCAAAAGGCCTGAGTGTGCGTGACGAGCAAGGTGAGAACACGCAGCTCTTCAACAGATGAAGATTCAATTATTATTCTTTTACATTTATTCACATCCTCTGATGTCAGACCATGTGATGAAATGTTGTGGTCTCCTCCTCCTACTCTTTCTCCCCCACCTCCCTCTTCGACTTCCTTTCCTTCCTCCCTTTCTCCTTCATTCCCTCCTTCTGTCTTATCTATTTACCTCTATTCCTCCTTGCTTCCTCCCTTCCTTCCTTTCTCACCTTTTTACCTGTCTCCTCACCTCCTTCGTCTTTCATCTCCTTCTTCCCTCTGTCCTTCCTTGCTTTTTCATTCTCTCCCTTTGTCTCCTTTCGTTCTTCCTCATCTCCTTGTCTTTGTCCTTCCCTTGCACCATTCTTTCTTCCTTCCTCATCTTTTTACCTCTGTCTCCTCTCCTCCTCTTTTGCCCTTCACCTCCCTGTTTGCATTTGTTTCCTTCCTTCCTTCCCTCCTTCTGTCGCCTCTGTCCTCCTCATCTCCTTCCCCTTTGTCCTTCCCTGCCACTTCCCTTACCCCTTCTTTCCTTCTTTTCTCACCTTTTAAATCTGTCTTCTTCTCCTCCTCTTCTCTCCGCCACTTTGCATTGCTTTCCTCCCTTCCTCCTCACCTACATCCTTCCTCCTGTCTCATCACCTTCCCCCTGCCCTTCCTTACATCTTCCCTTGCTCCCGTCATTCCTTCCTTCCCTTTTTCACCTCTGTCTCCTCCACCACCTTTCTTCCTTACCTCCCTCTTCATCTTCCTTTCCTTACCTCCCTCTTCATTCCCTTCCTTCCCTCACTGCTTCCTTTGTATATAATATCATCTCCTGTGTCGTCACTCCTCCCCCCCAGGACGCCGGCGTTCCCTGAACAGTGAAGAAATGGCCGTGTTTTACAAATGCTTCCTGGACACAAACGTAACACGACATGCAGATTACAACAAGTGAGTTGTTCTGGTTGTTTCCCATGATGCAGCTGGTTGTTTCCCATGATGCCACTGGGCTTTAAATCAAATGTACTGAACCTTGTAGAGAAGAACAAAGCTTTCTGTGAATTAGCATTCAGAAACAGTTTGTTTCTATGTGAGAGACTCGTCCATAACACATCACCTCTGCGTCTGATTTTAGTTTCATTTATTTTTCTGTCTCCTCTCCTTCATCTTCATCTCCTTCCTTCTGCCCTTCCTTGCTTCTTCCTTGCTCTGTCTCCTTTCCTCCTCTTCTTGTCTTCCCCACCTCCCTCTTTGCCTTCCTTTCCTCCCTTCCTCCTTCCCTCCCTCTATCTCCTCCCCATCGTCTTCATTGCCATCCCTTTGTTCTTCCCTTACTTACTTCTTTTCTCACCTTTTTACCTCCGTCTCCTCTCGTCCTCCTTTTCTCCCCCACTTCCCTCTCCGCCTTCCTTACCTCCCTTCTTACTTCATCACCATCCTTCCCTCTGTCCTTCCTTGCTTTGTGCCTTGCTCCCTTCCTTTCCTTTCTCACCTTTCTACCGCTGTCTCCTTTCTTCCTCCTCTTTTCGCTCCCCTTTCCTTCCTCCTCCCCTCCTTCCTTTCATTCTTCTCTCCTTCCCTCTTTTGTCTCCTCTCCTTCCTCCTCATCTCCTTCTCTCTGTCCTTCCTTGCTTCTTGCCTTGCCCCCTCATCCTTTTACCTTTTTGTTACCTCCATTGTATGAAATACTATAAAAGTATTTGTTTGGGGGAAAAATAACAATTTACAACCATAAAATGAGCTAAACGTCTTCTGTAAAACTGTATTTTTGTATTTGTTAAGTCATCCTGTATCAGTGTGCCACTAACTCTCCCTCCTCCTCATGTCCAGGGAATGGTACCGACGTAACTTCACCATCACCTTGCTCATGGCCCGAGTGGCCATGAAGAACATGTGGAGGACTGTTACTGAACGATACAACAGCAAGAAAAACAGCTGACAATAAATACAATATTAACCCACCGTCCTGTCTCTGTGGTCACTGCTTATTTATCATATTATTCACTTAATTAGAAACCCACCTGAAGATTTAAATCTCTTTTCTGTCCTTCTCTATTTCTGATGTGTGGTTGATTCAATCAATCGGGTACTGCTATATATATATATATATATATATATATATATATATATATATATATATATATATATATATATATATATATATATATATATATATATATATATATATATATATATATATATATATATATATATATATATATATATATATATATCAGCATAAACATCAATTCATCATCATTCAAAACATACTCAAGTACTGTATTAAAGTACAAATATTGAACTTTGTACCTCACTGCATTATGACAACATTACTCACTTTGCAGATATTATTATTTATAAGAAATGTAAATCAATTTAAAAAAAGTATGTTTTTATTGTAGGTTAAACTATACCAGTGTATAGAGTAAGTGAAATAAGATCCATATTTACCAGCTGCAACATTAAAGTGATGAACACATTAAATAATTGATTTCTGCATAATGAGTACTTTTACTTTTGGTACTTTTAAGTATATTTTTAATGCAAATACATGCATTTTCAATATTTCTACACTGTGGTATTAGTACTTTTAAGATAAGATAATCCTTTATTAGTCACAGCGGGACATTTACAGGATTACAGCAGCATAGTGCAAACGAGACGTAGTAAAAGAGATCAAAACAAGTATTATAAATACGTAATAAAACAGTAAAGAATATTAAATAAGTAGAAAATCCACAATAACTAAAATATTATATATACAGGCAGAATAATTGTAGTATTGCACAGTGTATTTATATTGCACAGGTGTTTTGTTGGAAGCAACTTACTGGAAGTCATTTACTGGAAGCAACTTTTACTGGGAGCAACTTTTACTTGAGTGAAAGTTGTTAATACTTCCTCCAAACAACCAACACATTACCGGTAGTGTATTTTGTCTTTACTGTAGAAGAAGTATTAAAAGCATTAAAATAAATCTGGCTGCTTCACTTGCACCGCAGCTTCTCCTTTAACCTGGGCGGGGATGACGTCATTACCGATGACATCATTGCCGGTTAACGCCATTTTCACGCACCGCACAGTCAGTCAGTGGACCAGCGAGCTGTCATCTTCACGATCAAGTTGTTAGTGTGGACTCGTTCCTTCAATGGAACCACATGAGAACAGGCTTTTCTCGTATGGCTCCGACTAAAGCCTGTGTTGTTGTCTTTTTGACAGCTAGGGGGCTAGCTATGTAGCTTTAGCTGGTCATCATTTTAACGGCGGTTGATGCAGTGAAGACCAGCGTCAGCCGGGACACAGTTTGTGGATATTTGTGTTTTTAGTCACTTACTATTATCGACTGACGTTGTCGGTGAAAAGAACAACAACCTCAATTTAAAAGAAGACGTGATTCAGACGGTAAAAATAGATAAACGGACGTTACAGTGACGCTACATCGGATGTCATAGAGAACGGTAGGAATGGCTCCATGTATTTCTTGGAATTGTGTCAATGGCTCCGTGTATTTCTTGGAATTGTATCCATGGCTCCGTGTATTTCTTGGAATTCTATCATTAGCTAACTAATTAACCACTTTTGACAGAAATGTTCCTGTTGTTTTCAAGTAGTCAAACAACAAGCATTTTGAATTATTATTAATATATATCATTTTATATACGTTTTAAAGATGAACCCCATTTGATGTGTTTTTTCCGTGTTTACGTCTAATTGCAGGAATTAGACGCTTTTAGAGCACATCCACTGTCACAGAGAGCTTCAGCACTGTGTGTGTGTGTGTGTGTGTGTGCGCGTGTGTGTGTGTACAGGGAGGAATTAACTAACATTAACTGGTTCTTCAGGTTAATCCATTTGTAAGCGAGATAGCTGGGACTAAAGCAGCAGCAGGAGCTGAAACATGCCGGGGAAAAGATACACTTGTTGGGGCTTTAGTGCATTCACAGCGACAGTCTGGATGTTTTGTCATGTGATAGCTGGATGTTCCCCTTTTTCATTGATATTCAGAGCGTGTTCAGGAGACGGCTTCAGAAGGGACAGTGGATCTCAGTGTGAGGACTCGCAGCTGGGAAACACTCAGAGGTGTCTGTGAATATTTGAAATGTAGGACTCACTGCGCGACAGAAATCTCAGGAACACACACACAGAAATGTGACACAAATGTCAATTTTATGCCATCAGTTGCATCAACAGACGTTCAAAACATACCTTTCACAAAGTGTATGTGGTTGTTTTAGCTGTCGTGAATGTTGCAATCCCAAATTGCTTTACCTTTAACGGAATCACCAACACCCTGGACCCAAAACGTGACATAAATGCAGACAACGGTGTCCAATAACAAAGACAATGTAGTAAAAGTGTCTGAGCCCTGGTGTGTTTTATAGTAAAGTGCAGGTGAACAGACTCAATCGATGCATTTGTTTAATTGATGTTTATGTTGAAGCTCCTCAAGATTTACGCCTGTTTTAAAATGTAGTTATAAGAAAGATGGAGACTAAATAGATCAAACGAGCAGATCTTCTGTCTCCAAGTGAGTAGTGAATATATATCTCAGTACCTGAGTTTTATTGACTGTGTCCTGTGGTCTTTAATATTTAATCCACCCAAAGGAGTACTCATGACAACCTGCAGGCTAACACCCCTCTGCTCTCTGGGGAGGCTTGTTGTTGGCTCAGAGATCCCAGAAGTGTGTGGGTGTGGTGTGTGTGTGTTCACTGCTGGTGTGAAATGACAACTATGTGTTGTCGCTGCAGGTTTTGGTAGTAATGCTGCAGGGCTGGCTTGAGCTGCATAGAGCTCTTTCTTCTGCAGGTGAAAAACATACACCGAAAACATAACTCCTGCTGAAAACACTGCAGCTGTAGTACAGTTTCATTGAACTGGCGTGTACGTTTACGCATGGTGCTTCCAGAGAAGTAATTATGAATTTTAGTATTTGAATTATAGCCTTACCAATACTGATTTGAAGCTGAAAACATCAGGATTTTCATTTGTTTTGAATTATAACACTAAATGTAAGATGTGTTTTGTGAGGATTCCTTCAACGTGTTTGTGTACTGTGACATAGACACTTTCTTTTAAAGTACTTAAGACATCTTTTTGACATTGCTGTGCTTTCATTTCTCATTACTTATTATGGCCTGTATTGATTTATCTGCAATAAACGGATCTCGGCCGATCAATATCAGCCCGGCTCATTTATTGGTTAGGCATTAATTAGAATAACCAAAAAGGTACCAAGAGCATACAGACATTAGATGCAGATGAGGAAATGCTTTGACTCTCACTGAGTGTCACAAGCGTTGACTAATTAAAAATACACTCAGTTGCCAGTTTATGAGGTACACCTAGCTGAACTAATGCAGTCTAAGAGCAGTTGTGCTGTGAATACTCCCTTCATGAAGGTTATAATGTTCAGTTGTTCCGTCTTTAGGCTGCAGTCTGTGCTGCTGTTTACAGTTGACACAATTTTATCGTTGTGAAGATGATCAAAATAGACGCTGATTCAATTTTTGGTAATGTTTTTAGCTATCAACCAACAGAGACGCCTTGCATCAGCTTCTAAAATGGCATCATTTGTGTTCTATGTTGTTATTAACTGGACAGCTTTAGGTTTTATAAGGTCGGTGGGACAAAACAAGCAATTTGAAGACATCACTTTAGGCTTAAAGACATTTTTAATCTGCGTTTTCACTATTATTTTATTTTTATTGATGTAACGTTTGTCTGAACTTTAGAGAATATAATCCTCAGATCCTCGTTAGTAATTCTAGGGTTGTTCATTGTCTTAAACAGACAATATATATATACTGGGTTGAGAAATAATTTTTAGACTGCACGAGTTCCTCCGGATTTTAAAGGCACTCCTGCCACTCCTGCCCCCCGTAGATCTCAAACTACTTCACTGATTCCAATGATCAACTTAACCTCTCGCTCGTGGAAATATACAGCAAGTCATTGGTGCTCTTCATGTCATGTGAGGGCTTAGACTCAGTTTAGGAGAAGACGCGTAGTTTAACACGGAACCAGGCAGTTCTGTTGGTGAGTTGGGTTACAATTGATGTCAAATCTGTCAATTATTGATCCCAATCATACTCATCTCTTCCTGCGTTTCAGCCGTGCAGGGTCCTGTCTCGTGACTGCCTGATTTATTCACCCTGAAGCCAATAACTTATCACATGACACATTAGCAAGAGGCTAATGTTCTGTAAATGTTGAATCACAGCTCTCATTGTCCAATGCCTCAACCCACTGACTGCTGACTCAGATCGTTTCTGTGTAGTGTTGCTCTTCCTGCAGAGCACTCACTGTTCCTCTTCTTCGTTGGTCCCAAACACAACCCTAACCCCTCCCCCCCACCAGCCTCCCAATAGACTAACATCTCTGCCTTAACCTGCTCACATGAAGAGCTGCAGGGTCCCCCGGCGCTCCGCTTCAAGCCAGATATTTGCATTTCAGAAGTTAACATCAGAAGTAGTCTTCCCTGTGGTGCTGTGTGCTCTGAGACTCATCTGATGCCCAAAATAAAAGGCTTGTGCTGTCACTTTCACTTCTGTATTACTCTGCCTGCAGTGGTAGTTGTCTCGTTCCTTTGCAGTTTTGGGTGTTTCCACTGGTTTAAGGTCGACCTCGCTCTGTGTTGTTGAAGAATCAAACAGGGTTTATACCGAGGCTCAATGCTTGGCCCTTTGAAAGCATCCGGTGTGACGGGTATTCTAACTTTTATTTTGATACTTGCATCTTTAAATATAGCAGCGACAGACTTTTAGCTGAATGGATTTGATGGAAACACTGGTGTTAACTGACATTATGTGCATTTTCCTAATTACTTGATGGATTACTGTCCACAGGTACGTTATTACTGCTGAAGCAGCACGTCTGTTCTCTGCAACACGAGCAGAAACTCCAAACGATGGTTGGTTACCTGCTTACATGTCAGTGTTTGGGTGGGTTGCTGGTGAAATTTCCACTCAGACAGGTATGACTAGTTGTATCTCATCTCATGTGGAATTACTGTAAACTATTTTATAGTATAAGTATTGTAAGTTAAATGAATCGTTCTTCAAGCTGAAATAGAAAACGCACCTGTGTTCCAGCTTCTTCACTTTGAGGTTTATTTGGCTGCGTTGTTCACTTCTTTCTGAGGTTTTATTGACCATATGACGGGTCAATTAATTGAGAAAAACAACCAGCAGGTTAATCTATAATGAGAATAGTTGTTTTTCTTCTGTTTGTAGGCGTTGATTGGTGGATCTGATGTTGATTTTGACAAACAAAGTGAAACATAAGCACCAACAACAGGATAAATACTAATAATATTGCTTTATCGGTTTGCCTACAATATTAGGAGATCCTTTTTCAAATGTGGTTGAGTACAAGTTTGAAGTTAATGTGATCTTTTCAAAATGTCTTCTGGTACCACAGCAGCTTTTATACTGAGGTGGGCCGGCTGGTCCAACTCCCTGTGTCGTTGCAGCATTAAGGAGAAGAGACTGCTGAGTGAGTCACACTGGAGAGTTGTTTCACTTCTGTGCTCTTCATGGAGCCGTGAAGTAGAAACACAACTTCAGTCAGTGTTTCTGTAATTATCCAGTTTGGCCGGCTCGCAGAGATTTATTAGGAAGCTCACTACAAGTGCTGCCGAAGCGATCAGTCATAATCCTCTTAAGAGTGTGTGTGTGTGTGTGTGTGTGGGTGTGTGTGTGTGTGTGTGTGTGTGGGGGTGAATACAAAGCAAAGAAAGTCAGGATTGAGTGGGGAGGAGT
Source organism: Lycodopsis pacificus (assembly GCA_028022725.1). Lineage (NCBI taxonomy): Eukaryota > Metazoa > Chordata > Actinopteri > Perciformes > Zoarcidae > Lycodopsis > Lycodopsis pacificus. The sequence goes on along the minus strand of CM051701.1, from coordinate 3,167,210 downwards.
CAATGTGAGAGGAACCGATATTGACGTGCAGTGTTTTTGGCTCATATTTGCATAATAATAACATCAGTTATTATGTTATTATACACGTTGTACCTGCCACTCCTGTCAGACTGCCTCGTTAATCACCAGGGCGGATTCAGGATCCGATTATGTGCTATGACCACATTATGGCAGCACGAAGACGCTGATTGTTATTGGAGACATTGTGATCATGAATATGGAGGTTTAGGGTTGGTTCTACTTTACTGTGCAGTGATTTCTAACTGCAAACTGACTGTAAACACGTCAAAACTATAACAAACGTTATGTTTGATTTTTCTAAAATTGTGTCATATTTGAGTAGGTTTTTGGTTGGTGATTTAAAACTGACTAGATACGTGGAAAGCTAATAGCCGCTGACTAAAACACTAACACTGTGGTGGTTACCAAACAAAAGACGCCTGGTAGCTATAGCACCCATCATTTATTTAAGTTCTGCACTTGTTCCCTGCAGAGCTTTCCTCACCGCATATCTGTCGTTATCTGTAAACCACACGCAGCCCACGAGCCTCACATCTGGATTCAAACCGTCAGCAGGCAGCAGCAGGTTTATCGTCTGTGGTTCACGTTCAACCTTTCATCGCAGCCGCACTAAAGTCGCTCTTTTTCACAAAGCATCTTAAGTGACGACGCCTCATTTCAAACAGGATTGTCAATAATGCGACATTACATTTCACCTTTTGTTCGTGCAGCTTTTTTCTCTGCTGCGGTCGGTGCCTTGCTCAAAGGCAAAGCGCGAACGTTTCTTCTTCCTTCTCCCGACCTCCACCACCTGGACTCTTAACACCAGGAGCTGTCCGGTGGGCCTGGGCGGTTGGTTTAGGTGTAACCTTTTGGTTTCAGCCAGTATTGATTTAAAGGCAGATGCATCGGGATGTGTGGTTGCCCCAAAGAACAGAAAAGGTCAGGAGGATGCAGCTCGGAATGAAACATCTGAAGGTTCCGTGGTTCATTACGTGGTCATTTATGATTTAGTCGATATGCTACACGTCGTGTGGTGGTCCTGTCTCTGACAGGTTTTTTGCAGCAGTAAACATTAATCCTGAATAAACCTCTTGTTGCATTTAATGTAATTCATTTTTCAAGCATAGAAGTTATGTGACTTCTTTAGAGGAGCTTAGCTCTTCCGCATTAGAGCCTGATGTTTGTACTTCCGGTCACATTGATACAGACTTTATTTCAGTGTTGACTCAGAATCAGCTTTATTGGCCGTTTATGCGCAGGCTCATTAAAATGGATGAATACATCACGTTGACTTTAACGCTCCTGTCCCCGTTGTTCCATCTGCAGGATGCGTGAGGACATGTCCACCATGGTGTGCATGAAGGAGGAGGAGGACCCCGGGGAGAAGCTGTCCCAGGACGAGATCATCTCCCGGACCAAGCAGGTGATCCAGGGGCTGGACGCCCTGAAGCAGGAGCACCACTCCATCCTGGAGGGCCTGCTGGGCACGCTGCGCTGCCTGAAGCAGGACGAGGAGGGCGTCCTGGTGGAGGAGAAGTCCCACATGATCCGCAAGTCTCTGGAGATGCTGGAGCTCGGGCTGAGCGAGGCACAGGTACCGTCAGTCCTCGGTGAATCATCACCAGCTGAAATATAAGATAAGATAATCCTTTGTTAGTCCCACAGAGGGGACATTTACAGGATTACAGCAGCAAAGTGGACAGTGCAAACAAGAGCCTGCTACTAACACCGCCATTCTTTTCACTCCTTTTTAAAATATATAAGAAATACAGAAATGGCATTTCTTGTTGTTTTTTTCTTTGCCTGTCAGCAGCACCACACGTGATGAGCTAAAAGGACGAACTACAGACTGTACCTCACTTAATTATTGTTCATAGATTTGTTAGAATGGAGGCGTATCTGAGACAGACTTCACAAAGGCTTCAGAAGATGCTGCTGACTGACCTTAAGTTGACTCTTTCTGAAGTGATACACAAAATAACAGACTGAGAACACAAAGCATACGCTCTCCAAAGACTAAGTTCCTCTTCTGAAGGTGCACGGTTGGATATCCCAAATCCTCCTGAGGGAGAAATGAAGAGAGAAGATTTTACAGCTAAGAAATAAAACTCGTTACTCAGCTGGTAAACACCGGCCTATGAGTCACTGTTGAGTCACTGCTGATGCTTTAGCCCCTCATCTCCATCTCCCAGCATGCCTTGCCTATTAAATATGCAATACACTGCACCATGCTGACTCTTAATACCCACCATCAGCTCTTTAGGCAGTTCTTGTAAAGTAGAGTGTGATTCATATTTTTCTTCATAGTTATCGTATTCTCTCTATGCCTCAAACACTTTGTCTAAGTATACCCCTCGCAGTACCTCACACCATCTGCTGTGGATGCTTTTCCCCAAAGTGCCTCACAGTAACACCAGTGTTTAGTTCAGTTTTTAAACCCTCATGTTCACCTCAGAATTCAAATGTTTAGGAATATAGCCCCTCATGTAGCAATGACTCTGGTATTATGATATTTTAATATCTTCAGATAATTATCACACTAATAGAAGGATGTTGGTCTACAGCCCAGGATGACTGTAGCTATGAGTGTGAATATTGTTATGAGGTGGTTCTAAGTCAATTCATACAAATGAGATCATGTTCATGACTGCAGGGAAACATGGTGTCCTTTATACCACCCTAAAGACAGACTCCTCAACATCCCAGAGCAACTGTGGTGTGTTAAGAAACCTCCCCCCCCCCCCCCCCCCCCACTCGTCTTTGTCCAGGTGATGATGGCGCTGTCGAGCCACCTGAGCTCGGTGGAGTCGGAGAAGCAGAAGCTTCGGGCTCAGGTGTGCCGGCTCTGCCAGGAGAACCAGTGGCTGAGGGACGAGCTGGCCGGGACGCAGCAGAAACTGCAGAAGAGCGAGCAGAGCGTCGCCCAGCTGGAGGAGGAGAAGAAGCACCTGGAGTTCATGAACCAGCTGAAGAAGTACGACGAGGACTTGTCCCCGTCGGTGAGTCCCCGGGTCTTCTTCAGAGTGTGTTTGACGAGACGTCTTATACTCCAAAACAAAGACGCTCGGTAACAGAGTCGGGATTCACCGAGCTTCAGAGTTTCTATAAGTCAAACAGAAAGGAGAAAAGGTCTGAAGTTGTCCATTCGTGGTTCATTTGTTCTGCCTCGATACAAATCAATCAATATTACAATTTCTGTAATATTGTAACACTTGTGGAATTTGCTTGACTGGACCTATGCTACAGAAGGACTGCATGAGCAGATACACAAGAATACTCTTTTATGAATTCAGTAAACATGGAGTCAGTTCGATCATTGTCCTCCTGCTCTCCCCTCACACCTCCTCACAGGAGGAGAAGGACTCTGATTCCAGTAAAGAGACTCTGGACGACCTCTTCCCAGATGACCAGGACGACCAACCTCCAGGCAGTAAGTGTCCCTCCTCTTCTTTCTGCTCTGGGGGGGGGATTCATAATCAGTCCTGGACCCAGATATGAAATGTAGTTCCTGTCCTCGGGGCGTAGATGTGATTGTGGGGAGATAGTTTTCCTAAATGTGTTATGCAACAGTTGAATGACAGAGTTAACTTCAGCTTCTAGAACATTAATACTTTGCAGTTGAAGGTTGTGACTAATGATGTGCTGGTTTCTCCCTGATGGTTGCAGGAATTTTGAAAATGTCACTCCTTTTTAAAAATGGATTTGTCCTGAAAACAAATCGTTGCACCAGCGACAATGAAATATACCGAAGTCTGTTCGGTGGATGTCCCCAGCGTCAGAATATATACATCACCGAATAGATGCTGGTGCATTTCTCCTGCCTTACGTAAGAAGCCTCATGGATCGTTCTCTCTTCATCTCTGTCTGCTTTAACCTTCCCGGCCTTTCTCTTGCTCTCTCTCTCTTGCTCTCTCTCTCTTGCTCTCTCTCTCTCTTGCTCTCTCTCTCCTGCTCTCTCTCTCTCCTGCTCTCTCTCTCTCTCCTGCTCTCTCTCTCTCTCCTGCTCTCTCTCTCTCTCCTGCTCTCTCTCTCTCTCCTGCTCTCTCTCTCTCTCCTGCTCTCTCTCTCTCTCCTGCTCTCCTGCTCTCTCTCGCTCTCCTGCTCTCTCTCTCTCTCCTGCTCTCTCTCTCTCTCCTGCTCTCTCTCTCTCTCCTGCTCTCCTGCTCTCTCTCTCTCTCCTGCTCTCTCTCTCTCTCCTGCTCTCTCTCTCTCTCCTGCTCTCTTGCTCTCTCTCTCCTGCTCTCTCCGTCTCTCTCTTGCTCTTGCTCTCTCTCTCCTGCTCTCTCTCTCTCCTGGTCTCTCTCCGTCTCTCTCCGTCTCTCTCTTGCTCTCTCTCTCTGTCTCTCTCCTGCTCTCTTGCTCTCTCTCTTGCTCTCTCTTGATCTCTCTCTCGATCTCTCTCTCCGTCTCTCTCTCCGTCTCTCTCTCTCTGTCTCTCTCGCTCTCTCTCTTGCTCTCTCTCTCTTGCTCTCTCTTGATCTCTCTCTCCGTCTCTCTCTCTCTGTCTCTCTCTCTCTCTGTCTCTCTCCGTCTCTCTTGCTCTCTCTCCTGCTCTCTCGCTCTCTCTCTTGCTCTCTCTCTCCTGATCTCTCTCTCCGTCTCTCTCTTGCTCTCTCTCTCTCTCCATCTCTCTCTTGCTCTCTCTCTCCTGCTCTCTCTCTCTCTCCTGCTCTCTCTCTCCTGGTCTCTCTCTCCTGGTCTCTCTCTCCTGGTCTCTCTCTCCTGGTCGCTCTCTCTCTTGCTCTCTCTTGATCTCTCTCTTGCTCTCTCTCTCTCTCTCGCTCTCCTGCTCTCTCTCTTGCTCTCTCTCTCTCTCTCTCTCCGTCTCTCTCTTGCTCTCGCTCTTGCTCTCTCTCTCTCTCTCTCTTGCTCTCTCTCTCTCTCTCGCCGTCTCTCTCTTGCTCTCTCTCCGTCTCTCTCTTGCTCTCTCTCTCTCTCTCTCCGTCTCTCTCTTGCTCTCTCTCTCTCTCTCTCTCCGTCTCTCTCTTGCTCTCTCTCTCTCTCTCTCTCCGTCTCTCTCTTGCTCTCTCTCTCCTGGTCTCTCTCTCTTGCTCTCTCTCTCCGTCTCTCTCTTGTTCTCTCTCTCTCTCTCCGTCTCTCTCTTGCTCTCTCTCTCCGTCTCTCTCTTGCTCTCTCTCTCTCCTGGTCTCTCTCTCTCTCTCTTGTTCTCTCTCTCTCTCTCTCCATCTCTCTCTTGTTCTCTCTCTCTCTCTCTTGCTCTCTCTCTCGCTCTTTGCTCCTACTCTCCATGTCCACCCCTTGCCTCAGTGTTTGATGGGCTGCTCTTTCAGTCGCTCAGCAGCGCAGACAGTGAAGCTGTGTTGGCTGTAAAGGCCCATTAGTCAGGACCTAGTTTAGCCTGGAGGGAGGCCAAATGGGGTGAAAAACTCCCAACCAGTGTGGTGTTATAAACAGCGGTATATAGTCTCAGGGTTTCTGCAGCGAGTTCTTTTTGTGTCGCTGTAGTCGGGTGAGGTAATGTTTGGCAAAAGACCACAGTCGTGTTGCTGTGAACTTTGGCTTTAAATATGAATTAAATGCTTCAACATTTGGTGCTATAATACCATATTAAACCAACCTGTTCCTCAACGACAGTTAAATCCAACACCTCAACCAGAAGAGCTACAGCACTTATTTTGCTGATGTATATAAATAAATGTACCGTAGCTTTGAGGACGTTTGGGGAACTGAACAGGTGTGTCCTTTTTAAGAGGCAGAAAGATCCAAAAACAATAATGTTCGTGACATATTTGCAGCTCATCTGAAGCTCAGTTTCTGCTCTCAAAGAGAAACCAGCTTTTCAACTGTTGCCGACCAGAATGTGTCGGGTGGTAATTTCCCACTCGCACAGTGTTTTTTGGTGGGTGTAATTTTAGGTTTTGATCCAGACTTCTCTGTGTTTTGGCCTGCATTCTGACTGTAGAGCAGGTTGTAGAGCAGAGAGAGCGGAGCAGGTTGGTTTCGGGATACTGTGTCAAATTAGAGGGGCTCCATTCGTTTGATGTTTTTCGGTGGAAAACTGGCTTCGTGATGCTGATTTTCAGTGTTTTCCCAGCAGCACAGACTGGCTATGAATTATAAATAGAGACCCACTTCATAAACTGTAGCTGTACGTTTGGTTGGGAGAGCATGAGACTGACTTTCTACATCATAAGATGTCAATACTGCACAATGAATTAAAAATCAAATGAGGTTTCTCCTCTGGGTTATTGAGATAGTAGCGTGTATATACTGTATATGTCAGATTTATTTAATGTTGGAAATCATTCACAGCAACTTGCAAATAAGTTATAAGTCAGGTTTGAGATAAACACAATTTATTTTTTTAGTAATCATGCACCCACGCCCATTTACACAAACATGTCTCATTGTTGCTCACACCCACACGTCAGTGCTTACAGTAAATACAATCGAGCTACATTTGAGGACGGTGTACACAAACACTCGGAGGGCTAAAGAATAAGAAACAGATGGGTGGAAGCCTGGAGGAGGAGAGAAGCGCGAGGTTTATTGGTTTCATGTTTCCAAAAATCTCTCTTCCTCCTTCATGGCATCAAATCAATGTGGGAACATAAATCACATGTGCAGATGAGCAGAGCTTAAAGTGCGGTGTGTTTTTGAATAAATGGAGAGGTGTGATGGATGAGAGAGGACTGTGTGTGTGTGTGTGTGTGTGTGTGTGTGTGTGTGTGTGTGTGTGTGTGTGTGTGTGTGTGTGTGTGTGTGTGTGTGTGTGTGTGTGTGTGTGTGTGTGTGTGTGTGTGTGTGTGTGTGTGTGTGTGTGTGCGCGCGCGCAATGCTGGAGTAGATTAGATGGCTTTCCTGTCTGAAGGGCTTTTGGGGTTTTGGTGAATTGCCGTCAGCAGGAAAGAGATAATGGTGATGACAGCCCTGCCTTTATTTAAATTGGCCTTCGGCTTAAAGTGGGGCAGATTGTTTCTCTACAAAATATTTACATTATCCGTCATTTGGTTAACTCGGTGAGCTGCTGAAAAACGCCTCCATTAAACCTCCTGGGTGTTTAAGCGAGAGCTTCACTTTTAGTCCCTGCAACAGTTTAAAGAAAAAAAGATGCATCCTACACTTCCCATGATGCAACTTAATGGCTTTTTATCCTTCAAGTATTCCCTAAGACTGGTAAACTGGCCTTGATGTGTACAAACTGGTTGAGTTTGGGGGTTTAAGATGCCGACCGTGAACCATAACGTACCAGGTCTATGTCTACCGACAATAATCTGAAAATATCTTTTAGATTTTGGTCAAAACAAGCGATTTGAAGACGTCATATTGGGCTTCACGAGACTTTTCATATGCAAGGAATTGGCCTCGATATTTTGGTACAATAACAAACATAGTAAGATAAAGTGTCTGTTCTTCAGAGTAAATAGAGTGCTACATACTCAATCAGGTGTTTTCATCACACAGGTATACATTCTCTCTCACACACACACACACACACACACTTCTACACAGACAGACGGGCAGACGTTCCTCATCCTGTCCTCCTGACCTCATAAACCCACAGAAAGCAGCACATTTGCTGTGCGCTGTAGCAGAATGAGGTCATTGGTTATGTGTGAATAATCTTGTTTGCAGGCCATAGTTGCCTTTTGTTTGTTTTTTGTGGTTTCAGCTTTGACTTATTTATAGTATTTACTTGAGTTGCTGTCTTCACAGGAATGTTAAAATGAACCAACAATGTTTGAGTTGATTCATATTCAATAGTCATTTTAAGCACAAAATGCCAAAGATGACTTATTTCCAACTTCTCAGTCATGAGAATTTTAAGTTTTTCTTTGTCTTATGTGATAGAAAATGTAATATCTTTGGGTTTTGGACTGTTAGTCGGACAAAATAAGAGCATTAAAGTCGCCTTCTTGGGATTTGGGGAAGTGTGACTTAATTTATAGAACATAGATTGATTGATTGTTGGAGAAAATAATCAGTGGACCAAAGCTATTGGTATTTTAAAAATCACTAGTTATAAAATGTATTATTAGTGAACACAATACTGACTTTATCTGTAATTACAGTTTGAAAAGATAAACCCGCTCTAAAGCATCAAATATATATTTGTGCATGAAAAGGTAAAAAACAGGTGTGTGTCCTGTGCGTCTAATCTTCTCTCCCTCTTTCCTCCATGTGTCTCCAGTCCAGCCGACTCACGGCAGCGCTGCGGCAGCGGCGGCCCAGCAGGGGGGCTACGAGATCCCGGCCCGCCTGAGGACCCTCCACAACCTGGTGATCCAGTACGCCTCCCAGGGCAGGTACGAGGTGGCTGTGCCCCTCTGCAAACAGGCCCTGGAAGACCTGGAGAAGACCTCTGGACACGACCACCCGGACGTGGCCACCATGCTCAATATCCTCGCCCTTGTTTACAGGTGGGTCTGTCAGGTATTTCCTCTGAGCTGTTAGCTGTTGTTCCCTAAATAGTGTTTTAGACATCAAGGAGGCAGTTCCAGGAGTTTACCAGCTACAAAAGGACTTCATGGCCGACTGTTTCCCTTTCCTCTTTCAGTCGTTTAAGAGTGTCATTTTAACCTAAATCAAAAGTTAATACATTTAATCAGATTTGGTGGCATGGTTAATATATTTTTTTAATTTAAATTAAGATCTAGATCAGATTTTTCTTTCTCTGTCCACTTCCTATGAAGATGATGATAATATTAAACAACTGCAGTCAGTGCTGGGACTAACATACAGTTTCTCTTCTGTTTCCTTCATCACACTGTTGGCACCATGAAAACAAGTCTTTACTAGCTTGTAAACCCTTAAAGTCCTGGGCCACGCCGACTACTTTACAAGCCTTCTCAGGACTTCAGAATAGAGTTGAAGCCTGTGAATGCTGGGACATCGTTTTAGTAGTTCTCAGTTAAAGGAATTGTTTTAACCTTTTTGCTCTTATAGCTCATATAGGAGGGGGGGGGAACGGCTTTTTTGCAGAGAGAAAGCTGTGATAACGGTTCCAGCATGTAGTCCGTTTGTCCCCCTCACAACTCACTTTGGGTAACAACCATCAAAGCATTGTGTGACAGGCCTCTGTAGGACCTCCCAAATAATAGTTGGATGCCTTTCTAGCTCAGAAGTGGAACACAGCAAACATAGCGATAACAACCAGAGATTTACAGTACTGTAATCGAGCTGGGGGAAGTGTTAAGAAGAAAAGAACAAAAGCGTGACACACAAGGCGGTTGGACCCGTGTTTCTTTCTCCCACAAATCTTATCCAGTGAATAGTCTGTGCCGTGAATAGTCAGGAATGAGAGACTGGGTCGACTTGTTGTCTGCAGACTGTTGCGTTGACTGTGGGAACTGCTGCAAAGCTGTTTGGACCACGTCACCTGAAAATAATGGACTGTTGGTGGAAACCGTTAGCTTAGTTTCATGTTTCTTTTCTTTGTGTGCTTGTCCGTCCATCTGTGTCTGCTGTGTTTCCGTCTGACTCTGTTTTGCTTCTGTCTGTTTCAGGGATCAGAACAAATACAAGGAGGCAGCCAACCTGCTGAACGACGCCCTGGCCATCAGGGAGAAGACTCTCGGCAGGGACCATCCAGCTGTGAGTACATCTGTCTACCTTATTCAGCTGAGCCATGTTTGTCTGCACAGTACCTTTGTGACATTGCTTCAATCAGATGTATCTGAATATTAGAGATGTATCTCATATCTCACGTTAACATTATGGGTTGTGGGGCAGATGGTAATATTTGAGCAACTTCTCCCATCTGAACAACATGAAAAGGATTATTTGACGTTTATTTTTTAACGTTTATTCTTTTGCTGGGAGTTAGATGAGAAGATTTTTACCACTCTCAAGTTTGTATAGTAAATATGAAGCTACAGCGATTAGGTGGTTAGCATAGCTTAGCATTAAGACTAGAAACAGCTAGCCTTACTCTATCAAAGGTCACAAAATCTGGCGTCTCTAAAGATCACGAATTAACATAATATTCCTCATTTATTTAATTCAAACAAAACAAAGCTTAAAAATGACGAACTTTGAGAGTTTATGTGCAGCTGCTTGTCTGCTGATTACGTTCATTTTGGCTAGAGCCAGGCTAGCCGTTTCCCCCCTGTTTTTATGCTAAGCTAAGCTGTTGGCGGTAGCTTCATATTTACAGTGCAGACACAAGGGTGGTATTGATCCTCTCCGCTCACTCTCAGCAAGAAAGCCAATAAGTGTATTTCACTAAAAGTCAAAGAAGAGCTCTACCAATGGATTCCTGGCTGTAGTGCAATAAACACTTTAACCTGCAGTTAATGCATTTAAAGGAAACAAGCGTTCTTTATCTCTACCTTTGATCTACACCTATTTTTGGCTGCTGCGGTGTCCCGGTTTCCCCCTCAGGCGATCAATAACATGTGACCCTGCTCCCCTTCAGGTAACACATATAACAACACTGACAGCCGTAATAGCAGCCAAAGTCGTGCTTGAGTTACAGTTTTGAGGCGTTTATCATTATTAAAGAGCCTTTGAAGCTTCCAGGGAGTTTCAGAGTTGCTAAGTGGAACTCCTAAAGAAAAGTGTTTTCTAAAAGTGTTATCTCTTCTAAATAACAGGAGCTTCAACTGGTTTATAGTATAAAAGGATTGTGCTAATACACCAGCTGCTGAATTTGCTCTATATAAGAACATGACTTTTACTTCTTAGATACAAAAAGAAGAAGAATTTCTCCATTTTAGGATATTGTTTGTCAAGAACAAAACAACAACTTCTGAATTACTGATTAAATTGTAATGTTTTCTAGTGGAATACAGGAGTACATGTTGCCCTGAAGCCTCTTGGGAAATGTTACAGGTCTCCTAATTACATTTTTCCAAACACATTGCGATGCATCTGTGACTGCAGTCCAGAACGATCACAGCGAACACGGTAGAGTTCATAAATAATTGACCCACTCCTGCTCTCAGACCCCATTAGCTTCTGTTTGTCGGTGTAAACGTACTGTGTTAACCCCAGCAGGCCTGTGTCTCCACTGTCTGGATCTCCATCACTCTCTGAGGTTAGCCCTCCATCCTCTCATCCTGCCACCAGGCCCTGGTGGTTCTTTATATAAATAAATGATTTTTTTCAGTGATTTATAATAAAAAAATCATAGTTTTATCAACAATATTAACTTATCTCACCGGGATTCCTCTCACCATGTTGTTTCTTCCTTCTACAGTATTTACGATCTTCTTAATCTCGAACTCTTCTTTTCGCGTTTCTTTTCGCCCTTTTTTGAATGTTGGCCATTATGCGTGTAGCAACACACGTCCATGGTGTTTACATAGGAGCTGATTGGGTGGTCTGTAGCTTTGCCAGTTGGTCTGCAAGTAATCTCACCACAGTGCCGCCTCATTAGCATTCTGCTATCGTACAAAAATGTATTACGTATACCATTCACATCTTGAGCGCGTCACGCCCAGGTTGCAGTGTTGGTGTCCTTACAAAATAGTAAGGGGGGGGGGGGGCAGAATGGCGCTTGAAATACGCGACCAATGGCAGATTTACACCCACAGTCTACATCCAGTGAATCAGATCCGGTGACAGGTGAAGGTTGGACCTCGGCATGATAACTCTGGATGTGTACCATGTCACCTCTCTGAAAAATGACGTGTCTGACTTTTTAAAATATACCGTATATACACACGTAGCCCTGTTATAGCCTTGAGGACCCCTCGTTAAGAAACCGTGAAGTAGTTCATAAGAACACTTAAAGATTGATCATCGTCTTTGTAGTCGAATCATTTGATTTGCAGTCGTTTGTCTTCTCTGATATCTGCGTCTGTGGGGACTGAGCTTCATCTTTTAGAGTTCGTTCTTATAGATTGTGAAGGAAAAGTTAAGGAATGGATTTATTGATAAAGTGCTTTGTAAGTGTGATAGCGTTTTCTTTTTGCGCTGTCCCTTTTATTTATCTCTCTCTTCTCTTCCTGTTACACTCCCTTCCCCTCCTCCAGTCACCTCTGCCCTCCCTCCTTCCTTCCTTTCCTCCCACTCTGCCCACATGGCCACCAGAGCCCGTCTGAATCAGAGATCAGCGGCGACCTCGGTAGTCTCCCTCTTCCTGAGTGCACAAGATTCATCGTACATCTGATTAGGATCAAATTACAGCCCACCATAATCACTTCCTGTTTCCGCTTCCTCCTCGATGATTGCTCTCTCACCAGATCAATGGCACTTTGCCGCTGTGGCGGAGTCTTGCGGTTGAAGACGATTTAGGCTCACCACCAATAATGAATGAAATGAAGTAATGGATGTTTGTGTCCCTGTCAGGTCGCCGCCACCCTCAACAACCTGGCCGTCCTGTATGGGAAGAGAGGGAAGTACAAGGAGGCGGAGCCTCTGTGCAAGAGAGCGCTGGAGATCAGAGAAAAGGTAGGTCAAAGGTCATCAAACACCACGACTAAACAGATTCAGAAGCAGTTACACAAACGATAGGAAAGCATGACTAAGCAGCTGTTTTCTGCTTCTTTTCTTCTTCGCCAGACTTAAAGTTTTCACTTTCAAACTGAAGTTTACTTTCACTTCGCTTTCAGACAAACTCTGTGTCCTAGAACAGTCGAACACTAAGCACTGAATATTTCACTCTCCATGAGTCACCGGCTTTAAAGACGCCGGAGTCCTTTTTAAACTTGCAGTCCATCTCTGAAATGCTCTGGTACATTTCCTGCATGGGGTGATGTGTGAATGGGAGCTGGGATCAATATTCAGCCAAATGTGTTCCCGCCAATTTCCTCGAAACATCTCCGGGAAAGTGCCGGTACGGCTGTGTTGGGAATGAAAGCTGTAAAATAGCCGGGACATGCACGTCGAAGGGTTACGTCTCTCTGACGAAAGACGCTTCACCAATCACAGAACTACACTGTTACGGTTTAGTATTCACACCAATGAATATTAAAAACTGTACAAGAACATAAGCACTGAACAAAAAGTCATTTAGCTACTTTTGCTAAGCTGTGATTGGACAATCGCTGTTTAGGTGACGGAGGTTTAAGACACAAAGAAAAAAGAAGAAATTACACTTCATAGAAATAAAAAACAAAAACCCTTCAATATGTGTTTTAAATGTGCATCATGGGTCAGCCTGTGGCTCTCCGGGGAGATCGTCATTATTTTGTCTGACTTCTAGTTCGGTGCTTACAAAGATGCCGCTCAGCAATCCTGAAGAACATCTGATCCACTTCTCTGTATCTGTCCTCAGCTCCTTCGCTCTCCTCTGAGAATGAGACCTCGGCTTTGGTTAAGCCTGAGCATCTTCATTTCTTTGTTACGCTACTTAAACTCAGAGGATTACGCTCTCGCTTGAGCTGAACGATTTGAGTTTTTCCTGCACAGGCGAGGTGGCTGCTGCAGAGTTGCTGAATAATAAGGATTCCTTTTTCCGGCATTGCTTCTTTTATTGATAGAAGCTCGGGAAAGCTCAGCTCCTCAGTGAGTTTGGTTGTCGGGGAGAAAAGAGGGATGGGGCTATAAACTGGTTTAGAAGCTGTTGACTCTTCAGGTTAGTTGAGAGGAAATGAAAACATTCTGATGATGAATCCAGTTTGATTCTGTGTTTATTATTGAACATCCAGATCTGATGCTGATCTTATATTCAGTACTTGTCAATATGAATACTGACTTTATATAAAGACAAAGTGTTTAACTTCACCACTAAAGCCTCTTAACGTTAAATGAATGAGCAAGTATTCTGTTATTTAGTTAGTTTATTTGACTCAGTCCATCATAGAACACCAAATACTCATTACATAGGAACCAATGGGCAAAGTATTGAGGAACTAATGCTTGCTTAGCTCTTTTCAATAGATCCATTGACAATTGTAATTCTGCCGGCCTTATCCTTTAAATGAAACGACATAATGAAAACCCACAAGTCCTCTGCATTGGAATTCTTTTTGAACCGTTCATCAAACAGCCAAAGTTTTCTTTTCTGCTCAAATGTCCTTGAGTAAGAAACTGAAGTCCTACCTGCTGCTAGCTGTGTCTTTGCACCGACGTCTTTATTGAAACATGTCTCCGAGGGATAGAAACGGATCTCAGGATTTCTCCAAAGAAAAATCCCCATATTCAGTAAATATTTGGATAAAACATGGATTCAGTCTGTGGCCTGTAAGTAGAGGCCCTTCAGCCTGAAGTAGGAGGAAGCTAGTGTTTCTCAGAGCTTCCCAGAAATCACCTCAGACTGCTGCACTTCTGGTATTTGAAGACGCGGTGTCTGTCGATAAACACGTCGGTGACCCAGACCTCGTCGTCGCACGCGGCTTATGGCAATCCTTCTCCAGCTAATGATGTTTACAGGAAAGCTGTCAGATGTGTTACGTGGAGGAGGAGGACTGAGGTAGATGATCCTGTGAAGCATTGATCTCAGACCTCCTACAGAGTTATACTTTAATAATCTGAACAACAAGCTGCTTGAGTTACGTGTTATCTCTGATTTTTCACACAAAGTGCTTTTTCCTCTGTTCACGTCTCCCATTCCTCAGTGTTGTTACTGAAGCGATTCTCAAGCCAGCAGAGAGTTCTAGCTTTCTCTTGCTTAATGTCTTCTTCTCTTTTGCATTCTGTCCTCCTTCATCCTCTTTTGAAAAAGAAGCGCCAGGAAGGAAAAAGAGATTCAAAGTCTCAGCCGGTCTCCTCGTCTTTCCCTCTCTATTCTGCTCAGTCACTGCAGTTTTTCTAGGTCTGGTCACCTTAGACGCTCATGGTCCTTTTGCATCTCTTTCACGCTCGCGACACTCTCCTTTCATGACTTTAAGCCGCCTCAGCACACAGGAGAAGCTTACAGCGCTCTCATATCCATATTAATGCAGAGATTTGTTTTTCATGCCGGTTCTGCGTCTTTTGGCTGCGTTTAGTCGGCAGGGTATCGTTTTCTGTGATGAAGGCTGTTTGTTGCTGCACTCATGTGTTTGTGCTCTGCTTTTATTTAATCAAGCAGGTCGATAGTCCGCAGGTCAAAGTCTGTTAGGAGATGCCTCCGTAGGTTAGACACCAGTTACAGATTTAATTTCCATGATGGCGTCCTGGATTTATTGGTCGACAATAGCTCATAACATGCAGGTGATCCTGCTGTTGAGGGAAATGTTGTGAGTAATGTTAGACTCAAACTTCAAGATCAGCAATGTTACAAATGAGCTGTAAGCAGTGAAAGGGTCAACGCAACCTGGCAAGAGATGTAACAAATATTGCTGATGGACAACATATTGGCAGACGGCTTTGTGGTCCAGGAAATCCAAAATGACAAAACCAGACAAGAGGATTTAAACTGAGGGAAATTCAGAGATGGAAGCGAAATGTATTGCTGACCAGTTACGAGTGAATTCCAAAGTTTTATAGCCACTTAAAGAGAGCAACTGCAAACTGATTTGAGTAGCAGCTACAGCACCTGGTCCCAGCCTGGTGGTAGTTTCTCAGCTTTAAGAAGAGCTGTTGACCAAATGACACAGTTTGTCCTCTAAAACTCATTTAGTTCGATGTAATGACTGTTGTTTTAACCCCCTTTACTCTGTTCTTGCTTCCGTCCCAGGTGCTGGGGAAGGACCACCCAGATGTGGCCAAGCAGCTGAACAACCTGGCCCTGCTGTGTCAGAACCAGGGCAAGTACGAGGAGGTGGAGTACTACTACATGAGAGCCCTGGAGATCTACCAGACCAAACTGGGCCCCGACGACCCCAACGTGGCCAAGACCAAGAACAACCTGGTGAGAGGAAGCCGTTTGTCAGCCGGTAACACTTGTGTTGTCATTCCTTTGGCCTGATCGAGTTTAGTGGTGAGCGTGCCACAGAGGCTAGATTTTAGTTTGAGGGTTAACTCACGAAATAAGAAAAACACTACAGGACTGAGCATGCTAACCAGCTAGCCCCGGCCCTTCCTGTCTTGTAATACTACTTGTACCTCTAGAGGCGATAGTGAGACATTGTAGCGTCCAGTCTGTCCTCAGACAAACATGAGAGAACAAAGTAGTAGAGCCGCACCAAAGGCGTGTCAATAATACATCTGTACATTTGATCGTTTGTTTATTGGGTTAAATCAAAGTGGCAGAAACGGAAAAGAACTACTCGTACCCTCGCCTCATCCTCCCCATCACTAGGAGAGTACTTTGCCAGGAGGAGGGCCGGTTAGCGGTATCAACTGGCATTCTGGAGCCACAGCGGCAGCGCTGGGGTTCTAACCTGTGTAACAGAAAGTTTGCTGGGGAGTCGGGGCAGTCTCCCGGGATCGAACCCCCAACGCTGAGGTTTTGCTCTTGCTTGATGGCGTTGCTACAGCTAACCGCTAACTGAAGATCCGCACACTCTCCTCCCAGCAACTTAGTCTCCTGGTGGCGGGAAGGACAAACGGAAAATATGAGTTGTTTTCTGGTTTCCACTTTGGATTTAATCCATTTAACAAACGATCAAGATGTTCAAGAACCGTACAGCCCGGGCTACTGTCACAGTAAACACGCGGATGGCGAACGCAAACTATAGGCCGACGCCACACGAGACGAGGATAAGATCAGTGTTCTCTTCGGCAGTTTGGTTGAATTCTGCGTATTCTTGCCCTGCTGTTCGGAAGTAGTTTTTGATGACTGTAAATTCCAGTATTTGCGGTGAAATACTGCTCACTATATTTTTGCGTGTGGCCATATCTTACAAATTGCACCTTTTTAATTGTACTTGTGGAAAATATTTATAAAAACATGGATCCCCTGAGAGTGATATGTACTACAACAACCTCTTTATCATTTCCTGCGTCATGCTGACTCTTAACGTCTGCTTCTCTTGTGTTCTTCAGGCCTCCTGTTACCTGAAACAGGGCAAGTTCAAGCAGGCTGAAACTCTGTATAAAGAAATCCTCACCCGCGCTCACGAGAGGGAGTTCGGCTCCGTTGATGGTACGACATGTGACCGGACGATGAACACACATTTCATTCAGTAGTGACTCTAAACCAACACACACAAACGGACCTGTACTTCTTTGACATCTCCCGCTGTTCTCTTCTTCTCATGTAAAGGTTGATATTTCAGGCATTTTGGTTGCTGTAAACAAAAACGACCTTTCAGCTGAAAAGCCAACGCACTTCTTCAGAACCAGAGTGACTTGTTAAGACTCGTCCTCCCTGCTGCTGTTCATCTGAGTGTTTGTCAGCACTGATTCACTGCACTGCGTGTTCCTCTGCAGATGAGAACAAACCAATATGGATGCATGCTGAGGAGAGGGAGGAGCAAAGCAAGGTGAGCGAAGTCTGTCTATCTTTTAGTCAACCTGTGAAGTATAATTCTAGTTGTTTGTTTGTCATATATATATATATTTCTACTCGTATTTTGTGGATCTTGTGTTTGTCCCCGAGATTGATTATGATTACTTTAAAAAGTCACTTTTAACAGTAGAAAAATCAAACACAAGTCGGGACAAACAAACGCACAGAGAAGAAAAAGTGAGTCACACTGACGGCTGCATTAAACTCCTCTGACTCTCATTATTGTATTTAAGATGAAATAGGAAGGATTGACTTCACAAAGGGTTGGATTAGCAGATTAAGCCTCTGCTGATGGTGCGAGTACCCGACTAGAGGAGTTTATTTTGGTCATGGTTTTAAAAGGTTTCAGAGAAGGAAACCTGACTCGACTGTAATCCCACCACTAAATATCCTCTTCATGTTTTCGTTGACGGTATTTAAAAAATCAAAGCCTCTGGTTTTAAAATGGGTTCATCTTCATCCTTTTAATGCACAAGTCACTTCACGTTTTAGTCCATGGGGTCCGCAGATGAAGACCTTTGGTGTTACACTCGTGAGTTTTTGTCTCGTAGGGGAAGCAGAAGGATGGCTCACCGTTTGGAGAGTATGGAGGCTGGTACAAAGCCTGCAAAGTGGACAGGTCAGTTTGTTTGATGGGTTCAGTGTTTGAGTGAAGAGGACCGATGCTCAACGGCAAACAAACGAGTAAAGATGCATGTTCATGTTCAACAAGGTTCTGTCATGATCCTGTGACCCTTTAGAACTAAGTGAGGTCTACTTCTGACCCTTTCATCATCGGTTGTATAACTGCTGGTTCTGACCAGTTCAACCAAAAAGTGCTTTTTTTTTTTTGTAAGTAAATTTGCCAGAAAAATTGCACATTTTAGAGAAAAGTCTAAAAAGCTAAACATCATTTTGTGAAAATGAAACGTGTTGAATCATCTTCTGACCCCTCAGATTGCTCTTCGTCTTTGTTTGAATTCACATGTATATGTATACAGTATATGTTTAACCCTTTAGATCATTTGTTTCTGACATGGTTAACACAGCACACAGGCTATATAGATGTACTTCTCTTTTCCTGTATAAATATTATAGTTTGTAATTTAAGTTATTGCGGTTTCTCTTATACCAACAAAATATTATTCACAAAAACATTTGAACCACATATCCAGCAGATGAATCTATTATGGATTTGTTTTTTTACAAAGCAAGACATATTTGAGTTCATGAAGAGAAAACACTCGGCCTCTCTGTTGGTTTGCTACTATATGGAAAGACATTTGAAGAACAAAACAGCTTAATTGAAATGAGTAATATTGATATCTCTAAATCAGTGGATGTACTCCTCCTTCACCAGAATGATTCTCTGTGGTGAAATATATTCCTCCTCCTTGTTTTTCTGCAGCCCCACAGTGACCACCACCCTGAAGAACCTCGGTGCCCTCTACAGGCGGCAGGGCAAGTTCGAGGCGGCCGAGACTCTGGAGGAAGCTGCCATGCGCTCCAGAAAGCAGGTGCGGGCTCCGGATCACGTGACTAATAACGCAGGATTCCTCTCTGCGGTTCAGACGTCGCTGTCGGTGTTTAAGCTGCAGCGATTGGAGGCAGATGAGATGGGTCGACTCGGCGTTGACTGCAGATTAAAAAGGCAAAACGGGATCAATCTAGTGTCAAATTAGGACTGAGGTGATGAAGCGTGGAGTGCAGCTTGTCAACACTCTGAGGCGCGTTGCTGATGAGGTCTAACGGGGTGTCCTGTGGAGATGAAGCCCCGCAGCTTTCGTCATGAATTAGGATTTCTCTCCAGGATTTAATGTCCTTGGTACCTCTCGTTTGGGAAGTTACACATGATGCTCAAATTAAACTGGATTCCTGCTGTTACAGCTGGCGAGACCATCATTTAGGTAATCAAATTATAAATAATTAGAATTATAAGTATTAGAAATTATCGATACTTACTAACTGATTATTGTAACAAATCAAGTCAATATTTAGGGATTTATTATAGTTCTGAGAAAACCATTTTTTTCGGACACATTTAATTTATGTGGTCATGGTTTATGTTTGCACTTTGTAAATGGAAAAGTTATACTTTTACATTTAAAACAATATGTCCAAAATCAGATTTGAATTTTAAAGATTCAGTACAGTTTGAAATCAGTTAAATGTTAAGAGGGAGGAGCATGTTCATAACAATAGCAGAGCACACATTTTGAGTCAGATCCTGTTGCTTTGTTTTCCAGTCTTGAATAATTCATTCTTCAGAATGTTAAAGGAAACAGTCTTTGCACTTCGTTATAATGAATGCTGCACAGTGATAGTTACAGCAGACGCTGTACTTAATTGTACTTGTTTTCCTGGAGATAAATACCTCTGAATTTGCATTTAGATGAACATCTTTTCCTACGAAACCTTAAACATCCCCCTCCACTCCAACATGAGTTTTACTTGCCGTCTCTTCACTTGCAGTGTTTCCACATTGATCTGCTGAAAGGGGAAAGTTCCTCTGCTGTCTCCTCACTCTCAGGAACAGAATTGCAACGAATACTTAAAGACTCCAGGGCAGAAACACTGAGAATCAACTTTTCAGTGACGTTGAAGTCGTCTTGCGTCCAGTAGTTGAACTTTTATCATGAACAATATCTCTAATCGTAGATGACACAGACGGACTCGATGCAATTATAAACATTTTTATCAATGCAGTTGAATTTCTCTTGTATATCAGACACTAAATATTATACAAAGCAGAAAACGTTATGCCTTCAAACATTTCTGAAGAGGATCTTTAGGCCGGTGGTGGCACTGAAGAATCAACAGGAAAACACACGTCTCTGTTTGCTGTTCAAGGATTTCCTTGAAAGAAACCGTTGAGTTTTGACTGAATAGGATTCTACTGCTGTTGTGGAATTTAAGGTGCGAGTGTGTGCCAGGGCCGGGGTTCAGTGCAGCAGGTGGTAGAAGTCTGTAGCTTTGACATTAATTGGATGAACTGATACTTGTTCCTGTCAGCTGTATCGTGTCCATGTGTGTGGCAGGGTGCTCTAGCTGCAGGTGGCAGAGGTGCTCAGCTTTTGCATTGATTGGATTAGTTGAATTGGCATTTATTGCTGCCTTTTGTGTGTGTGTGTGTGTGTGTGTGTGTGTGTGTGTGTGTGTGTGTGTGTGTGTGTGTGTGTGTGTGTGTGTGTGTGTGTGTGTGTGTGTGTGTGTGTGTGTGTGTGTGTGTGTGTGTGTGTGTGTATCAGGGTCTGGACACTGTGCACAAGCAGCGCGTGGCGGAGGTCCTGAGCGAGCCGGAGGCCCGCGAGAAGCAGCGGAGCCGCGAGAGCTTGACCTCCGACACGGTGAAGTACGAGAGCGGGCCGGACGGTGGCGAGGAAGTGAGTATGAGCGTGGAGTGGAACGGGGTAAGTACAGTACACAGCCCTCGACACGCTACTGAGAGTCTCCACACATGTAACAAGCAACGCGTTTCTTTCAGGACAGAAGCCACATAGAACCAGATCAAGTCTGATAAATATGAGCCGTATCTACATGTATACTGTTAATACAGAGATTAATAACAGCATATTACCCTCCATGCAGATTATTTGAACTGCTTTACTTATCTTTGTCTTGGTGAGGTTGGTGCTATTAAAATAATGTAAATAGAACCATAAAATGCGCAGCAAGTCTCGGGTGAATCCTTGACGAGTAAAAATGCAATTTGAAACATCAGGGAACACCTGCAATGTGACAAGCCACAAGTTTCTCCATAACCGTTGTGGTCCATTTAAATAGCTTTGTGGTTGGGAGCCGGTGTGCTTGTGTTCCTCTTTACATCCACGCTGATGTCAGCTACAGTACATCTACTGTGCACATCACTAGTTTTCCTCTCTAGTTATTTGACAGACAGCCGTTAAAGTACAGTTCTTCATGCGTTAACTAGTAAACCAGAGGAGGCCAGTTTATTATTCATAGCTGAAGTTACAAGATGTGTTTTTGATTTCTGTCTCAAGATGACAGAAAATATCAAAACTCTGCTCAATAAAAACAACAAATGATGGTTAAATATAGTGTGATTTAGCTTTTAATGTACCTAAAATCAAAGTTGTTAGTTGATTGACTGCAAGTGAAGATTCAAAATCTCCAGTTTGATCCCGTCGTTCATTGTCTGCGTTGTGTTTGACGAACGCATTAAGATTAGATCCTCCGTGTTTTATCTGCTGGGCACTGATGCGTAGAGGTGAGCGGTCGACTTTACAGGATGTAAATGTTTGAGGGTTCCAGTGGTTTCTGTCCAGAAAGACACCACGAGGTTGTTACTTTACTCCGTTAATCTTTAGAAATATCTCTTAAAGCGACAGTCAGAAGATGGTCTGTGCTGATTGACTGTCACAACTCCCGCAGTAGCTTTTGCTTGTACTTCACTGTTGCACTGATTAATAAGTGAAACGCTGCCTAAACCTCTGACCTATTTACATACTGCAGCACTTTGTTCGTGATAAACCACTAAACTCTCTTTCTATAGAGCTTTTCCCACTAACTGTGACTCTTAAAAAGCTGCCTTCACATCTCATGTTAACACATGCTGACCACACCCAGCTGAGCGGGTGCATTTCACAGTGGCTGCAGGTTTCCTCCAGCCTCTAGCGACGGAGAGACAACAACATGTAGCTGTAGAGCCGCTGCAGGCTGCTGCTCCTCATCTTTCTGCTGCCTGCTCGCATAGCAACACTAGTCATAGCGCCCCGGACAGCCAATCAGCATCGCCTCCTGCACCTCTGGTTGTGGCTGTGGGAGGTTTGGTTAGAGACACGCTGTTATTAGTCTCACATCACCAGCTGATGTCTGCACATATTTATATCGGCTTATCTGGAAAGAGCTTCAGCTGGAAGTACATTTTAATAATGCTGCTCTTGTTTGGCTCTCTTTCACCTGACAGTAAACAAAGGTATGGCTTACATGTCTCCACAAAGTCCATGAAATATAACGAACTTAACAACACGACACAATTTTATTCAAGATAAAATCAAACTTTATCGATTCAGCATCACAGCAGCGACCAGAGAGGTGGGAACAAGAAAAGTGACAATGCTACCCTAACTAATGTGCATACATGTATGAATTAACATGTATATACAGATCAGTATGTATGCATAATGAATATCATTTAAACGTATATTAGGGCTCTACCCAGTGTATTTTACTACACTTCAAAGCTTCTATTGAGGTTTTCTAATGAAGCCTCATATGTCATATATTATGACATCAGCGCCCCCCCATGGAAAAAAGTAGATTTAGTGTTATTGTGGTGGTATAAATGTAATCATAGGGCTGTTAGATTGCCTCCTTGTCTGCAGAAAACACAGTTTAAAAGGCTAAACGCCAACAAATATGAACTGTAGCTGAATATTTTGTCATATAAACACATGTATTAATAATATTAGTGTTGCCTGATCTTTATCTGACACGTTGCAGAAATACACGCTTTAAACTATTCAGTACAGCTCTACTGTACGTCGCAGGTTTCTAATATTACAGACGACTATAACTCATATCAGATTGGTAGAAACATGGTGTTCACGGTATTTTTCCCCTCCACTGCTTCCCTGCAGCTGTCAAACTAAATCTTTGCCTTCCGACAAATCCTGACTTCCTCTCCAGCCCTCTCCTCCAGGTGTTAAAACAGTCACTTGACTCTTAAACCGGTCCTCTGAGGATCACTGTGACTCATCAGTGTGTTCGTCTGACTCCACACGGGCTCTGTACTGTACTCTTTGTGTGATGTTTGTGTTTATATGTACCTCCCCTTTGCGTCTGTGTGACGAGCTGCTGCCGGAGAATGTAAAGTGTGGTTTTATTTTATTTCCTTTGCTTGCTTTGTCAGCATGTTGGCAGCCAGAGAGGAAGAGAATGTTTAATGTTTACTGCAAACATATTAAACGCTTAAAACACTAAATATGCAGGTTGTCTTTAGGTTGACTTGTGTTGAGTATCCTTTAACCAGGCTCCACAGCTCTGTTAGCTCTGATACGTTTATTATTATCATCACTAATGTGCTGTTTTTTATTTCAGCTACATTTTAGGCAAACGGTTGTTTGTTTTATCCATTCAAAAGCAGAGCAAATATTACTTAAACGAGTAATTGGTTTTTGAAAAATTGCCCAAAATACCGTTTCTAGCTTCTCAAATGGAACCTAGAGAAAGAAAGGTACTCATAACTCCGTATGAAATCATCATCAAAGCGTCCAACTGGCTGCTCTCATGTGTTTTCCTGCCTGCATCCCCTCCGTCTTTTATTCTGTGGTGCTCTAACAAAGCGTAACCTCGTTCTACTTGTTCTTAAGTGTGCTAACAAATGTTCCAGATATTCGGACACGGCATCTCTCCGTCATGTTAAACTGTGCAAAGGCTCCACCTGGTGGCGAGCTCTGTAAACTACATCACAGAGGAATGAAGTTATTCTGCGTAGACGGCCTGTGATCACCATCTGATGCCTTTCTATGTTTGTATTCGTGATTATCTATCTTTAAGTGAGTAGAGAAGGACTATAGAGGCTGTTGCATCTAGAAGGATTAGTTTGTTTTCCTTGTATTTTATAAACCAGCCTCATGGCCATAGCCAGAGTTTATAGATACATTTTTGGTGAGCACAGAAGCTGTATGGTCGCTGTGTTTTGACATTTCGAGGTTCAGAGGTGTAGATGTGTCTGAAGCTAAAGCACAAGCTGGTGGAGAGGTGCTGCGTCTGATCTGGGAACTGGATAACCGTGTCCGCCTCTTTAATCTCCTGTTTCTCTTCTCTTCCTCCACCGTTTCTCTCCTTCCTCTCTGCTACATGACTTCTTTTTCAAACTGTCTCATCTCTCTTCCACTGTTTGTATTTCCTTCTTTCTTCTTTCTGCTCCGTCTGTCCGGCAGGCGTAACTCCAGATGCCTTGTAATGGTTCTAAAAAACTTGTCTTCTGCATGACGGACGCCTCGCCTGGCTTCACTTCGCCTCAACCCCTTCAGCTCTGACTCCCCCCTTCTCTCTCTCTCTCGCTCTCGCTCTCGCTCTCTCTCTCTCTCTCTCTCTCTCTCTCTCTCTCTCTCTCTCTCTCTCTCTCTCTCTCTCTCTCTCTCTCTCTCTCTCTCTCTCTCTCTCTCTCTCTCGCTCTCGTGGGGATTCTTCACGCCGGGTCGAACCACAGCGATAATGTTGCTTTTGTCTTTGAAGCATTGTACTCGACTGTGTGTATCCGAGAGATGTTTCTTTGTGGCAACGTTAAACTCTTCTCATGTTGTTTCTGCTGTCCTTCCTCTAACACTCCGCTTCTCTACTTCCTCTCTTTCTGTCTTTAAACCTTCATGTTGGCTGTCGAGTTAATAGCTTGTTTTGGGGACACTGTGTGGGGAGATTGACGGTTGTACTTTGTCTTTAAAGCAGAACTCTCTCCATTTTTACCTGGACTCTCAACTTTTCAAATCTCACACAAACATCATTTTAACCAGAATAACAGCTGTCGGCTTTAAAGTTATTTGCTTTCTTGGAGCTTAAAGAAATGATTCGAAGGCCGTTTAAGCTGTTTGTTTTTTTAAAGCATGTTAGAATAATGTACCAAACAAACAGTGACGTGACGCACGTAGAAATTAAAAGATTAGTCGATCAACAGATAATCATATCGAGCAAAAATCATTTCTACTTTCTCAAATGTGAGGATTTAATGCTTTCTTTCTGTCATGGATGATGGTAAACTGAACAGTCGAGATAAAATCAACAATTTAAATATGTCATCTTTGATTCTGGTAAATTATCATTTGTAATATTTATCGTCTGTATTCTGGCATTTTCAGACAAAACAATACACCTGTTAATCAAGAAAAACGAACAGCAGATTAATCATTAAAATATCATGGACTAATACAAAGTTCATAACATAACAATAAGTTCAATGTTGGCACTCATTCTATGTTTTGTTTGGTACATTTAAGGATCAGACGCATCGAACAAACGTGATTAAAAATGAACGACATTTTTCAAGATCTGTACGATTTAAAACAGCAAATATGAAGAAAAAGAGGAAATATAGATTTTACAGCCTGTTGTACAATTAATATATTCCCCTACAATCAGAGGTTGTCAAAAATATGGTAAAATAGTAGTTGTGTGCATATTCAGTCCTTTATTTATCCGCACTCACAACCTTCCCAAATCTTTATTGGACAGAAGAAAGTCAAAGTTTGGACTCACCAGGTTGTGATTAACGTGAGTTGGGAGGAATAAAAAGACACAGAGCTGATTACATCCTGCTGACGGTCCACCGATCAATCGAAAACTAAACCTACAATACAACCGTGTGTCAGTTACCTTCCAGGTATGAAATGGTCCGAGTTAAAGCTTCGAACACGCCGTCTTTCTTTCTGTTCTCCATTCAGTTTAATTCAGCACCTAAACTCAGAGCTCATCGTGATTCTTCTGTAAATAACGTCGGCGTAACTCGTCAGCATGATCGAGAGGCACCGTCGGTTGTGGCTCTGTTGGAGTTCAGTCATTCGTTCTTCGTCACTCTGTGCTCCGTGTCATCTGTCCGCTATGACGTCGGACTGAACTCATGTGGGACAAGGTAACGGGATTCATGCACGATGTCTTTAAACTTTGACAGAACAGAGTTCACCTGGTAAAGTGACGAGGAAATGAATCTTCAGGCCTGAACATGGTGCCTGCAGCCTGTAACCTTCTGTATATCTCTGTATATAGATGTCACGATGGGTGAAGGGAGTTTGCTGAAAACAAGTTCAATTGAAATTTGGGAATTTAAAAATAGTCTCTGCTCTCGGCTCCTTGCTAATAATCCCTCTGCGTGTCCTTCCTGTCCTGTTTGTGCATCTGACAGTTTGTCTTTCTTAACTTCTAATAAAACCTAAACTCTTTGCTCACCTGAAACCTGTGGCTGTCGCCTCTTTGTGTGTTCCCTCTCTTCTCTGTGTGAGTGAGCTCTTAACATCAATAACACCTCTCAGCAGCAGCACTCTCCGTCCTGGAACTCGAGTCAAAGTAGTTAAAATACTTCAAGCTCACGCAACGTTGTCTCATTGACGGGAGATCTCGACATCACCAGGTCCAGTTAGCTTCAAAATAACTCACATTTGTCCCAGAAGGAGTAAAAACTATCCGTCAATCAAATATTAGAAATTATCCTCCACAAGTCATTACAAGTTCAGCACTCGATGGTCTTTAAGGGATGATTAAGAATGATGCATCAAGTTAACATGCAGGGAGGATTCTATTGCTCCATTAACCATCAACACGGACTGGACGTCCACACAAAAGGAGGCGGATTTTCCCTTTAATTGATCACAGAGGGGAAATTGGTTAATTGAATTTGAATTAAATGATTTTATTAAGATTGAAAGTTCATTCTTCACCTCTGCAACAGATCAAATCCTTAGATTTAGTTTACTCACTAGAAATGTTCTGACACTATTATTTATATATTCATCATCATAAAGACTGAACCAAAAGAACCACCGTGTTTGATTTACAGTTTATCAATTACCAACCCAGTATTGATTTTATCATATATATATATATATAAATAAATAAATGAATCCTTCTATTTATATTTCATGCTCCACTACATTTGTCTGACAGCTTTAGTTACACTGCAGAGTGAGATTAATAAAAGATTAACGGTCAACTAATAAATCATGTTTTATTTTATTTTTGTGTGTTTTTCTTTACCAGCTGCAACATTAATGATACTTATAATCCGTCAATAATTATAATCCAATAATGTAATATTCTGAAATGAGCCATTCTGCATAAAGAGTACTTTTACCTTTGGTACTTAAAGTATTATGACGCTAACACTTTAGTACTTTTTTTTTTTTTTACACTGTGGTATTACTAGTTTAACTGAAGTAAAAGTACTTCTTCCACCACTGTTTTCGAGATGAAATCAGATCTTAGAAGTATGGCTGAATACTTTTTCTCAGTACCCAGCATGCTCTGCTTCATTCTCAGCTTCTTCCTCTTCCGTTTCACTGGGCACCAGACTAACATTACTCTGCCGGTAGTCATTGAGGTTTAGATTCATATTCTCTGGTTTGAATAACTAAACACTCCTCTGTGTCTGTGTTGAGGTTGTGAATCTGTCCAGGCTCAGTAGACGGGTTGGAACAGGAAACATGAAATTGCACAACCACGCAGGTGTTTTTAGTTATTTAGTCTTTTGGGTCACGTAGGACTCCATGTAGCAACAGATGAAGGTGCCACTCAGTAAGTGGACTCACCTGTGTGCGCGGACCAAAGTTGTGCAGCGTGGGAGTCACAATGCAACTTTACAGAACTTTACAAATCTGCAACGTTTTGCATGGACGATCATGCACTTCTGTTGTGTGCATGACGTTTAAAGACTGCTGCACACAGACATTTTGATTTAATCCAGAATGACCTGAATGTTTTTGACATATGGTCCCAAAAATTCCAAATGAGTGAGACTAAATTGTATAAAAATGTTGTTTCAGCCTCTGAATGCAGTATTTTGAATCATTTGCTCAACACTCAATGTCTTCAGGTTTTACAGACAAGAAAAGTCAGAATTCTGATGATTAAATTCAAAAGAAGGCCTGATCTTTGGCCAACAACACACCAGTCTTACGCTAATGTTCACACATATTATACACTCCTGGTGTGTGTGTATGTGCAGCTATTAAAACAATAAATAAAATGGAGTGTGTTGTGAAAGAGTGTAACGCTGTGACGTCTCCCATCAGGACGGCTCCGGCTCTCTGAAGAGGAGCGGCTCCTTCAGTAAACTGAGAGCGTCGATCCGTCGCAGCAGCGAGAAACTCGTCCGCAAGCTGAAGGGCGGCGGCTCGTCCCGAGACAGCGAGCCCAAAAACCCCGGGTAACTATCCCCACAGACACCTGGCCCACCCAGGTGACAGGTGACTTTATGCACTGGAGGCCCGGAGGACTAACCAAAACATAAAAGAAGGGATTGGCTCTGCTTTGCTGGCGGTGAAGTAACTCTAAAGCTGTTTGCACATGAAATGATGGAGCGCTTACTGGCACACTTTGGTCCTTTTTCCATCGCATTGGTTTACTGTTCTGTCCTCACTGCATCTGTACAGCGGACAACTTTTCTTCTTCATGCTTTGGTTTGGTCAGTAAGTATAAGAGACAATGTTTGGAGAAAAAAATAAAAATGTAATATTTCGATTTAAAAAACAGGACATTATGTCAAGAAAAAAGTCCCATTATTTTAATAAAAAGTGTTAATGTTTTGAGGAAGAAAATGCAATATTTTAACTTTCAAAAATGAAATATTTTAATTTTAAAAAGCTTAATATTTTTGAAAAAATAATTGCAAGATTTTGAGGAAAAGCTGTATGTAAGAATCTAAAAGTTTTGATAACGGTGCTTCCTCCTTTATTCTCAAAACTTTGACTTAATTCCTGAAATATTACAACCTAAACTGTAATTGTATTACTTTCTACTCTAAATATTACAACTTAAGTCTTGAAATATTTCAGCTTCAGTCTCTTTTTCTTTCAGCGGTCGTAATATTCCGTCGTAGAAACCAAACCTGAACATGATTAGTAGAAAAGCGTGTGTACAATAAGCAGCACATGTACAGAAGTGAACTGATGAAAACGCTCTGAACTTGACGGCATGCTGTGACGGGCGACGTGTAGAATCTGATGTCTGCTTCCGAGATGCTTTTATTCTTGTGACGCCTTTTTTTATTATTTTAACAACTAATAGTGAAACCTATTTATTGCATTTTGTGTCTTTTGGACTATTTATTTCAATTTGTTTTGAAATATAGTTCAGTTTTACTTTCTTTGGATTTTATTATTTTCATTTTTTCTTTGTGGGTTTTACTCTGAAAAACAAACTTGTCTGCATGGCTGTTCATTTTTGTTGTTTTTGTTTTTTTATTTATGAATAAATTTGTTCCTTTGAATGTTTGAACTTGCATGCCTCATCTGTGTGCTCACTGGTTTCCATTCTCCTCTCTGTGCTCTTCCTCTCTGATGGACACGATGATGTCACTGCCATCATCATCATCAGGACCAATCAGTGACGTCAGATCACTGCAGAAACGTCCATTTTAACAAGTCTTAAAGAAACCATCTACTACACCAGAAATGATTTTTCTTTCATAAAAGTTTTCTCTAGAATGGAAGTTGAATCTTCCCGCCAGCGAATGAAGTCGGTTTTAGACGTTATTATTGATATCTGATAATGAAAATACCTTTTTCCAGATCAACACTAAAATATAAATCAGGTGAGTCACCAAAATATCCTCCTAAAGGTTTCAAAGGTTGCTTCGCTTCACGTGTAGAACTTAAAGAGCTCTCTTAACCCACTCCTATCTGAACTAATACAGTGTAATATGCCTTTTTATTTGATTGTGATATAGATAGAGAACATGGGAATAGGGAACAAGGGAATAAGAAACAAGGGAATAAGAAACATGGGAATAGAGAACATGGGAATAGGGAACAAGGGAATAGGAAACATGGGAATAGGGAACAAGGGAATATGGAACAAGGGAATAGAGAACAAGGGAATAAGAAACAAGGGAATAGGAAACATGGGAATAGAGAACATGGGAATAGGAAACATGGGAATAAGAAACAAGGGAATAGGAAACATGGGAATAAGAAACAAGGGAATAGGAAACATGGGAATAAGAAACATGGGAATAGAGAACAAGGGAATAGGAAACATGGGAATAGAGAACATGGGAATAAGGGAATAAGAAACAAGGGAATAGGAAACATGGGAATAGAGAACAGGGGAATAGAGAACAAGGGAATAAGAAACGGGACTAGAGCAGTTGAAATGCAACAAAACTTCAGTAAAAATTTTAAATCATGTTTTTAATGTTGAGTTTGAATGTCTAAAAAGCTTTTGGTAGATTTCTCTGTAACAGACATGGAACTCAGTGTTTGTTTTGTTCAGTAGGACGTATATCTTCCCAAAAAGTAGTAATATTATTAGTTATGTATTGTTCTGATTATTATATAATGAGCTGGATCTGGACAGTGTTTCTGCAGTTTGACTTTACTGAACTTGACGTTTTTGTTGCATGAATGTCGGTGTGTGCACGAACTTTATTTACTATATATATATATATATATACATACATTTCAGTTCACAGCTGATCAATAAAAAGATTGTTTCAGATGAACTCGAATGTTGGTACCACTTTCTAATAAGGAACCTTTCATTTAGATGTAACTAACGGCTTTATTAATAATTAATAAGTAATTTATTGATGCTTTAAAGATCAGTTTAGTTAATAATTGTCATGTTTTTCTACTGTATAATAATCAAAAGTTAGTCAATCATCTGTAATCATAAATGTGACAAAGTGTTTTTTACAACCGTAGAAGTGAAAGCAGCGCTCTTCCACATGATGGTGGTTTAAATTAAAGGACCGAAAAGTTAAAAAGCCTAAATTATAATAATTAGAAACTGGTGCCAAAAGTTTGATATTGAACTTTCTAAATCTCATAAACAAGAAGTTTTATTTGAAGTAACCGTTGTGTGAAAATATCATGGATGTTATTAACAAACGTAACCATCTCCATTGAGCTAAAATCCTCACAGCTGACTCTCCACCCCCCCCCCCCCTCTCACCTCTGACCCCTCACCTCTGACCCCCCCCCCCCCCCCCCTCCCGCATGTCCCTCTGGGTGCAGCATGAAGCGAGCCAGCTCTCTGGGGGTTCTTAACGTGGTGGACAAGGCTGCGACCGACCAAGTAAGACGTCCAAAAGTAAAACTGTGATTCTATTAAAGATCGAGCTCACAGTCACACTGTTGTGATCTCCAATAAAGGTTTTATTGAGCTTTATTTAAGACGATAAAATCTATTAATTAAATGGATTAATGTCTTCCGTACACGGAATAACTTTATTAATTCGGACAAAGATTTATCAAATTATCAGGTTCTTTTCTGAAAGAATCAGAAAACATCTACAGGATGTTTATAACCATAAAACATTTATATTTAATTCATTGTAATTTATCAGGAAAAAATGCAAAATAACTTCTTATTCCAGCTTCTGAATCATGAGAAATGATTGGAAATTTAATATCTTTAAGTTTTTATGCTGTCGGGCAAAGAAAAATAATCAACTTTAAATCTGAGAGATTGTGAGCGGTGTTCGGTATTTTCTGACTAAATAATCATTGACTAAAATATACAATCAACTGATTATTTGATAATCCAAATTGTTTGTGGCCCTAACCAGGTTATTCTACCTCTGAATACATGAAGATGATATACACTTTAAAGTGTGCTGATAAAATACAACACTTACAGAGTTTTTCTTCAAGTTTTGAAACTAAATAGTGAAACTAAAGTTTGATTGTCACGTCAACAGATGTCTGAGTGTTCAACACATTAGAGACTGAAGTCACAGCAGATCAGAAAGAAACAACAAAACGTTCATTTACTAATACATCCCCAAATGCAGGACTCAAAAATACACATTTAAATAAGAATACTTCAAAGTTGAAGGTGGTCAGTTCACTGAGATTGTTGAAACAAACCACTGAAGAACTTTTACTCTCCTCTCAGTCTTCAAGGTTCTTTGTCATATTCATCACTGATATCACAACGTGAGTGAGACTCACACACTAACTTCTCTCATCGTTATTTTTGACTAATCAACACAAACTATTAACACACAGAATGTTTTCTTTTTTTTCTTATTTGACACATCGAGAAATGTTCTTTGAGATAAAGTCACATTCAACGTTTAAGTATTTAAGACTAAACTTTTATCACAGAGCTACCGAACAATAAATGTTTTCATATCGTATCCAGTGGTGGGAAGTACATTTACATTAAGTACTGTCTTTACAATTTAGAAGTACTTTAACGATACTTCAGTATTTCCATGTATTTCCTGCTTTCTACTTCTAGTTCACAGACAAATATTGTAGTTTTTTTCATTATTTATTTAATATCCTTAGTTACTTTAATGAGATCAATGAGATGTAGAATAATCAACAAATAGAAATATGATGCATTAATATATGCGAAGATAAAACTTATAGCAGCATATAAAGTTATTAACATGAGCTCCACCTTCACCAGTAAACATTAAAGTGATGAACACATGAATGCATCGATAAGTATAATCCAATAATATAAAATACGTTGCATACTTTTCCTTTTAGTACTTTTAAGTTTATTTTGATGTTAATACTTTCTTCTTTTACTTTTGTGTGTATTTGTACACTGTGGTACTATTAGTACTTCTTCCACCACTGGTCATATCCGTCACTGTTTAAAATGTTACGAGTCTCAATCTCAGAAAACCTGTTTTAACAAATTCTTAAAGTCATGTTGGTCGAGCTGAAAGTAAATCTCTTAAAAAGTTCACGTCTTAATTTAACATCTGTTTACTTTTCTTCTTCTTTTTTTTCCTCCAGGAACGAAATAATCGTCTGAGAAAGAGTCGCGACCTGAGTGCCAGCCACACCGACCTGGCGCGTTGAAGGTCGATTCGGCCCTGGAGGAGTTTAGGGGCGGAGCCTGAGAGGTCACTTCCTGTCCAGACCCTCCTAATTCAGCATCGCACCACCAAGTGCTCACTGTACAGGTTCCTATGTGTCTCTGCACTTTTTGGGAACGTTTGTGGTGTTTGGTTTCCTCGAGACACAACAAGAGGAGCATACAGAGAGCTGTGTGTGTGTGTGTGTGTGTGTGTGTGTGTGTGTGTGTGTGTGTGTGTGTGTGTGTACTGTATGTACTGTTACATGTGTGCTGGTGGGAGTGATCTCAAATCCAAGTCCTTTTTTTATATTTAATGCTCGCGCGTGAATGCAGAGTTTTGCTCTTTGTACAAACATTTCTCGTTGGTCCAGTTAAAAAGTCGGCGAAGACGAAGATGAGCTCGGCTGTTTGAGTTGAGTAAACTCTTCATCTCGGTAATCCAGTGCTCCGTTTTAATCACATTGCGGTAATTAATGGAAACATTTGCAACTTCTTGTACAGATTTTGTAGAAATCCGGTTAAAATGTACGCGACATTTGGACGTAAACGCGACTGTATGTTCGTCGATAACAGAGTCGAAAAGTCACGGCTTTACTCCTCTTCTTCGTGTTTATAATCGAAGAGTCTTCTTTTTGGTTAACAGACCTTAAGCGATGTTTTCCACTACGAGATGAATATACATCACTATGTAGTTCACGTGTACTTATTTAAATGTTGGCCCCGGAGACATTCATCAAGTAAAAAGTTCTTCAATTTGAAATCAAAGTGAAGTTTTAAAAGTCACAGTTAAATTGACCGACACTGAAGTCTTCAATGAATGAATGATTTATTGATACTTTTACAAACTCACACTTCGGCTTCACCCTCTGAAGTTTAACTGAAGCAACGAGAGACTAAAGCTGCAGACAACTGGTCCAGCGATGACGTCTCTTTGGAGGCCGACCCGGACGTTAGCTTAGCTTAGCTTAGCGCTCAATCTGCAGATTTCCAATGGAGGTTCTGACCTGGGTTTTTACATGAATTAAGAAAGTAAGATCTGTAACAAAGAAATATTTACACGAGGAGATAAACAGAGAATATTTGAAATAGATTATTTTCCACATTAATTAAGACAACGGAGGGAAGTTACATCTCTTCCCTAAAATGTTCCGTCCTGTGTTCATTTAGCTTTTTCCGAATGAAGTTCTATGTTTACATTTGTGTTGTTTTTTTTGTAAATGATGTTTTATTAGTTTCTGTCCTCGCGCTGCTCTGAAGAGTTTATCTTCATATCTTCCTGAATATCAGCGCTGTCTTCTTAAACGTTGCAGTACGGAGGCGGGACGCTCTCAGGATCGATCGCTGAACGTTCACGAAAGACACGTTAACGGAGAAATGTTACAGCATTCATTGTTACTTCCTGATTGTCAAGACAACACTTTACCACGTGAGGAAAGTCGAAACAAATCCAACCAAAAAGTGCAAATTATGAAATATTTAAAAATACTTATTATCATGCAAGAATTATTCCAGAGACGAAGTTGCAAATGTAAAAATATATATTTGCTTTAACCAAAATAAGAGGGATGTTCCTCCTATAGCTCGTTATATTAGATATAATTTAACAAATATTTATATCACTGTATATCAGCGGTTCACTTTGTAAAGTGTTATTTAAAACTAGAATGAATCACTAACAAGAAGGATGGAAACATCTGTTTGAGCAGCAGCTGGATCCAAAACACAAATAACTTAAGACTGCAAACATAAACGTAAACAACTGCAAAACTCCAAAAATATTCAATTTACTGAAGAAGAAGAGAAAGAAAAGCTGCAAATCCTCACAACAGAAACGCTGAAGCTGGGGTGAGTTAGACTCAGTTTCATGTGTGTAAATGTGTCTCTCATAAAGGAGACGTTTGCACTGCAAACATTTAACTTTCTATTGATTATTGTACTGACAGATCAGATCATGTGACTGATGCATTTTACATTCTTTGTTGTTGTGTGCGAGTACATGGACTCTTTAGTTGGGATGTGCAATACGCTTTGGTTTGACTTTACCCTCCTGTGTTTGAAACAAACTCTTCTGATTCTGATTTGATGAAAATGAATTAACATCTGGAGCGAAGTAGAGAATTTAAATGAAAGCTTTCAAAACCTTATTTTATAGGAATCATTTTTCCCTCCATTAAAAGAACAAAAATGAAGACCTGAAATGTAAATATATAAACTGAATATATTTGATGACATGAATAATATTCATGGTTATTTTTTCCTTCTGTGCCGGCAATAATTTAGTCAAAATGATTTTTAAAATGTTAAAAATCAAATTTTTTGAATGAGCTTCTTGTTGTTTTCCTGATGATTTTATTGACAGAGTCGAGTGTCTTGAAGCTTCTTGTCGACTGTTGATCAGTCTTTTTTAAATCACAAAGTAACGAGGCACATAACTTCACTACGTCTGCTGGTTCTGATGAACCGGGCAACATTTAGGGCAATGACAGACAGGCAACACCTTCAGCAACTGGCAACAAAGTGACGAAGTGTTGTAAAGATGTAATTTAATGTTCTGAATGTAGTTTACACAAGAATAAAATGCAAATTAGGTTTATATGGAAGCAAAGAAAGACCGAAATAATTCAAATGTGAAAAATAAAAATCTGAATCTGAGTTTATGTGGTTTGAAGGAAACTTTAAGTTTTTGAATTTGTTTCTTTGATGATAGAACTGATAGAGCCTAACCTGACGTTGAACGTATTTGTTGTTACATTTTCAATTTATCATCATAAATATTGTTTTTCAGAAATCAGAAAATGAAAACTGAAATTAGGCAACTTTAATAAATATTTGGACACAATTTTCTACCTGAATTTGTGAATAATTTGTGTTTTTGCACAACTTCAAGTTTCAAAGTTGGAAATTCCACATAAAAACCCTTAAAGTTATAAATGTAAAAAATTAAAAAAACATCTTTAAATGCTATAAATTCAGTTTTATTAAAATTCCCATAGTAAATATTCGGTGTTGACTAAATTTCACAATATAGATTAAGTTGCTTTTAAGATTTATAATCTTTTGGCCTTCCTTTGCTTCTGTACTAAAAATAAAATCATATTCAGAGTAAAAAAAAGGCTAATTTTCTACATTTTAAAGATTTAAAAGTATTTTACAATTTGCTCTCAAAAGGAAACTTGTAGTTGTTAAAAAAAGATCAAATCCATCATCAAGTTTTTAATCTTTAATATTTCTTGTGTGTGTGTTTGTGTATATAGTGTACTGTACTATAAGAACTCAAAATAACTTTGTCATTTTTCAATAAAAATTTTGATGACGTGAATGTAAATTTAACGGCTTTATTAGAATTAAATGAAGAGTTTATGTAACTACATGTTTAAAGCAGTGAAGCTAAAACCCTCTCAGTCCGTCCTTTTGTTTACGTTTTTATTTCTTCCTGTTGATTCTTATTTGTTTCGTGTCTGTGGAGCGTGTTGTTGTGTGGAGCGTGTTGTTGTGTGCGTGTTGTTGTGTGGGGCGTGTTGTTGTGTTGAGCGTGCTGTTGTGTGGAGCCGTGATGTGGACGAGGGTTTAAATGAATCACCTTCTAGCAGTCTGGGGGAAATGCAGCAATATTAAAATAACTTTTCCCTTCTTACATAAACTAATTCAATCTAATTGGAATAATTATGTCATAGTTAATGTTATGTTATATTAAGTTAAAGAAGATGTGACAAAATGAGCCGGCGGTTGAGTACGTTACTATTTTCTTTATTGATTAATCTGCTGATTATGCTCTTGAATAAATCATTTTTATTCTAATAAAATGTCAGAAAATAATGATTTTACAGAATTTTTTCTACAGGAAATCTTCCAAGTTGGTTGGAGAAACGAAAACAAGTAAATTATATAAATTAATATTAGTATTTTTGTGAAGAAAACAACTTGTTGCTGACTAATTTTCAACTAATTGTCTGCAGCTCTAAAAGTAATAATCAGATAATTGTTTATATTTTACTATATAATACTACAAATGTAATATTCGCGTCACGTCCTGCCACAGAACGTCTCAGTTATTAACAGTATGTTGAAGTCACTCAGAGGAAGTCTGGAGAAACTTAAAACTGTATTCTGTTAAAAAAAAGTGAACAAACATCTTTTATGTCTGATCTTCAGCAGCTTCGTTCAAGTGAGATGAGCTCACATTATTGAATGTCACTCCTTTAGACATTAACTACAATTTATAAACCAAAACAACAGAACTACAACGTGTTTGATTTACTAAAACAAGTCCAGGAAATAGTCTGCACCCCAATGATTTAAAAAACTAACAAAACACTTCATATTGGATGCTGTCCTCATGCAGTTTATGAAATCTGCATTTTTACGGGCCCACGATGAGACACAAGATTGAATGTCAAGTTGTCCTCCATTGTTTTGTTTTGTTTTGTTTTTGTTTTGTGTGAAACATGAAATCATTTTAAGGATGTTTTTGCTTCCTGCAGAGCAGCATTGTAGCCGTCCGTGTTAAATATCTCGTACGTACAGAAAATGTTCCTGGATGAAACTGGCATTCATGACTTGTCCTCCCGGACATGTAGGCTGACTGCACAGTCCTCTTGTTGTGGTGTTGTTAGACGGTAATAACAGTGTATTAACAGTGTAATAGAGCATCAGCATGACAGCAGATCTCACCAGAAATATGTTAACCTGTTCAGAACTGTGTTCTTTACTCTCTAACTTCACTGAAGTTGTGAGGACGTTTGTCTGCAAACTGAAGTTATTTTAGGTTTCCTCTGTGTTTAAATAAAACGCTCAAATCCGTGACGTGTCTCCTGTGATTTTTAATATCTGATGTGATGTACAGAGTGTACATAATGTACAGAGCTCTCACACAACAGTTCTGAGTTAATTCAATTTTAGCAATTTGTTCTTCTTATTTATTTCAGAAGCAGAAATTGTCATTTTTATGACAGCTACATGTGGAATAGAGTATCAGATATAACAGTATATATAATAATAATTAAGAAGTATACATATATATATATATATATATATATGTACAACTTAATTATTATTTTCTTATGTCATTCATCTGTACTACAGCTGTCTTTTTGCTCCAGTAATAACCCATTTTCTCTTTCTTTGTGTGTCAATAAAGGTTTATTGTATTTTATATCATATTTCCATTGCAAAGAAGGAAGTTTTATACATTCATCAAATAAAACAAACACGTGAGGACTTTAAGTGAGCAGCAGCGGTTTAATACAAAGTCTGAAATTAGCATAAATAATAAATAATAACTCGTAATGCTCTCTTTTGGGTGGAGTTGTAAAAAACAACAACACTCCGCTTAACCTGAAGGGACCACGTGACATCAGCTCTGTGCTCTTGATTCGTCCAGCCCCCTGTCAATCATTCGTCAGAGGGCGTGTCCAGACGTGAGTTCGTGGCTGACGGAGAGTCCCTCCCTACTGTAACGAAAGGAGAGACAGCTGCTGACGAGGGAAAATGTCCGCGGTGCCCGATGGGAAGAAGCTCGTCCGGAGCCCCAGCGGTCTCCGTATGGTGCCTGAGAACGGAGCCTTCAACAGCCCGTTCTCCCTGGACGAGCCGCAGTGGGTCCCGGATAAAGAGGTGAGGCAACGGGGGGCGGATTTGTGTTGACAGCGAGAAGCTATCGAAGCTGCGGACACTTGCGACAAGCTAGCTAGGACGGTAAACAGAGCTTATTCCGGTTAAGATTTTCAAAATAAACGCGCTGTTTGTGAACTGAAACGACTTTAACAGAATTGAGTTAAAAACACATTTTAATTACAATTAATTAAACAGTATGTGGTGTTTGTTTGTTTGTCTTGATTGGTGGCCTTACTTTGACGACATTACATTTAAAACAATAATGACAATAAAGACAATCTCACACTTATTGTACAATTTCCTAGTTTTAGCCATAATAATAATAATAATAATAATAATAATAATAATAATAATAGGAATAATAATGACACATGTATTTTGCGTATGTTAGTAACAGTAGAACTTTATAAACCTAATCCTAAATATTCACTCTTCGGAGGCTGTGGATGAGTTTTGGGACTGGATTAAACTAAATGAAGTGGTGGAAAGTTACTAAATGAATTTACTGAAGTACTGTACTTAAGGGAAATATATGAAAACTAGTGGTGGAAGAATTACTCAGGTATTTTATTCATATAAGTAACAATACCACAGTGTAAAAGTACTCAGTCATGCATTTTAAACTATACATACGAGTAAAAGTACTCAGTATTCATGCATTTATGCGTTTATCGCTTTAAAGATTGTATCTGGTGAATATGCATCTTATTTAAGTTATATACTGCTGGGACGCTTCATTTATGATAATGCAGTTGATTATATTTTGTATAAATAACTTTAATCTACAAAATAACTTAGTAAAAAGGACAAACTGGAAATACTCAAGTTAAGTGTAAGCACCTAAAAAATGTACTGTACTTGAGTAAATGTACTTTAAATCACTATGTGACTACTCATGCGTGTTTTGTGGGTGAAGCACTTTTATTTTCGAGGGAAAGCCTCCTGACATCCGGTTCCCTCCGTGCTAACTGTGGCCAACTTGATGCGCCGCTGGACATCGCAGGCCCCAGGACTGCTAGTAGCTACCTGCTATGCTAGTAGCGGCTATGCTAGCTGCTTTCTGTGTGTTTGTGTCAGTAAAGCTACAGGAGGAGGCTCAGGGAGACTGTGGCTGCTCTCAGAGGCACTTTGACCAGACAGACGCTGAACTACAGCCAACACAAGATAACAATCACTCTGCTGCTGGTTCCTCCGCTCAAGATTAAAATGTAAACAGTGAATAAAAGCAACAGGCACGAGTATGACTGGTTGTAAAGTGGTAGAATAAATACTCACAGGTTTTATTGAAGTAAAAGTAGCAAAACCAAAATGGAAAAACAACACGATGCAAGTGAAAGTCCTGCTTTCAGAATTGATGAAACAATTAATTAGTGAGTCTTCATAAAATTGTTCTGCAACCATTTTTTTACAATGGATTTAAATAATTTTGGAAAGAAAAATGCAAACTATTAACTGGTTTCAACTTC